>JAWMRA010000161.1:27243348-27269691 GCA_035584735.1 Pseudotriccus pelzelni
GGGCCCGCGCCCGCCCGGCCCGCTGCGGGGGCGGCCGGCGGAGCTCGCGTGGGTCCTGCGCGCAGAGATGCGGGGATGGAGCTCCCCTGCGGGCACTGAAAACTGCACCGCGCGGGTGTTCACTGCGCGCCCTGCCATTACAGAATCAGAGAACCGATCAGATTGGACGAGACCTCTAAGATAATCGAGTCCAACCTGTGACCCAGCACTACCATGTCAATTAGACCACGGCCACAAGTGCCACATCCAGGCTTTCCTTCAACACCTCCAGGACTCCAGTGACTCCACCACCTCCCTGGGCAGCGCATTCCAATGTCTCATCACCCGCTCTATGAAGACATTCTAAGTAATGTCCGACTCCCCTGGTGCAGCTTATGTCCTCTCATCCTATCGTTAGTTGCCTGAGAGAAGAGGCCGACCCCCGCCTGGCTAGCAAGATAATAACATAAGTACTTTCATATACACGGATGCAGAGTCGCACCACTTCTGCAGACTGGACTCCCATATGTCTCCTGTATGGGCTAAGCAAAGGCAAAATTTTATGAACTAGGTACAAGTGTAGGATGAAACAGTAGCTTTTAAGCAAAGGCCTGTCTCCAAGATTAAAATTTTTCCTCCACACCTCCTTCCTACACCATAACTGTTCTGGGGACGCCGCATTTGCTACTTTTGCAGAAGATTAAGGCATTCAGGAACTCGATTGATATATGACAGACCTGGCCTAAGCGCTGCTGGAAGTTTTCCGGATTGTTGCAGTTTAGTTGCAGTTTCCTGTGTTTGTACCTTCTTAAGGCTGGGCAAACAGGCAACAGCCATAGCGTTGGACCTTGGGGGCATACATATCCACCTGTCAAATGCTTAATATTTCTATCAGGAAGACTGCCTCCTTCCATTGTAGTCTTCCTGTTTCCATCCTCCAAACAGCTTTTCCATGTTCTTCCTTGTCAGTACAGATAGGATAAAGTTTACAATGAATTTTGCCATTGAGCCACTTAACCATTAATTCAAAACTTCGTCTCATCTTGTCTGTCCGTGTTGCTGATTTATATCCAGTCCTTTTTAACAGCACAGCAGACCGCTAACCAGACGTGTTTGCACAACAACCAAGTGTAGACTGTGATTACTGGAGTCCTCCACATGTTTTATTATCAATACTAGCAATTGTATAATCCACCTACCAACATAGTTGAGCAAGAAAAGCAAGGCAGAATTCCAAGAAAGCAACAAACCCAGTCAAGTGGCAGAAAGACTGTCTGCAGCCCTCTGTGCCATGAGACAAGCAGCTTGCAGGGCCATGTCTTTTAGCTGAACTATCACTGTGGTTTCACTCTACTGCGGTGACTTATAGAATTTATGCTGATGTAAATCAACTGCTTTAGTTGAGCAAGACTTATTGTTACACTTCTTTAACAAAATAACATGAACGAAGACTTGGACCCCACATGCTGGGAGACAGCAAAGAAAGTGCCAGCGAACCTCTGAAAAAGCAAGTTGGCACCACTGCCCAGGCAGGAATGGCACAAAACACCAAGATCACCATGGATACTACAGTAACAGAGGAAAGAAGAACAAAACAGGGATTCAGATCAATTTTAATAGAGACTAAATGCTGAAGTTTGGCAGCCCTGCTAGAGACAAAATAAAATGGTAGAACTCCAGGAAGAAAGGGAAAAAACCCCAGTTGTCAAGATTGCTTCTGAAGATTACCAGGATTACTGATTGCTAACTTAGAAGCAGTTCGGGATGTTCTTTGGGGGCAAGAGGGAGCAGACAGTCGAGATGGAAAGCAGCTGAAAAAAAATCAAAGCAAACATACACGAAGTCCTGCAAAAGAGAGGCTAATTTATCAAGAACATCTGAAAAGGGGTGTATTATATTAATAAAGTTTGACTGACCTGAAAAGTTAAAATGCAAAAATGCCAAAAATTAAATCTTTATCCTCCAGCAAATCATGAGCAAATATAACAAAAATTACACGATATTGAACTAGAAACTTCTGATATCTGAAAAGTTGTGTAAGAATACTACATAAAATATCAAAGAAAGTGTCAGAAGCTTTTTCAGCTAAACTCATGATTAAGACGTTAAGAAAAAAATCTCAATAGTAAATGTGGGCACCCGTTAGGAAACAAAGAGTTAATAGCAAATAATAACGTAGCAATTATGAATCCGTGCAGTTGCTATAGCAAGGTTTAAAATGGGGTATTTGAAAAAGAAATGTTCGAAATACCATAAAAAGACTCTTGAAGTATGGCGGGTGCAAAAAAAGGTTAATTGCCTAGATATCAGAGCAGGTAGAATTATAAATACCATCAGGGCAAAAAAGCGAAAGTTTACATGCTGTACTCGGAAGAAAGCAGGGTGAGACACTGATCTCTTCGTACGTCTGGGTTTTGTTTCGTTTTGTTTCAACCGGGGCGTTTCCAGGCACCGCTGCGGCTGGGGGTTTGGGAAGCGGGCAGGCTGAGGACGCAGGGAGCGCGGGCAGGGCCGGAATCCCCCGGCCTCGCCGGATAAAAGGGCCAAGGGAAGGGGGACGCCCACCCCCGGCCCCGCTAGCACCGGCTCTCCGCGTTGGCCGCGGCCGAGCGCGGTGCGGCCCGGCCCGGCCCGACCCGACCCAACCCGACCCGGCCCGGCCCGGGCGCCGGGGGTGGGACGCGGAAGTGCCGCCGCGGGCGGCGCTGCCCGGTCGGAGGCAGGGCGGGAGGCAGGAGCGCTCTCCGGGGGCGGGCGCGGTGGCGGTGGCGGTGGCGGCGCGGCGCAGGATGCTGGGGCTGGCGGCGGGGCTGCTGGCGGCGGCCGCCGTGGCGCTGCTGCTGGACTGGTACGGGCCGTCGGGGACGCCGCTGGCCGCGGGGCAGCGCCGCCGCTGGGCCCCGCATCCCGCCCCCGGCGCGGCGGCCGCCGGCCTGCTGTGGGTCGTGCAGGTGAGTGGGGTCGGGCGGGGAGCAGAGCGGGCACACCGGAGTGACGGGTGTTTCGCCAGGCCGCCTGGAAGATAATGGGATACAGTCAGTGCCCGTAGCTAGGTGTGCGGCTTCAGTGGAGCTGCAGGTTGAGCTCTGGGGAGCGGGAGCCCGAGGCGAGGGGCCGTGTACCTGGCGACCCTGTGCATGACAGAGGAGCCGGGGACCTGTGGCCCGTCCAGGTGACCGGACACTCGGGAGACACGGCAGGAGCCGACGGCCCCCAGCCTTCCCCCCTTAGACTGTGAGGGTATAAAAGCCCAGGGGTTCCTTTTTTCGGGGGCCCTCCTCGGAGGCACCAGCTCGAGCTGTTATTTTGTTATTTAGTAATTGCACCACGATTAAATTATTTTAAGGATCTGGACTTCTGAGACTTTTGTTGTGGGCAGCCTGGGGTCGAGCCGGTAAGGAAACCTGATCTGACTGTGTGGGTATGGTGTGTGTAGCTGTGAAGGGACTTCGGTCCCCGCTCACGTGGTGTGAGAGATTGCCAGAGTGGCTCCTGGATGGTCGGACAGGGAAGTTTCCTCAACAGATACGGTGGAAGCGGTGATTAGACATCACCTAATTGTTACACTATATATTGTATCAGTACCTGATGCGGTATTGTCTAATACCCGGCTGAGAAGTGCAGGCTTTGCCTGTCCCTTTCCCCTTCCAAAACTCAGAAAAGTTGCCTGGCTGAGAAAATAGCTACACCGATTTTTAGCAATAGAGCTGGACTAGTGCTGGACTAGTATTCAGAAGGTTAAATGTACATAGCTTTGCTTCCAGGTTAAACATAAAATCCAAGTTGGAAGCAGATTGTCATGTCTGAGTGCTTCTATGGCCTCTTCTGACTCTTGTCCCCAGAGCGTTCCCGAAGCACTTAGTGTAGAACTAGCCAGAAAGCTGTTTACATATTTGCAGTTAATGGACAGCTGAGTTGTCACAAGGGTTGCTGTGCATTTCCTTCGAACAAATAAGCTGCTTTTACTGGTTTGTTTTTATTCTCAAACTCAAGAACACTTTGTCCAAATGTATTGACTGCAGGTGGTGTTCTTAGTGCACGAGCTGACGCATTATTAGTCCTTTTGTTCTCTCCAATTAGCTGTGTATTTTCGAAGTAGTTTTTTTCCAGTAATTTTTCCTTAAGTGACTTAAGGCTTATTTTTATTGAAGAGTTGATTTCAAGGCAAGATGTATGCTTGAATTAAAGTAAGTAAAGCCCCCGTCTTGAGTTCCTATCTTGTGAAGAGTCAACTACAGTAGCATATAGCAGCTGCAGAGCTACAGTGATAAGCAGCATGCACAGCTCCATGCTTCTCTTGCTGCGTTTTCTCTGGTTGTTTTACTTCAAGCGTAGTTCTCCCAAGGATAGCTCACAGCACAGATAATTTTAAGACTTGGCTTTACTTCCAAGTGGTTATATTCTCTTTCAGGCATGCCCTTTAACAGCTGCTTTATTGTTGACCTAACTTGGAAATTAATCAAGCACTAAATCCAGCGTTGTGCCTGATGATCTTGTGGGAAACAACCTTCTGGCTCCCTGGTGACTCCATAGGTCTAGCCTAGGTCACTGGATAGAGGCCAAGATGATCCTGTAGTTCCTTGCCTTGTTTTTTATTCCCATCCACAGGACTGCCTTTTCTTAAACTGATCCAAATTTAATCTTTGTACTACAACCTTCTACTGATTGCTCTTCCACCTTTCTTATATCAGGATTTCCTTTCTTACCCAGTGCCGAGTAGACACTCTAGTTCAGTATTTGACAAGCTTACAATTATTTCTCCTGTTTCTCTCAGATAGATTCATTTTACTGTTCTAGACCTTATAATTCTCCCTTGTTAATGCCTGCCTGTCCTGAACCACATATTTGCTAGATAAGGCATGTTGATGGTAATTTCTCCTCACCCCTAAATCTCTTCCAGTCCATTCTGATGAACGTTGCTGCCTATGGTGTAATGAGAGAGGCTATGTAACCATATCAGTCAGAGGGAGGAGAAAGGCAGAAGTGCAGCAAGTGGGCTTTTACTTACATTTTAGGGAATTAAATAAGAATATTACAGCTTTTCACCTTTCCCACTGTCTTCCATTTTATTATGGTATCTTTGGAAGTTAATTAAAAAAACCCCAAACAACCCACTCCAGTCCCAAGATCTTGATATTTTAGGGGTTTTAGTGATGAGAGAAGCTTAGTCCCAGGTCTCAGAAGTCCCAGCAGGACACTGTAACTCTTACAACTTAGAAGTTAAGCCTTTTTAAATTTTAAACTTATCTCATAGTGGGAAGCTCTTTGTAGAAAAACAAGCTTCCCAACCATGCTCTGCTGTAAGGCTGGAAATTTACGTTCTCTGTAGTTACTGGGAGAGCGGGAGTAAGATTTCTTGTGAGACTTCTTTTTTTCTGCGAGAATAAAAAGTATGGAAGTTTTTATTTTCTCTATTTGATTGCTGAGATAGATGAATTGCAAATTCACAGGCTGAAGAAGAGTGAAACAAGGTGTTGTATCCTTGTCAATGATTAAATGAAGTTTGATGTATTGAGGCAGTTTTACTGTGCTCTTTGAGTCACGCTAGCTTGCATGTACCAATAGAAGTGAATATAAGGTTATGTCTGAAAGTGTTTACCTTTTTTGGTGTCCAGTTCTGATCTAGGCAGAAGTTCCATGTAATTCCAAATGGGGAATTTTCCTAAGCAGAATTAAAAAGCTGTATTCATTCAGGTAATATTTTCTACGTATGCAGATGACTGAATAAGTAGAAGTAAGGTATTTTGTCTCTCAGGTATTTTATCTGAATTTTTCAAAAAAATAAAGGTTTTACAAGAACAGGTTTATTATGTGGATGTAAAAGGTAATGTTTTTCTTTCCAAGTGATATTGTCAGATGAGCATGGGCATGTGCTTACTGTTCCTTGAGCATCAAATACCATTTGTTTGAACAGAGGAGGACAATTTATTAGTTGATTGACTGAAGTGGAATGGAATGTGGAATTGAAAGCATTCACCCAAGATTTTTTTTATATTGTGGCCTTTCAAGGCTGGACAAAATAAAATATTACTTGTCTAATTTTTCCCATGCTGCCCCAAATGGCTCTTATGATGTGAAGGCTTTGGCTGGTTCAGAAACAAACAGATTTCATGGGCCTTTGTGAAGGCACATGGAATGGGATCTAAAGACATTCATTAGATCCATTAAAAAGCATGGAAAGAATGTTAACAGTCCTTCCACCCAGGTACTGGAAGTGTCACATCAGATACAAAATAAGTTATTGGTATATTTCAAATTCTAGGTAAAATTAAACTATTCTTGCTTTGTAGAACGATTTTGTATTCTCACTTGCAGCAAAATCACTCTTGCACCAGAAACTCACAGAATTTGAAAGGCAGCAGGCCAATTACAGTCATCACAACTTGCTGTGGATAGCTAAGTATTTCCCCATATTTTTGTATGCTCTTAGTTTTCAGGAAATTTTTTTGATGTAAACGTGATTTAGGGGTTAGAATTGCAACAGCATATGCTTGTTCTGCTTTTGTTCTCCCCTAGCCATCTATTTCTTGTGTCTCCCTGTATCCCTGATATGAATCACTACGATTGCCTTGATGTTGCATTCTTATGTTGGCTTTGCAGAACAATCTGGCTAGCAATAACCCTGTACTTTGGACACTGTTTCATTCTCCTCTTTTGCAGGTGTCAGATATTCATATCAGCATGTTTCGGGATCCCAAACGAGCTCCCGACTTCGAAAAATTTTGTTCTGAAACAATTGACGTAATTCAGCCAGCACTTGTTCTAGCAACAGGTAAGCAATTCAAAAGTGTGAATTTCCTGTGGAGTGTGCTGTCAAAGGAAGAGCAAACAAGAACATTTTAGGGTCTCTAGTGAGAACTTTAAAGTGTTACGGTGTCTTAAGCAATGGAAATGAAACTGCAGCTGAAAATAGACTGCTAGAAGCAGAAAAGAATAACAAAACGAGAGAATTAGTTTTTGTTTAATGTCTGGAATCTGATGGTGAGTTTAGTATGTTTTATATGTAGCAGACACAATTATCCAGGATAGCTATCATTTTCCTACTATTTGTTGCTACACCTTAGTCCTTGCTAGCAGCTACCTTCCTTCTTGTCCTGCTATTACTATGTGAACAGAAGTGGGAATGGTTCAAACTTTAACTGCAGCTTGAGGCAATACAGAAACTGTGAAGGTAAACATAGCTCTTATGATCAGAATCTTCAGATATAGTGAATGCCTAACAGTTTGCTTTGTTTTGGCACAGCATTAGTGAAAGTGTTGCCATGATGTGGTCAATAGATGTCCGATGAGGCTGCTGCATCTACATTAGAAGGCATTTACCCTTATGGTAACCTCTTGGACCAGATACAGGAACATCCAGATTGTACTCGGAGGGATGCAGCCTTGTACGCTCAGAGGCAGGGATGCATGTCTAGTTACAGTAGTTGTATAAGCTGTGTAGGCCTCTAGGTATAATCTCACCTTTGTACACCTCCAGGTGACCTGACGGATGCTAAGACAAGAGATAAACTGGGGTCTGAGCAGGTAGAAGAAGAGTGGAAAACTTACCAGTCAATCCTGAAGAGATCAAGAGTCATGGAGAAAACCAAGTGGATAGACATCAAAGGGAATCATGGTAAGAAGGCAATGAAACATCCGTCTTTCCTGTGATTGCAGATCACGGAATATAGAGGTAAAGTGTTAGTAAGCACTAGTACATTAGTGGTAATTATGAATCGAGAAGGGCTTGCCGTGTCTACTGAGGGCACACTTTGTTTACAGGCACTTACTGGAGTCTTACTACCAAATAAGTAAATCTTTTTCCTGGCAAGTGGTAGAGCATACCTTCAGATGTTAGTTTCCCGGTCATTAGTTTATATACCACATTATTTAATGGAGGGGCAAAATATAACCTTACCCTACCAAAGAAATCGTTTCAAATTACATTTTATAGATTTCTCCCCTCCCTGGCCCCCAGGTTTAACTTGAAAAGGTAGCAGTAACACTCCAGCAGGTCCGGCAGGTCAAGAAAATTTGGGTTCCTTTGAATAGAAAGGACTCATGGCAGTTTGTACACGTCATAGTTGCCACATTTTAATCATTCAAACTCAAGTTAACGACCTTGTGGGCTATTAAACCAGCTGTTACAGGAAGGTTAGAACAAGAAAGGCTAGCACTGTTGGGAGGGCGGGGAGGGGAAGTGCATGCTTTGTCATATATACCCATTTCCCTATCGGGCTTCTGTTACCACCAGTGGAGAGGTGGAACCCACTTGAAGTACAAACCTCCCTGGTTGTTATCTGATTTATACACACTATTCTCTGATGCTGTTGCTACTTTATTTTCTGTGAATGAGTTAGGTCTTACTTATAGAGAATTTACCCAAACCAAAAAGCTTCTGAAAAGCTCTGTGGTCAAAGTGGAGAGAGGTTTAGCTGTTAGCCACTAAATAACAATTTACATTCCCACAATAATTTACTTTGAGTTGAAACTTAAATGAGAAAACTATTGCCACTTTTAGCTCAACTGCATCAAGTGTATAATGCCTTCTCTGCAGTTAGACACCCTGCTTGTCCATTATGCATTAAAAAAAGGTAGCTCTTCAGCACCTGCTGAGTTCACTATATTTCAATACTACCAAGTTAAATACAGGGGTCAATGATCAATTTGATCTGAATGTTTCCTCATTTCCTTTTTCTCTCCCTTACAGATTCATTCAACATTCCACACCTGGATAGCGTTCAGAATTATTACAGGTACTTTTATTTACCATACAGATGCCGTTATACTCAAGGTCAAACTCACTAAACAATATTCTGCTTTGTTATCACAGTTTTTCACTGACCTTCCAATAGTCCAGGATCAAATCTGTTATTCCCTCTGTCTTTTGCATTGTCAGTAGAGCAGAATAGATTGATAAAATAGAGATTCTTTGTGTAGAATTCTTTGTGTAGACTTCTTATCTCTTACCCTTCTGTGTTTAACACTGAATGGGTTAAATCTGTTCATGTCTATAAAGTGTTCTGTGCATTGTGTTCAGTTTCCTCAGAAAAGTTGTGTGATACATTTTTATAAAAGGTGTTCCCAGAGAATGCTTTTCCTACTTAAAATAGGTGGGGAAAAAAAAGCAAGATAAAACTTCTCTTTTAATGTTCTTTCTGTATGCCCAAAGGAGTTTTCATGTCATATGGGTCTTAATTTTATTTGAGCTGTTTCTTCACATCTGAGTCATTTTAGAAGACTGAAACTAGAGAAGTAAGAAGGCAGATGATGATGGGAGGACAGATATTCTTCAGGGTTATTCATGTGAGATTTAAATTTGGAAATAGGTGAGGAAATTTTCCCCTCTTCAGCTGGCTCTATTGCTTGTACATTATAAAGGTAGCCTCAGTTGTAAATTGTGTTTAACTTCTCAATATCACCTGCCCTTCGCATCTGAACACAAAATCTTGTCTCATAATATCGGTGGCACTTTCAATTTTGACTCTCTGGAATTGGAGGAGGAATTGGAAATCTAAAATTTTACTTCAGGCCTTTGAGCCATGCTCTTTGCAAGAAGAACACAGATCAAACATCTGATAATTCAGCTTGCTTCAGTTCCCTGTAGCCCAGCAGGAGCAGACACATTTTCCCACAAATTCTGTGGGACAGGATCCTATAGCAGCTGCATTTGCAGGAGAACATGGAATGCACGTGGGCATTTACCAGGAGGGAATGACTGAATTGGTGCTAATAAGTCTTTTGGATGTGCTAGTGCAGTGCACATCCCTACGTCTTTGCCAGACAATCTAGTATCAGTCTCCCATTCTAGTTTAAGGCTGCTCTCAGAAGTCCTGGTGAGACACAAGGGAAGACGTTGCACTAGTGAATTTCCCAGATGATCCCTGAGTTGTTTGTCCTGGAGAAGCCTACTGTTTTGGGAAGATGTATGAATCACCTGCCTCTAATCCACATTGAAGATGTACTGATAGCAAAAGGGATTGGAAAGGATTAGGGTGAAATTTCAAAGCAATTCAGACAACCTAAGAATTTCTGAGTGAAATTCTTAGTCAGGTGAAAAAGTCTTTGCTTATTAAGTCTCTTGCTAAAATAATGTGTTCTCATGATGGCATTTCCCCATAGTTTGTCATCATAACAAAATAAAGAAACTTCAATGAAATTTGTCATACTTTCAGTCTAAGATTGAAGAAGGGCACTAAAAGTCCTCAAAAACTATTAAGCATCACTCAAGGCAGAACCGTCATACAGGGATAATTTTGTTAATCTAATACTTAATTAGAACAAAAATATTAAGAAAATTTTTAGTGGAGAGAGACGATGGCAGACTGAAATGGAGTTGTTTTTCTTATATACAAAAATATAAATATTAAAATTTTAAAAATAGAAGCTGGGGAAAGCAGTTACTCACCACCACATTTTGGTGTTCATTATGTATTAAAATTAAAGAAAGCAGTAGGTTGTATTGAAATACGACAAGATTTTTACACAAAACCATGGGTTCCTATTTCATGGCCACAGGATTAGCAGAGAGTGATTTACCTGTTACACATATTCTAAGAGGGTCTAAAAGTAGAAGTTTTAGGATTATGATACTGAGCTTTCCCATTTTCTTGTTGAAGTTTAGGATGTTCATAAAGGTAACCATACCTTCAAGAAAATAAACACTGTGAGAGGGTTTCCCTGGCGTTAGAAGTATTGATTTATGTTGAAAATTTGCATTTAATATACTGGCTTTTATTTTATTCAGGACAACTTTTCTGGCAGTTTTGTTGTTTATTCTGTTTGGTGGAGGAATAATGCTATGAATTGTTTTCTGGATTTCTGTGCCAGATTTCTATGCTCATCATCTGAACTCAGGAATGTTTTAGCTTCCATATATCATGCAGGGAGTTTAAAAAAACCAAAACCAAACACACACAGGAAAGCCCAGCTGAAAACCCCAAAAGAAAATTTTAAAAATGCCCTCCAATTGAACCAAATGAATTTTAGTTAATTTTAGATTTACACACAATTATTTTAGTTACAGAATTCAATTCTTAATAGCGCAATTTAGTACGTACTATTAGTTGGAATGTTATCTATCTTTGCCAGTAGAAGATGTACGCAATTCCCATCTAGCACAGAGTATCAAAAGCACTTCAGTTTTGAAGTTAGAAACACTGAAATTACCTGTTATCAATGGAAGGAGAGAAGGCAATATATGTATTCATTATTACATGTATGTATTGTAGCCAATATTAGGATAAAAGCACAGGAGAAAAAAAAGTGGAATTAGTTGACATGTCTTTTTAAGCCCTCCCCTGTTCACAGTTGTTTCTTAGAGTATTTGAAGACTAAGATTCAGGAGTTCAATTAATATTCGGTAAGGTGCAAAAGAATAGCAACCCTTTTTCTGCTCTCCTTTTACTCTTTGAACAAAGAACTCTGATGACATTCCACAGAACTGATAATGACATTACCAAGAGAACCGGTAAGATTCCTACATCAAGAAGTAAAAAAGAAGCAGCAAAAAGAAATGCTGCCTTCTTTACTATTTATAAGATTTAATGTAGTGTCTCTGTTTTCAGTCTTTTGGAAAATAACTGAAAAGGTTCAACATTTCTTTGCTTCAATATCATATCCCATTAGCCAAGAGCTGATCGTTCTACATCAGAGTAACTTAAGAGATCTCTAACAAAATAATGGAGACAAGGACTTGATGTCCGTGATATGCTCTAGGTGAGCAAGGAAAAATTTTTTTGGATACCGTAATAAACACAAGACAATTTTTTTTCCTTTGTAGTTCTCCTTTAATCAAGAGTTGTGTAAGACCCTGCTGTCCTGTCATCTCACCTGTTCGTTATACACTGCTGGCCTATCCTTTATCCACAAGAAAGTAATGAGTTGCTCAGGGAAAGCATATTTGTGCTAACATATTTTTAAATGTTTGTGTGCTAACTTGCTGCTTGTCTTAACACATAACCCATGTAATGCATCTTCTTTGAAGTACAGATTTTTCAATGCCATTGACTTCTAAGAAGAGGCTACTGCAGTAACAAGAAGGAGCTAGATCTAATGCTTGGAAGGAATCTTGCGTTTATACTATGCAGGTCACTGTTGTCATTGCTACAAGCTTTCCTAAGAGCAATATTTCCACTTTATTTTGTTAGGAAATACTCTGCCTGGCGTAAAGATGGCTCTTTCCATTACATCCACACTACCTCTTTTGGGAATTATTCATTCATCTGCGTGGATGCCACACTCAGCCCAGGCCCTAAGAGACCCTATAATTTCTTTGGGATTTTAAATACGGTATGTGTAAGTCTTGACATTCCATTTTGCTGGCTATTTTACTTCTGTAGTGGTTTGTTTGGAATTTTTATTTGTTTCTATATAGAAGAATTGTTTTGAATATGTATGTTTGTCTAAAAGAGTGTTTACATTTTTAAGCTGTTGTTAACGTGGGACATTTATTTAGAAAAAATAGATTTTGAGAGCTTACTGGTATTGGGATGCTCTCTGGACGTTAAGTGGTTGATTTAATATTGGAATTCAAACAAGTAGGAGAGAAATTTTACCTCCTATTTGAAGTGTAACTTCTGCTTAACTTTAACAGCAATGGCTGAGTAATATTTTTAAGATTCAGCATCTGAGTTCATTTAGTTAAATGACTAAAGCATGTGGTGCACAGGTTCTGTGGTCTGTCATGCCTGTAAAAGGCTATCTAGCAACTCAAGAAGTAGTAAGGATGATAACTGTAAGGTAAAGATGTTTGTAAAATTAACTCTTTTGCTATATAAATAAGAGGTAGAAAGGATAGGAATATTGTTTACCAACATTTTTCTTTACATTTCATTTTTCCTGTGTGAAATTGCAAAGAAGGCACACATTGAGTGTCTGGTTTTCATTTTCTTTTTCCCACATCATATTTTAGGGTTACAGCTAGTGGTATAGTTGTTCACACACAGGTCCCTGAAGCAACTCAACTGAGAGTATTCTCTGTAAAGAAAAAAAAAAGAAAGAGAGAGATATGAATTGCATTCTTCATTAGTTTCTTTTTGCTTGCCTTTTGCTATTCTCTCACAATAGCCTGGATGTTAAACAGATTTGTTTGGTTGTCTTTCAAACACCTGTCTATTTCAGAATCAAATGGCAGAGCTGTCTTTGATGGCAAAAGAAAGTCTGCATAGCAACCATACTATCTGGTTTGGCCATTATCCCACCTCAACAATCATCTCCCCAGCCCCAGGAATACGAACATTAATGAGGTAAAGTCTTTTTATCCTCTGTGTTTTCAATCTAAAGTACATTTCTTGCCTCACTTAACATGCTTATCTCTCACTTCTCAGGTTTTCTGTAGTGATATTTCCTTCCCACCCAAATACTCACAATTCTTTTATTAGTTCTGCCACAGCCTATTTATGTGGACATCTCCATACAATGGGTGGGCTCATGCCAGTGTTGCACAGTCAACACCGTGGTGGCACTCTGGAACTCGAACTGGGAGACTGGATGGACAACAGAAGGTAAGTAAAGCCTGTGTGAGCAAAATATTATATGAAGCCCACCAGGCTATATTGTGATTCCCTCTTACACTGTCTGGTGAATTTGAAAGGAGTATGAGATCAGCCTGACTGGTTATTACTATTAATGCTTTTGAAAAATGTCTTTTTGTGTAAGTTTGGGATTTTTCCCCATACCAACAGTGTGCTAATAAAGAACATAATTTTTTATTATTTCGTGGTATATAGAAGTTAGAAAGGGGACAGAGTTGGTTAATATAGAATCAACTACAGAAGAGAATAAATGGAAAATCAAGGAAGTTCTGTTTAGGAACGTGAGAAGCATGGGAATGAGCTGTGCACGCTCATTTGTTTGTACTAACAATTTTTTTTTCCTTTCATTATAGGTACCGGATCCTTGCGTTCGACCACGACCTCCTTAGTTTTGCAGATCTCGACTTCGAAGAGTGGCCTGTAGTTCTCATCACCAATCCCAAGTCCTTTCTTTACAGCAGTTCTACTCATGAGCCACTAGTCAAAATTCTTTATTCCACTCACATCAGGTACCTTGATTTCACAATATTTAACTACATGTACATGTATATGCACAAAGGTTTCTTTTAAATGTGTGTCCACTGTTCTCAGAATTCACTTTTCTCTGGATGATTGCTCCTGAGAACTTTCTTCATATCACATATGGGGAAAAGAAATTGTGTAGAAGTGATTCATGTTTATTTATGCAGTTATTTCCCCTCAAGTCAATTGAACTTTTCTTGGTGTAACCAAAGCTGAAAGAGTTAGACTAATATGTAATCTGTGTTGTTTATATCTGTGTTATTTATATCATGTGTTCATGTTGCCTCTGCCAATTTCAGGATTTTGTCTATGTATTTTTCTAATTGTTTTCTCTATTTAATTCAGACTTAGCCTCTTGTGTTTTCAGTTTTACATCCTTTATATATTAAAACATCAGAATCTTCTGATTTTCGAATTCTTACTCGTTTTAAATCTCTCCAACTCTCCATTTCTACCTTTTCTATTTAATTTTTTATTTATATGTCAAATTTCTAGGCCCTTTTCAAGAGTTTGTATTTGCTGTCAGACCAATACACTTGAAGTATTATATATGAAAAATTACAATCAAAAGAAGTTTGTCCTACTTTTCATTTAAGAAGTAGTGTCCAGTAAGTGTCTTTATTTCCAGTTTCCTACTTAGAACCTTATCTGAACATTCTTATGATTATCTTAAATATATGAACTGGTAGAATAGTTCACCATAACTATATGAGAATCCTTTATTTGACTGAAACTGGAATGCCTTTTATATTGCCAGAAATGAAAGAAATTATATGTATAATAATTTGAGTCTACATTAGCAGTCTGATTCTCTGAATATAAGCACTGCCAATTGATAATACATCTGTTGGTGTCTGAGATCTGTAATACCAGTCTTGCGTTCCACTCCGTGTCTCCTAAATGCACTTACAAAGACCGAGAAGTTATATTCTGACTAGCAAAGAGAAAAAAAGAAAAAGAAGACGAAAAAACCCACATCAAACAACAAAGGACTTCAGAGAGAGAGATTGGCAATTTTTAATGAAGCCCTCTATAAGTGTTTGATTGTGTCTATATGTGCAGGAGGATGCATCCCACTTGCATTAGCAAATGTTTTGCCTGCAAGGGTTCTAACATTATTTCTGCCAGGACCTTATGATCTCTGCCACTTTTTTGTCTGTTCCACAGCCAGTTTTCTATCCTGTTCTTTCTGCAGTACCATACAGAACTACATTTTTTAACTGTAGGAAAGAGCTACTACCATGTTACCATTAGCCTACAGATATTTCACCATCTTAATTTCTAAATCTTTTGAACTCTTTAGTAAAAGGTACTAAATCTTCAGGGGCTTCTCTTAAGGAAGCAATGAGAAGTCTGCAAGCCCTGTAACAAATTTGTTTATTTTGCTCTTTATTCACTCCTTAGAATTCTGGCATTCTCTCCTTCTGCCATTGTCTCCGTCAAAGTCTCCATAGACAGGGTTCACTTGGGGAATGCGCATCAGGTGTCTGGTCCTCTCTATGTGCTGAAGTGGAGCCCACGAAACTACAGTGAAGGGTTCCATCACATAGATGTGACTGTCCAGGTAAGGTTGGCAGTCTTTGTATTTAATTTTTTTGTTGTGGTGGTGGCTTCTCCATCACCCTTCTATGTCACATAACTAGGACGAAAATACATGATAACAGATTTCCTTTCGCATTTGTCCGATTACAAAAAGCCAAAGGACACTGACTGCTGAGCACTGAAATATAAAGTAGCTGGACAAAAGAAAGATTTCTTTTTTTTATGAGAAATATATTAAAACATGACAAAAGAGCAAGCTTGAATTGAAATTGGCCAGAGGTGTCAAAAATACAGGAGAGAGTTTTTGAGGTACATAAACAACAAGCAGAAACAGAAGGAAAATACTGGCCCGCTGTTACACAGCAGAGGTAAATTAGTCACCGACAATGTGGCAGAGGTTCTCAACACTTTCTTTACCTCTGTCTTTACCAGCAGTGTTGGGTCTCAGGCCTTGAAAACAAGGGTCCAGGTTGGTGCAAACACAGACCCACTGTCAGTGAAGGAAGGTGTGTGAACTGTTACAGGAGCTTGACCCTCCAAATCGATGGGCCCTGACGGTTTCTACCCAAGAGTGTTAAGAGACCTGTCTGGCGTTGTGAGGCTGCTCTCTGTAGTCAGAGAAGTCGTGGGAAGTAGGCGACATCCCAGAAGACTAGAACGAGGTTAATGTCACCCCCATCTATATGAAGGGCTCAAAGGAGAACCCAGAAAATTTTAGACCCATCAGTCTTGCATCAGTCCCTGAGGAAGTTACGGAACAAATCCTTGTGGGAGGCTATCACAAGTCAGATGAAGCACATGACAGGGAAAAGCCAACATGGACTCACCAAGGGCAAATTGTTTGCCAACAAGAACATTATGAAGTTCAACAAGGATAAGTGTAAGAATTTGCACCTGAGAAAACATAATCTAGGCTTGCAGCACAGGCTGGGATTTACCTGGCTGGGGAGCAACTCTGGAAAAGGTCCTGGTGGACAACAAGCTCAGTGTGAGTGGACAGTGTGCTTGTGCAGCAGAGAAAGCCAATGGGGTGCTGGGATGCATCAACCGAGACATCACCAGCAGAGATAAAGTCATTATCCTGCTCTACTGAGTGCTTGTCAGGCCACACCTGGAACACTGTGCTCAGTTTGGTCCCTGCTATGGCAAGCTGGAGAAGGGCCAGAAAGATGGTGAAAGGAGCGGGAAGCTGCCATGTGAGGAAGGGCTCAGAGAGCTGGGTTTGTTTAGCCTTGAGAAAAGAAGGCTTAGGGGAGACCTTATCACCATGTTCCAGTATTTAAAGGGTGGTTACAAAGAAGATGGAGAATCCATTTTTACAAGAAGTTGCATGGAAAAGATGAGGGATAATGGGTGCAAGTTACTGCTGGGAGATTTTGATTAGACACAAGAGGAAAATTTTTCAGAATGTAAACCGTCAGCCACTGGAATAATCTCCCCAGGGAAATGGCAGATTCTTCAAAACAGGGCACTTTTAAAATTCATCTGGACAGGGTGCTGGGCCGTCTTGTCTATACCATGCTTCTGTCAGGAAAGGTTGGACCAGATGATCCTTGAGGTCCCTTCCAACCTGGTATTCCATGATTCAAGTAATTGATCAAAACTTAATTTTGAGTAACAGGCAACAATTAACTTTTAAGGTTGTCTTGGGAAAAACAAATAATTGAGCTTGATCAAAGAAAATATGAAGAGGCATCATGGTAGCTCAGAAGGCAAAAGAGCTGGATCTGAGAGATTGGAATGCTGTCTTGATTGTTTGAAGTTCTTCTCATGATTTCTTACAGGCTGACAGGGAATACAGTTTCTGTTTCCCAGAATATAAAACTTAGCTGATACTAGATTACTGTGTGCAAAAAAAATTTTCAGTGAATGCTTCTGTTCTTGCAATTATATTTTATTTTTGTACCATAAGTGGCCATTGAAGAACTCAGTCAGACTGTTAGAACATTGTGCACATTTGCACAATAGTGATAGGAAGGTCGTCTTTGTCCTGATTGGTGAAACCCAGATAGGCATTATTTGTCACAGGACAAGAGCAATACTGTTTTTCTTCTAATGGCCTTTCCATACTGCCCAGTGTTCTACCTCCTACCTTGTTACCAATTTCTGTGATGCTTCACTTCAGAAAATGTTTTATTTTGGTTTTTTTCTTAATTATTATGAAAACATGCACAAAACTGAGAGATATTTGAAGAGGGTTATACAGGCCTGTGTAGCAATAGTTTGCTTTCAAATATATCCTTGTTATCAGATAACTGAATGGGATTTTTTAAAAATTAATTTCTTTTAGTCTCCACTTGTAAATTAGTATTATGTTTAGTAACTGAATAATTTTGAGAAAGTGACGAGGATGAAGTGTTAAGTCAAGTACCTGAAGAAAATATTAATACTCAATTGCTGTACATTGTTTCTGGGATTGTCCAAATAGCATCTCAGCTGTAATCACACTAAACATACTGAATCCTTATCTATAAATAAACCGTTTCTTAGATACTGGAAGATAAGGTGTTGTATTGGGTTTGTGTGGCAAGGTATTGATAGTGGGAGGCTACAGGGGTGGCTTCTGTGAGAAGTTGCTGGAAGCTTCCCCCATGTCCGACAGAGCCAACGCCAGCCAGCTCCAAGATGGACCCGCTGCTGACCAAGGCCGAGCCAATAAGCAGCAGTGGTAGTGCCTCTGGGATAGGGGATTTTAGAAGGGGGGGAAAGTTACTGCACAAGAGTGATTGTGGACAGAGAAGAGAGGAGCAAGAGTATGTGTGAGAAACAGCTCCAAGGTCACTGAAGAAATACGGGGAGGAGGTGCTCCGGGCACCAGAGAAGAGATTCCCCTGCCGGTCATGGTGCAGACCGTGGTGAGACAGGCTGTACCAGTGCAGCCTATGGATGTCCACAGTGGAGCAGAGATCCACCTGCAGCCCTGGAGGACCCCACAATGGAGCAGGTGATGCCTGAAGGAGGCTATGAGCCGTGGGACCACCGCGCTGGGGCAGGCTCCTGGCAGGACATGTGGAGCGGGGAGCCCACACTGGAGCAGGTTTGCTGGCAGGACTTGAGACCTGTGAGGGAACTATGCTGGAGCAGTCTGTTCCTGAAGGACGACAACCTGTGGAAGGGACCCATGCTGGAGCAGATCAGGAAAAACTGCAGCCCATGGGAAGGACTTGTGTTGTAGAAATTTGTGGAGGACTATTTCCCGTGGGAGGGACCCTATGCTGGAGCAGGGGAAGACTGTGAGGAGGAAGGAGTGGCAGAGACATGTGATGTACTGACTGCAGCCCCCATTTCTCATCCCTTTGTCCTGGTGGGTCAAGTAGGTAGAAAATTTAGGAGTGAAGTTAAGCCTGGGAAGAAGGGAAGGGTGAGAGAAAGGTGTTTTTAGCATTTGAGTTTATTTCTCTTTGTTCTACTCTGGTTGGTAATGAATTAAGCTGCTTTCTGCAGTTAGAGTCTGTTTTGCCCATGATGGCAATTGCTGAGTGGTTTCTCCCCATCCTGATCTCAACCCACGAGCCTTTCATTAAGTTTTCGGTCCCTTGCCCAGCTGAGGAAGGGGAGTTATGGAGCAGCTTTGGTAAGCACTTGACATCCAGCCAAGGTCAGCCCACTGCAGGTGTCAGTTACACATGCAGAAATATCAAACTGTTGAATAAACAAAGCACTGTTATTGTTTATCAATACCAGTTTGTGGCAAATATATGCTCAAAATATTTTGATATGCGCTATTACCTAGAATGGAACATTCAGAAAAAAATTGGTGGTGGGACCAGTAAACAGTCACTTTCTTCCACAAGTTGCTGAATCTCTGACAAGTTTTCCTTCATCTGCAGCAGTTTCAGATTCTAATCTTATAATCATCAAGTTATTTGAAACTGCAAAATTGACAGCAAGTAATCATTTGTAGGTAGAAGTATTTAATGCAGCAGCATGCTAGACATGCACACATCAACTGGATCTTTCTAGAAAAGCTGCAATGATAATTAGAAACTTTTAACTTGTCATTTTGTGTACTACTGGTATCTAATTATTCTCTTATATCAATCTAGGACGCTTCAGGAAGAATTGGCACACGGGGACATATATTTGCTATGGAAGAAAACCTCTCTCTTAGATTTGACTTTTGGCCATCTGTGATTCTTCTCACTGACCACTATGTTCTAGTAAGTACTTTCAGCAAAACAGCTGTCATTCCATGTTAGCTTCCCAGAGCTGCAATAGGCATTTTGCTAATTCCTAGTAGACTCGAATGTAGTTCACTTTTTCCAGATATGACTCCACTGGAATTCCAAAATACTTCAAGTTTAAGTTGCATGATTCAACCGCAAATGTACAGCAATGGTTCATGCAAACAGCTGACCTCCTAGATTTAGTGACAATTTCCATTTTTGGGGATAGGTATACACATGTTTTGTGCAAGCAAGAAATTGAAAAGCACCTACTGGACATGGTAGGAAAAGGAAACATTAAACAAAACAAAAAAAACCTTCATTGTGATCTGTTGCAATATGTATTCTGGCAAGAATGCTGGAAATATTCTCACCACCAGCTGCCGACATTCCTAGCTCCAGCAAAGAGGAAGGCAAAATTCCTGTCGACTTCAGTAAGTTCCAGGTCATATCCAGATGCGTTACAGCTCAGTACATGCTTGTCATAATAGTTTAGGTGCACTTTTAGAACAATGTAAGGAAGTCCACGTGACTGTATTCATATTATAATTGGCTCAAAGTTATTATCTGAGTTTTGTTAATCAGTAACAGATGTTCTGCACTGTCTTGAACTGCAGTTCTCTTCAGCACTCAAAAAATGTGTTGCCTAGGAAGTGTATTTGCACTTTTTCAGTGGATGTGTTTTACAGCCCCCATTTTTTTTTAAAGATTCAGGTCTGTCATTTTCAGCCATTCAGCTGAATTCAAGTCAGTAGGATACAAGTTCAGTAACTAAGAAACTTTTAAGTTTCTTTTTACTCTTTCAGTGACACCATCAAGCTTTAAATATGTGTTTCAGTTAGAAACCTTTGTACTGGTCTATCAATGCCCATGAGGAATGCTCCAAGGCTGCTATTACTCCACGGCTGGCTTAGAGTCAAAACTGTCGTTTCAGGCTCGTGTGCTCTTTGGAGTGATTGTGCTGATTCAGATCACCTTGCTTGTTGTTTTCAGATACCTCCAAAAGCCAGTACTCAAAGGTATGAACCAATGTGTGTGGTTTTTAGAGAATCTGTTTTCCCCTAAACTTTTTACTGTTTATCTGTGTGCTAACAATAGGTAAGTAATTGCACTGTTAATGACCATATGCATTTTGCATCTACTACTGTGGGGTTCGATTGGTTTCTCAGAATCTGCTGGTTTGTGTTTAAGGGTACCTAGAAAACCTCCAATATATCAAACAAAGTAAACTAAAAACTAAAAACTTGAGCAGGCATCTTTGCTTAAACAAAAATTCAATTGACTGAAGTCTTATTTTAATTTTCTTCAATGCATAGAGAAAGGAATATTTTATTTTGTATCAGTTCTGTACATGTACTTGTTTCACTACAGTTGTGACAGAATTTTGTCACCTGAGTGGAGAAACAGATTTCCTTCTGCAAAGACAATTTTGTTAATTTTTGCATAGAACGTGATCAGGATTGGGTCTTTCTCAATATTAAGGCCAGTTCTAGCATAACTTGATGGGGTTTTTGTGACCAGTCTGGTAAATGAAAATTCATACTGTGAAGCTTATGTGCTTATCCTTTAAACAATTATTTGAACCACACCTTACTAACAGGATTTTTCTGGAAGCCACCTCCCTTCCTATTCATATCAGTGTTTGTCCCTTCCTTTATACTCATAATCACGTAGCATCCTGAGGTAACTACAGCAAGTGCTTACATAGAAAAAGAATAGATTTGCAGTTGCCTTTATGGAATTCAACAACTAAAAATGAAAAGAGTTGATTCTGTGATCAGCTAGGTCCCTGTGGACCATGACAAATGTTTTACAAATTAGTGAACAAGTCTGTTAGGGCTGTTGATTTCCAAAGGTCAAGCTTGCCCTCTGGGGGTTAATTCTTTGTGAGAAAGGCAGCCACGTAATAGGTGAAACTGCAGAAACTAACTTATATAGGAAGGCTCACTTGGTCTCAATCTATTAATTGTCTGCTTCAATTAGAAAGTTAATACTGTTTTTTTCTGCTAACACCTTGTCAGAATACTATTATTTTAATGCCTAGCCTTCATTTGATCTGAGTTGCTATCAGAAGTCACTAAGTAGATTCAGTTTTTTAAAAAATCCAGTTAATCTAGTCCATGCTGACCTGTCTTTCTGGGTTTGCACAGTTACTGTTTTGATTTTCTTGCTTTTCATTTAATATGTACTTTGTCCATGTTTTTCATTCTAGATAACTTCAATTTTGAGTATAGAATGTTCTATTTTATTTATGTACAGTAATTGTATTCATTTAGAATGGCAGTTTCCTCTGCTGTTTTTAATATAGATTTGTGTGTCTATCATTTCTTCACTTTCAGTTATCACAGCAATGGGAGAAATGCATTCCTTTGCATTTGTTCTGTAGACATACCAAATAATACTATATTCCTTATTTGATAGAATGAGTACATAATGTGCAGATTTGTTTCAGAAAGACCAGCATTTTATATATATATATATACACATGGGAAGTGGGTTGCAACCTGAATTAAGTGTATTTTTCTTAAATGTGTTCTCTTTAGAAAAGCCAGGATTACTTACTCTGACTTCATACTCCCTTCATGTCTTCAGTAAAACAAACACCTTCTACTACTCAATTCTGGTTCTGAATTTATACACCATTCTAGGTAAGTAGCATAGAGTACTGGAGGACGTAAATTAGTATTTTGAAATTACACAGCATATCCTGATGAAAATTAAGACTTCTAATATTCTGGAGAATGATGAAAATCTACTTAAGTTACAAAATCTATGTGGAACTTGAAAAGTTTATATCCAAAGAGAATAAAGGTTTGTTTATAAGATCCTAACTTAGAATCCTTGAACTAATTAAACACTTAAAGTGTTAAATTGGGTTAAAATGAGTGTATGGAGAGTACATCTCACATGAGGTGTCACTAAGACATCTCAGCTCTCATGCTACAATTTTAGCTTGTTCTTCTCTGATATTACATTACTAAAATAGCTACTTTCTTGGCAGGCAGTGCTGTATACGTAACATAGAACAGCCTGCCTGTTTTAACTTCTGTGCTGAGCCAAGCTGGGATTGTTTGTGACCATGTTTTTTGTATGTCTTACTGCAGTTCTGGGGAAAAGCTAACATTTGAAAGGATTTACCTTTCCACTTCTCTCATGAGGAAGATGTTATATGTGGTGTTGAAAATTGTCACAGAGATGAAACAAAAGTATTTTTGTTGCATGCCACGACTCCCAGGTATACCCTGATATTTTCACATCCAGGATGTTCACCCTTTTGCTGTTTGTTGAAGAGGAAAACATAAGGCTTATTACTATGGACAAGCAGTATAGAGAAGTCACTTACCCCAGTAAACTGCTTTGTGCTCAGGAGTACAAAAGGCCATGTGGCAAACGGCCATGTCTGTGTTGTGTTTCCTGATGGTGCTCTGTGTTTGGCTTCCTCTCTTGCAGGACCGTGGTTTGTTGGTGAACTCATAGATGGCCAGTGGGGGGCCTGCTTTTCCTTCGGGGTGTTTGTTGGCGGTTCCTTCTTACAGGGCAGTATGACATTTGTGGTTGGGATTTTACAGGTATGTATTTATAAAAATTCAAGCTAACAAACTGCTTTTTTTCTGGGATTTTTTTTTTAATTTTTTAAATAGTTTTATAAAGAAAGAAGTCTTGGAAGGACAGAGGAGATTAATGGCCATGCCTGACTACAACAGATCTTTCTTATCTTTCTGCAAATTTAAAGGGCAGAAAGGAAGGAGGTTGTGCATTATTTTCTTCAACTTCTCCTTTCCCGTATTTGATGTTGCTTTGGACTCCCTGAATGTCTGGATTAGGGGCCATCTCTGTAGATTTACTGCTCTAAATTTTCTGTTTCTGTCCTCAGCTCACACACAGCTTGAAGTGATGAAACAAAATAAATTGAGTGGCCAGGGCCACTTGCACCCTGAATAACTCTTCAGATCAGTAGGTGTCACTCTCCAAGCACACGAGTCCAGTTTCCCCAGCTGCCATTCATCTGAAAGAGAGGGTGTAGTTCCTTGGGATTTAAGCCAGACCAAGCCAGTGTTGCCTCCTCCTTCATATTTCCTCCCTTATACCAGTGCTAGGAGTTGTCTGACACCGCAGTGGGCTGAGTCAGAGTTGAACTGACAAGACGATCTTCCATTTTCACCGTACTAGATTTTGCCAAGTCTGTCTCCCTGCACCAGCTCCAAGAGAGGTCAGATGCACTTCGGTGCCTCTCATTGCAGGGGAGTGGACATGAACGCTTGGCCTGAGGCTGAGGCACAGGCACTATCAGCTCTATCAGCTGCAGAGTCTTGGAAGTGCATCCTGAGGTTCCATCTCTGGAAATTGTACTGAGCCGGTAGAACAGGACAGTTTTATGTGTTTGTACCTTTCTCTCCCCTCATATGTGTTACCCAGAACACCCGCCGGGCTTATTGTCATAGTTTTCTGTGGTGTTTTTTTTTCAGATGTTGTTTTTCAACCTGCCATTAATGGCCTATCTGTGCTGGTGCCTGTTTTTGCGATGCCGGGGTCACAGCTTCCGCTCTCACATCCGTCATGTCCGACGCCTCACGGCTGTGCTTGTTCACCTGGCAATGGCACTCCTCCTGGCCTGGCAGGTCTATTCCTGCTATTTCCTACAGCGAACCTATGGGACCTTGGCTTTCTTCCTCTCCCCAATGAGAATGTGGCTGGTGGCACTGACCTCAGCTCTCATTTATAAAACCTGGACACTGAAACCATCTGAGCTCAAAACTTACATAGTAGAAATGAAAAACTGTCAGAGCTCCTGAAGTACAGCAGAAGTATTCCAAATTCTTTGTCTTAAAAACTCTCAAGGTACAACCTATCGCTTTTGTGATGCTGGAATTCCGTGCAGCTCAACCATTAGGTGGTAAGATCTGAAGTTGCACCTGCACTGCTACAGAACTGTATTAAATAGTAAATGTACAATATGTAGTACATACTTTTCTTGTATTATACCATATACTGTATATGTTATATAATACAGTTACATGTTCAGTCAAATGTATAATAGTGGGTTGTTTGTGATATAGAACACGGATATGTCTGGACATGTTTGTCTATTACTGTGAATGGAAAAATATTTTTGATTTATTAAATTTTTTATTTTTATAATGCTGGGGAAAGTGAGCATAGATCCTGATAATGAGGTTCAGGATTTTTGCTTAACTTTGATTTTTAGTTCATGATTTATGAGATTTTTACAAGACTAACTGCAAGAGTAGACCAGATGTCTTTATGAAGTACTAGTGGCTGCAGAGGTGCCATGGTGGCTTTCACAGTAAGAGTCCTATGCTTACATACTTTCAGTGCATAATGCTATATATGAACAGATTATAGGCTGTTAGGTGTGTATATGTGTGTTTGTGGTCATGTTTACCTGAGCTGTGGCCTGTTGCTCTTGTTTCCAATTGTCCCACACCTGACCAGTGAAAAGACAGTGAAAGATCAATGTTGCTGGGATTCTCAGCTGCAGTCAGAGTTCAACTTCAAAGCCATGGAGACCACATCCTCAGGATAGGAGATCCTGGAGGAATTACGTGGTCTGATGCCTACAATGTCTGTAACTGAGCAGGTCAGGCCTGTCTTTCTGGGTCTCAGTCAAATGCACTAAAGAGCGACCTAAGAAAACTTTTTTTTGTTTTCACTTTTTTTGAAGTCCAAAAATGATAGTACAATTAGTTACACTTATGAAGAATGCAAGGATCCAGAGCCAAGAGAGCTGAGGTGCCTTGATTTGTGAAGGAAAACACTAGGTTGCTTTACAGAAGACTGCTGTGAGTGGAACATTTAAAATACTTAGGGTCATTTTACAGTAATTTATTTATGGCTCCTTGGAAGAAAAAGGAGAGGTAACTTACTTAGGGCTCCTGTGACTGTAGTAGAACATAGGAAAACAAATTGAATTGGAAGAAAATGTTAACTACAACAAAGACTTTTTGTTCTTTCTAAAAGGTGACAGTTTTCCTACTCTTGTGTTCTTCAATGATTGATGATACAATAGAGCTCTCATTTGCGTAAGTTAAATACACTGTTAAGACAATACAGAATGTCATTTGTTGCTACAGAAGTTTGTTTTGCAAAGCTGTTAGAAAATCACAGGCAGGGCACAAAATCTATTTGTGAGAAATGCCACTGAAAAATTAATCAAGACATTTCACAATTGCTCTTATGTGATAAGGGAGCATAAGAACTGTCAATAAAATACTTCATATTTCTACCCTGTGTCAAGACTGTGTTTTGAAGTGAGACTTTTTTTGTGGTGGTGGTAGCAGTCAATTGCAACATAAAAAAACCTCAATTTAATCATATGTCTATAGACTTAAAGATCTTACAGTCTGTCAAATACTTACTTTTTGGCTCTGTGGGCTGTGTTTGGTGGATGGATGGAATTCTGTTAAAGCTCTCTCAGTGCTATTCTTAGTGTGGCGAGCAAAGATGTTTTGTTTGTAGATACATTATCCCTGGCTCCAGGAACCCAAATAGGAATCACATGCTCTTAATGTGGTTGATGTGTGAGTGTCTCAGTTTAAATGAGACACAGGTAAGATTGAATTATGTCCAGGAAAGGAATAACAGCCCTTTATTAAAAAGTA
>JAWMRA010000161.1:27269791-27281899 GCA_035584735.1 Pseudotriccus pelzelni
ACAAAACCCTAACCCTTCCCCCCCACGCTCACAAAGGCGAGGGGAAAGGTAAAATTCCAGAAAAACAAACCATGACAGTGAGTTATATCTGTATGTGAGAATAATGTAATAGATTTTGAGAGAAAGGGACTATCCTACTGGCCTGCTGTCACGGTGAAGAGCACACTGTAGAAGCTTAGAGCTCTGCCCTACACAGGAAGCATCTCTGACCTCATGCTCCACAGACACAGCTATTGCAGCTTTTTGTTGCTTTAAAGAAAAGTAAAACTTACTTTGTCTCATGTTAATTCGGATTTTCTCTTCCTTAAACGGTTTTCCAATAATCTAAAACTTCAGTAGAAAAATCCTAACTTTCCTACTTGAGCTGTACACTTTATCATGGGAAGATTTTATTTATCAATACTGTCTTTGAAGTTTCTTAATTCTTTATATCTTAGTTATTAGAGGCTAACCCCTAGTCTGTGCTTCCAATTCAGCAGTCCCTATCGAGTAGGCAAGTGCTTGCCCAAGTTAAGTAACAAAATTCACAACACAGGATGTTTTCCCTTGAAATTCAAACAAAATAAATGGCTTTCATAAAATGCAGCCCATCTCCCAGAATCACCACTAACTTAAAGAACTACTAATAACTGGACAAACCTCTTGACAACTATGCAGGTAAATAGATAAACTATGATAAATCTGGGAGCCACCCTTTAAAGAAAACTGGATTTGCTCCTCTGTTGGCCTGCGGTGCCCAGAAGGCACAAATCAACATAGCAAACTGAAGCAAGACATTCCAGTGATAACAGGTCCTGGGTTGTCCTGATGAATTGCCTGGGTTTGGTCTTCTTTCAAAATAAAGCTCTTCTGCTCTCTAAAAGGCTACATCTGTACTGAGGAGATAACACAATATTGTGCTGTAATGTATCTTAGCATTTACATCAGTCGGCATCGGGGTAAGATCTCAGAGTGTTACATGATTTATGGCGTGGTTTTTTCCAGTTTAGGGATGAGTAGTGGATAAAAATATTTATTGACTTTTCAATTTAAACAGAAGCAAATGCCTTTGGCATTCATTATTTCTGGCATATAGTTCTCTTTTTTTTTTTTTAAATAGTACTGCTGTTTCAGGGTAAGCATGAGAATATAGAGGTTTGTTGAAGTCAAGAGCCCTTTACAAGCTCTTTATTAGGACAAATCAGAGCTATGTGATATTAGCAAAGCAAGTGATAGATCATGCAACCAGACTGCTGAAGTAAGTACTCTACATTCTGCTGGGGGACATTAGTATGATCTGTGACAAATCAATCTTCCATAGTATAAAAGCTTCTATTACAATACTCTAGGGCTGTTTTGGTGTGGGTTTTTTAATCTGCATGGAGAAGCTCCTTTAAAATAGTTAATTCCCATTTGAAACTACCTAAAAGTACATTTGAAATTATTATTTGGAAGGAAAAAAAACCTGATAGCATCTTCCAAATGCATTTGGTTGTCTTTTTGGTTTTCAAGTCCCTCAGAAAAAGCATGTGTAATTTTTCATGTTGCTGTTTGCTTTTGAAGAAATTATTGTGTTCATTGGTGAATTATATCCAATATGCTGTGAAATGCATAACATAAATAAGAAATAGTTGACAATTTGCCCAGAGAGTTACAGGGAATGAGAAGGAGGTTATGACACAGGGTCCTGACTTCTTGTTGCAAACTGTGAGATATGTGAAAATTTTCTTAAGAAAGGATGTTCTTTGATGTTTGATCTTTTCTATACTTTCACACCAAATCAACAAGAAAGAAGGTTTAATCCGTGAAACAGCAGCAAACAAGCCAGCTCTAAGCTGTGTCCAGGTGCTAGAAAGACAAATTACTTGTTGGCCTTGATAGTTGAGGGCTTGGTGTGCTTCACAGATCTCAGGCACAGTGGGAGGTAACAAAGCTTGGGAAGAAGGATGTACCACTGATGGCAGACATGAAGAATGGAGAATTTACAGGCCACAAGGACATTTGGCAGAACCCCCAGGATAAGGAAGAAACTATTTAAGCCAACTCAGCAGCCGTGCTGAAATTGGCTCTGACTGGGTAAAAGGTAATTCCGGCAGGGGGAGATCGCGACCACCGACTCAAGAGAAAGACTTTGCATACAGACTAATTACCGTGAGAAGCAAGAGAATGATTCATAGAAGATAGAACAGCAATTAATAAGAGACTACGCAGCTTGTAGCAGATGAACATTAATTTTTGTTTGCTAAACTGTATAAAAAGTAAAAGTTATAACAATGTCTCCTTTCTAAACTAGACTACCTGACTGTGTTTAGAGGGCTCCTAAAACCAGCAGCAATTAAACCAGCCCAAGCAAGCCTCTGAAGGTTGGGGGTTAAAAATTCTACAACTAACTTAAGAAATTGTGTCCTCTGGGTGAACTTAGCAGGTTATAATGTGAAAACCACATCTCTGAAGCTGAGGCTCTCCGCCGGTGAAGAGGCCTACTCATGAATGTGCACAATGAATGAAGAATGCACCTTTAAATCAAGGTGAGAGAAATTTAAGCCAAATGCAGGTTAGCCAAATAGTAGTGTCGATTCATCATGTCAGTATTGCCTCAACAGAACTGTATACATATGCTTGCATTTTTGGCCTTCAGTGTGTTAGCTTTGGGGGTTACCACCCAGCACCCCTTTCAACCTTGTACATCTACTGGCTTTGCACCCCAGGTGAAAGATTCCACTTTTCGGGGACAAGTGTTAGATGCCTAGCATCCTATTCTACGGTATGGCACTAAAATCAAGTATCTCAATTCAGCGTATTGATTAGCGGCTCTTGCACACCGGGTGAAATAACCCTGCTTTAGGGACAACTGTCACACAACTCCTACTCTGAACTCATGCTTGCCTTTGCTTAAGATCTTAGGAACTGTCACTCATTGCCTTTGTAAGGCAAAGCTTCCTGAGACAAATACTGGTGTTTCTACAGCCAGTGATTACCTAGTACCTCCAAAGCATACTGGATTTTCGTTGCCAGTTATTTGTCACCCTTTGTGAAATGACACCTCTCACAGTACAAAATATGTGATAGCTGAAGAGCCTATCACAATAATTGAAAAATTAAGGTGAAAAAAAAATATTTTTTATAACTGTTGGCACTTGGTTTAAAGAATCTTCTCCCTTTGGTTTTCGTTTGTTCTTAGGAGGTAACATGAACCAGGATTCACAGGTAAAGAAATACTTCAGTGAGAATCCTAAACACTGGGGATATCAAGATGAAGTTTACTTTGACTGTCCCCACCATTTTTTATTTTTTTTTCCCCAAAGACACTTGACTAATGCTGCTAGAACTTGTATTGCCCTCCATAGCTTACCTAACTACAGGAATGCTGCTGCAATCAGGCTGCCTTTATTACAGTAAAGAATCAATACCTCAGCATGACTCACTCTGGATCACCCCTCACATCACAGCTCTTAATAGATTTGTGACTTGTGTGGATTACTAAGCAATTGCTGTAAAAATAATAGTGCTGGGAATGTTATAATTTTATCACAGTTTGTTTCACTTGTGAAAAATAACTTCCTAGAGGATGATTATTTCTGGAAGGTGTGTCAACTTGCAGTACCGGAGATGAGCTCACTCTGGACTAGCTCTTCAGAAAATATTGTTGAAAAGAAGAAAATTTATACTTTGGACAAACAAATGCAACTCTGGAAACATGAATATATTAAACTGAGCCTTTCATCCATAAGATATCAAAGGAAAATCAACATTTTAACACCTGTTCAGTAGTACTTATTATTATGATTGCTTTCTTACATTCATACAACACAAAACTCACCACAGTTCACAGCTGAAGTCTCTTTTGAAATATACAGGTATTTAATTAGCTTGATTTGAATACTACCCTATGTATACTTCCTTTCAAGCAAGCTGGAATAAAAGAGAACAGTCCTCAGTTTTAAGAATAAAAGACATTTCTCTCAAAACAGGCTGTTGAAATGGAAATAAAACTGATATATTGGAGGATGCCATACATAGGGAAATAAACGTTATAGGACATTGTAACTTTTATGTGGGTTAGCCTTCAAGGGTAGAAGAAAATAGGAAAACACCATGGTGACATCATGCCCCAAAAAGCACCCAATACCCTTATTTGTAAAAATACTTTTGCATCAATAACAATTTTCAGAAGCAGCAGCAATGGAGCCTCAGATTAAAGCCAGATTTGCTGTAGAATGTGTGTGCGTATTATGGTCGGTCATGTGGGGGAGTTAATGGAGTGTTAATTGTTGGTCATATATTTGGAGTGGGCTGTTTTCTTTTGCATTTAGATATTTGCTTTAAGAATGAACTGTAAGGATAAGGGGGGTTATTCAGAAAGATTGAATGTGTTAGAGTGCATTAGGGCTAATCTGCCTGGCAGAAACTGAATGCAGAACACAGGGTGCATAGAGGGATGGTGATGCTGTTTCAATCTGAATGTTCCTATCAGGTTTATGCATGTAGGAGGGAATAAAGAAAGGAAAGGGGACAATGGGCACATCAGCACACTCACTGGGGACACTGTTTGGAAAGGCTGTATTCCCATCAGCACCATCCCCATTAAATCCAGTTGACAGGAATCCAAATCTAGAGACAGTGCTCAGGATCACTGCATTTCTTGCTGCCTCTCATTCTCATATACACACCAATTACCAAGTCATACAAGCCTGCACTGCTTAACTTTCACAGCTGAGTTATTCATCTATAAACAGTCAATATGCAGGAATTCATAGAATTTTGCTCACCTCTTGCTTTCTGTCTTCCATTTGCCAACTATTCCAACATACTGAAGTTACTGCATAAAAATTGTGGCTTCTATTTCAGTGTTCTTGAAATAAAATACCAAGAGAAGGTTAAAAATGCATTGTAGTACAGGACAGGAAAAAGAACTTAGGAAAAACAAGGGAATAACTGAATCTACAGAAACCAAGAATCGTGACTGGAGAGGTAAGAACAGGAGGACATTACAAATCAAACTACAAAGCCAAGGACCAACTTTATCTGACCTTTGTGCTCATTAACATTTACTATGAGGAGTGAAGTCAGCAGGACTGAGCAGTAACTGGAGGAAAGGTAATTCCAGCAGGAGAGATGGTGCCCATCAACCCATTAACCACCTACTCAAAACGGACCACAGGCCCTGACTGGAACCGAGGGAAGAACTGCACACGTGGAATAATTAGCATGAGAAGGGAGAGATACAACCAGCAAATAAGGGTTGGAGTACTAACTAATGAAAAGGCTATGTGAATTGTAACCAGTGAATGCTGATTGCTAAAAATGTGTAAATAGTGTAAAGTTTTGACGCTGGTGAGCCAGCCTTTTGTGGGTTACCCCCTTGGTGTGTGAAGTGTCATCATACACAGACCAGGTGATGAGCCTGTGTTTGGGACAACACTGGGATGTTCTAACGTTTAAACCATACCCATGAAATATGTGCAAATGTTATAGCTGGCAATTGTCACGATCACCTCAAAGAATGTATTACTCATTTTGAGTATAAATGATTGCATTCCTGTTTGCAGTTCTATTTAGTTTATTAGCATCCCAAAATCTCTGCTTTTAATTCATACAGAACAACTTGATTATTTAAAAAATGGAAATTAGTAAAAGGAAAAGCTTCCTCACAATTAGAGACAGAGTGCAATTATTTTTCTCAAAACAATGATTTTTACTTAGAAACTGAGACGATCTGTTTTCCAATATTGCCTCCACTCATCATGGACTGGAAAGCAGCTTCAAGAGAAGTAATGAAATAAGTTAGTGCCAAGTAATCTTTGAAAAAGAAACCAAAAATGGTAGAAGCAAATGTATTAAACAGCTCCCTGAAAAGAAGAGATCCCATTTTGGGGCAGCTTTGTGTCATAATTAAAAAAAACCTGATTTATACAAATTAAGGATTACGTTTGCTGCTTTTGTGATGTCATACAAACACCAATGAGAGACAAGGCATGACAGGAGAGCCCCCAAATGCTGTGGGTTTTACAAGCCTATGTGAGAGAAAAGGCTTATAAATATTGTATAATAGTGTGAGAAGCTGGTACAAAAGAATATACCTTTGAGTAAACAAAATATGAAAGTATGAAATATGACTGCTATATTTGACCAAATTCCTTCAAAATGCATACATATACCAGTAAGCAGCAATTAGCAATGACTAGAATAAATTGGAATCTCTAAGATTTGGTTATCACTTAATTTTATGAGTCCCAATCTTGTGGGACTAAAGACTAAATGGACTAAATCATACTCTTCTCCCTTACTTGACAGGGAAGCATTCTTACAGTACATCTTTGATCACATGGCTCATGTCACAAGACCCCCTTTATATTTCCTTTCTTACAATATTTTGAACAGGCTAAATGATATTTTGTTCTGTTAAAAAAAATGCTTACTTTCTTTAGCAATCTGTAGTATGCTTTGCCCTGTCTTGTGTGTACTTTTCATTTTATTTTTTATTAGCAAATCCAATAACAACCTCTGTTAGATATCGGGGTTTTTTAAAGTATAATTTCAAAGTTGTCAAAATAGCATTTTCTTACACGCAAGTTCTAAGAAACAGGCAGCATTTTAACCAGTAAGATCAGGATGACTATCATCAGCAGCTAAGGTAGCAGTCTAAAAAAAAAAAATCTAAATTTCAATGATTTTTAAAATGTAAAATAATTTTCTTACAGAACATTCTAATACCTCGTGAAAAAATAGCTTATTATAACAAAAATCATTGTTTTGAAAAATACAAAAATCTGAATTGGCAAATGAAACAAAGGAAGTAGTTAACCTCCAATGTTATTGTATTTAATCAGGTTATTACTATTCTTAGAAAATTATGTAAAAATCTTACCACCGATGTTTGCTAAGCCTTCTACCATGGTCTCTCTGACCTGTCAGTGCAAACAAGGCCTTTTAGTTTTCTTCAAACAAGATTAGCATTTCACATTTCTTAGAAACATGCCAAGAAACTCCCACAATCTAAAGATTTCTTTTGCTGCAATAGACAGTGCACTGTTTGGACCAGACTCATTCATCCATCAGAACAGGAACTATTTAGTTCTTCAATTAGATCCCTGCCCCTTCCAAAATTTCACATCTCAGGATTTTCCCAGGAATATTTACTGACCACTAGAAGAAACAAAAACCAATTCAGACAGACCTCTGTCTGAAGGCATAGTTTAAGCAGATACCCATCACAAAATAATAAATGGCAATTATAAAGCTTGAAATAAAATTTCAATTTTAAGATCCTTAGCAGCATTCTGGACACTTAACTGATCAGAAATTTGAAAGCCATATTTTTGAAGGCCTGATCCTTTAATTAAAAAGTGCACCCTATACTGAAATAAAGAATACAGACATGAGCAGCGTGTAATTAGAGAAGTCCGTCATACTACAGTCAGATCATCCTCACAGGTACCTTCTACAACAGTGCTATCTTGTAAACTTTCAATCATACACATTCTTAAGAAAGTCTGTTCAATTCTGAGGCACAGCAAGAGAGCCAGGGACAAAGAAATTGGTCTTCTTGGAGTCAGACCATGATCTGAGGAGATAGTATCAAAGGCTATAGATCAAATCTAAAAGTTCTCACCTTCAGTTTACCCTCTTGGATCCACTGGCAGAGTTGTAATACACTAGCTTCATGTTTGTCCATGTAGTTCAACACTAAGAATCTTTCCCTGTGAAAGAACAAAATGAGTTTGGATTTAAGAAACATTGGTAAACATTTTAAAATCTTTACAAATATTTTCAGGAAACAGCATTGTTGCAACTGAAGGGTTATGAGTATGAATTACAATGAGATGTAGCTCAGAGCTTTGCCAGCTTGTTGTGACATCTCCGTGCACTGGGAACTTGACAGAAACATTAGTCTTACACAAGTAATTCTGTTCAAGTATCAGAGATAAGAGTAATAAAACTGAAGTAGTATCACTGGAATAAGCAAATGTCCATAAAATATAAGCAAATTCCTATTATTTACCCTTTTTTTGTAGTAGTAGAGAGAATAATTAATGGGACTGCAATTAGATGTGACTATAAATTAACTTCAGGCTACTCAAAATTTTGCATATCCTGCTGTCACAGCTTCCTATAGCAATCAAGCAACTGAAATAATAATCAAAAATCATAATTACTTGTAGCAACATACTGACTGTTCTCCACTGTATTCTACTGATTTTATCCATTTTTTGAAACTGCAGACAACAGTAACAGGGACAAGAAAAGAATTCTAATTAGAACAAGTCAATCCATTTGCACAAGAATCAAAAGACTCCCCAACTTTGTGAAATGCAATGACTGAAAAATCTCCTAAGACTCTGCTTCTAATCTCTACCTTAGATGTATCTGAATCCTGATAGGAGATTCAGCGTTTCCCAGAGTTATAGCAAAACTATTTTACCTGTATATGCCACACCTACAGTCCCATTATCTAAAAAGACACCAAATACTAAAAGTGTAATTTCAATAAATTCACTGAGTCAGCTGCATCCTTACTTCAAAAGTATTTGATTTTCTCTCTGCCTGAATTACTACACTTTGAAAGAAGGCAACCCAAGAAGGCACGTCTGAGAACAGAACCACAGCAGCACCTTCTCTCAAAAAAGTGTAACAACAGGTACGTTTGAGTCTGTGTAACAACATCAGTTCCCATTTTTTATGCCGATAAAGACAAACATAAGAGAAGGCATTTACTGACACTGTGATTACAGTTTCCTTTTTAGGCATGGCAACACTCCACTCAGATTACACGTGTCTATTGAGGATCTACAGACTACCTTCCAAACATCAGTCACAACATCACCTGTGCAATCGACCTGGAACCTGGTCACTAGCTCTGGAGGAGAAATGTACCTTGTGATGTTCCTTTCCTTTTGTATTTTTTCTATGTCAGGAGGCAGCGGAGGAGGATAAGGCACATCTTTGTTATACTGAGAAATCTGTCCACACAGGATGATATGGCTGTTCTGATTCATCTGTTTGGGACAGCACAAAGTGAGAAAAATTACATTCCTCTGTCTCGGAAACTAAATTTTTCAGATGCAATAGATTATATTGCAAAACTTCCACATGAGCCACATTTCCTATAAAAGAGTGGGAAAATGGCATGCAGTCCCATCAACCTATGACAGCATTCAAATGGGTAAATGCAAGGCAACAGTGGAAAAGCAAATGCTATATGACCTAATGTAATTTAAAAAGGCACTAAATAAAAGGAATATAAGAAATGGTTATCTTACTGTGTGCCCTTTTTTGTCAGAAGACAGGTAATAGGACAGAGAAGTTTAATACAGCCATTGGATACAGCTGTGACTTAGAACTCCCAAAGATGGCATTGCCATCGAAGCCTCCCTGCCATGACACAGAGTGGTTGTATGTTAACAATGAAGTCTTCATGGAGGCCCTGCAGAACTAGTCTTGCATCAAGCCAGAAAACCAAAGCTGACAAAACACAAGATTACTGCAGTGATAAAGTTTTTACAGAATATTACCAAGTCTCCTGGCCTAAGATGTGAGAGACAAGAAGCAGAAATTGTGTTTCTATTACTGTACTGTCAGGTTGTCCAAATGACAGACACTGATTTCAAATATCTGATTTCTCCTCAAGACCAAGGATCAACACCTGGTTTAGATCACTGAAGTGGAAAACCTGCTCTGCTGTATTACAGGCTGGATTCTAGTATGAATTAATTCAAAGCTGGGCATGCAGACACTGCAGAATATCAAGAATAAGCCTGACAGCTGGAATATTCACCTGACTTATAACCGTATCACTGATGTCTCCACCAACATTGTCAAAGTAAACATCCACACCGCCTGGGCAGAGTTCACGTAGCTGTTCTGCCACATTTCCCTTCTTGTAATTGATAGCAGCATCAAACCCCATTTCTTGGACCAAAATGGAGCACTTCTCATCTGTGCCAGCGATCCCCACCACTCTAGAGCAGCCCTCCAGACGGCCAATCTGCAGGCACACAGTTGAAAAAAAATAACAACAAATCAACTAAAAACCCCAAACCATCAAAACAAGTTAGATCATGCATCTGCATACAGGTACCAGTGGCTGAAAGGGGACCTTAGAGGGTGTTACAGTTATCCCTCACCCACTAAAGCCCAGGCAGCAAAGTCCAGCACACACTCCCATCTCACGTGACACAATTGCCTCTTGTCACTCCCTCCTCACACTTAAATAAGGGGAGGTACAATTTGCCATCTTTCTATAACTCACTGACTGCAGAAGATTTAATTTGTGGAGTCACCAATGACTGGCAGAACTTGAGAACCAAATATAGCATACAATTACATCTGCTACATAACTTAGCTAACAAAAGGGAAAAAAATTAGACAGTAATGGATGTAAATACATTCTTCACCCATTATTTCTTCATAGCTTCCCTCTATTAGTCGGTCTAAAGTTTGTTTAATATCTGTTGTGTTTGTGTGTATATGAGTATGTATTATATATATATTTGTAGATATGCACGTACACATTGCAACAGTGTGCAAGGCAGACTGAGGAGGACAAAAGGGCTCTAAGTCTCAAAACACAAAGAATGTCATGGAACACTGCACAAAGAAGGGTTTACCACTTTTTACTGACTATTTTCTAATATAGAAAAAGTCTCTAGTCAATACAAAGACAGTGTTCAGGTGGCAGGCTACTATATAAATATAGGTATTTATACCATCTACTTTACTTATGCTAGCAACAAGTCATCACCATGTGCTGTTCTCTCCTATCCCAGTTTCATGACACTTACTTTCACACCTAAAATCTTTCTCAGTGAGAGTGTGTGCCAAATCCGTGAAACTGGCCCTTCCCGTGGCGTTATACCCACTCATGTTTACAATGATATTATCCATGTGTTTAGTAACCAGCACATTCCAGAAGACAAAACTTGATCACAAAGCATGTTCACGTGTCTCAAGCCCATCCTACCTGGCCAGCCAAAGAGCCGCAGGCACCGGCTGCTCCACTCACCACCATTGTCTGATTTGCACCCACAGCCACGTGTCCCTTCTCCCGGACACCCAGCAGGGCCGTCAGGCCCGTGATGCCAGCAGCACCCAGGAAGTAGGAAAGGCGTCCATTTACAAGCTGCGGAACAAGCTACGAAACAGAAATGCGTTTTGTGGTATTCATCTGGTTTTTCATTTTTTCATTTGACTGAGGATAGAAGACTAATTCAGGATATTTTCCAGGCAAGGCACAACTGGTAGGGGAGGAATTATCTCTAAACTAAGTCTATCCTAACAACTAGTTCATATAAAAATTTTATATTTCCATAGTTTTAGAAAAAGTTTTTAAGCAAAGCCACTCACAAAAACTTAAATTATGGAAGTGTCAAAATGCAGTTGGGAGACCGGAAGTTCCTAGCAAGTGAACAATTCCTATAAGGAATAAAAATGCGCCTTTTTATCAAACATTGTGATTGCAGATCAGTGGCAAAACGTCCTAAAGGAAGGAGTTTATTGGAAAGTATAAATTCTCTAACTGCAATAATTTTCTGTGTTACAAGAGAACGATCAACACAATATATCTAGTACACTGTTCCCTCTCCACTTTCAACTTAATATCGAATACCCTTTCTTCTGTGGAAGTAAAATCTCCAGTAAAAGCTTATAATAGCATATATTAGTAAAATAAATTAAATTAAACATATCTAAAGCTTTTTTTGTCTTACAATTACACTCTCATGCAGTTCTACTAGAATTAGAATAATCATCAGAATTAATTAACAGAAGGAGTTTCAGGTAAATTTATTAAAAAAGACCAGTTGAAATAATACCAGTGGATCTGGTAACCAACCAAAAGGCATTTACATTTTTCTCTGTTATGAAAAAAGAGAAATTGACACAGACTTTGGCACCTATGACTGGATCTGCCTTTTGAAAACTTGATGTTTGAATAATGTTGGCTTCTTCTTGACTAAAAAATAGTATCATTAACAGTAGTTAACATTATTAGTATCAGCAGTCATTTAGGGGGGGAAAAAAAAAGGTTTAGTAAAAGAAATAGTGACAAACCCAGTGTCCTAGTTAGAACAGCTGGGACCAATTCATCACTGGATGGGTGTAACCCAAACCTGTGTATTCTATAGCCTTCCA
>JAWMRA010000161.1:27289359-27317885 GCA_035584735.1 Pseudotriccus pelzelni
ACCCGCCCCCCCCCTCTTAAAGCGGCGATGCCCCCAGCCCGGCCCGGGGGCGCGAAGGGCTGTGGCGGGGATGGCGGCTCGTCGTCCGAATCGCGGAATCGCACGCAATCGTACGGAATCGTGAAGGCTGGAAAAGACCTCCAGGATTATCGAGTGCAACCTTTGACAGAGCTACACCTTGTCAACTAGGCCATGGCGCTAAGTGCCACGTTCAGTTGTTTCTTGAACACCTCCAGGGATGGCAACTCCACCACCTCCTTGGGAAGTCTGTTCCAATAGTGACAACCCTTTCCGTGAAGAAACTCTTCCTGATGTCAACCTGAGCCTACCTCGGTGCAATTTGAGACTATGTCCTCTCATCCGGTCACTTGTTGCCTGGGAGAAGAGGCCAACCCCCACCTCACCACACCTTGAGCCTCCTTTTCTCCAGGCTAAACAAGACCAGCTCCCTCAGCTGCTCCTCATAAGGCCCATCACCAGCTCTGTTGCCCTTTTCTGGACTCACTTCAGCACCGCGATGTCCTTCTTGCAGTGAGGGGCCCAGAACGTACGAAGAGGTGAGGCTTCACCAGTGCCAAGTACAGGGGGACAGTCACCGCCCTGGTCCTGCTGGCCACACTATTTCTGGTACAGGACAGGATGCCATTGGCCTGCTTGGCCACCTGGGCACCTGCTGGCTTGTGTTCAGCCGCTGTCGACCGGCACCCCGGCTAGTTTTCCATTGGGCACTTTCCAGCCACTCTTCTCTAAGCCCGTAGTGCTGCATGGGGTTGCTGTGACCTAAGTGCAGGACCCAGCACTTCAATTTATTAAATAGAGTCACTGACAAAAGGCACTGAGAGTTTGTGAAGGGCTTTTCTTTGAGAGCACGGGCAACACTAGGAGATGTTTTCTCCTTGTGTGTTCCAGTGGATGAGATTCTGTTCATTGCTGTGATACAGGGCTATTAATAGCCATTCCTAAAATTCCAGAAAAATTGCTGTTGTGTGCAATATAATGTATTTACTATATGCGTGCTTTTTCTGTGTTTGAATACAGATGAAGATGTTTCTTTCCTGAAAAAAGAGGCTGTAGCTTTAAGTCATAGCTTTCCTGGGATGGGGTTCAGGTCTGGGGCTGCCTGACAGGATTCCTGTGTGGATGCCCTACGTTATAGTGATTCACCATGCTGGAAGGGCAAACAGGTCTGTGAAGTGGCCACTGAGTCTGTGGCAATTACTGCGAAGCTTGGAGTGACCACTTAAGACTGGAACAGCTCTGACTAATGATCTCGATGACTTTGTACTCCGCCTCTCACAGAAAGGCAGGCAAAGCCTTTCTATTGTAGCTTTACCCAAAGCACTGTAATATAAGTTTAAGTGAATGATTTTTATTTGTGCCACCATAATATGCAAAACTTTGCATTTCACATTAGTTAAAATGACATAATTGGAACTGAGATGGTCTAGGGAATGAAAAATTAGGTATCTTAGTATTTTTTTATACCTTCATACTTCTTTTTTTCTTCCCCCCCCCTCCCAACTTGAATCAGTTGATCTAATAACAGGTCAACTTCTTGCAATTGCAATGCACTGAAAGCAGGTCTTCAGGGTTGAATACATCTTCGTAGGGCATATCTTGTGTGTAGGAGGCCTGCATTCAAATGAATGAGCACTGACTTGCCTCATACTTGTGCAAGAAAAAAGCAGCACAATTATTACAGAAATAATTATTTCAGAAAGCAATGTTACATGTTACTATATGAGCAAACAGGAAAATTATGAATGTGTTACTGGAGAGCACCCTGTTAATTTAGAAATCGTGTATCTCAATGACTAGTAACAATTGAAAGAAAAAGGGGGAAAGGGAAAAGATATGCTCTATATGGGCACACGTACATATCTTTTTCCTCTGTATTATATAACCACAATACAGCCTCAGGTATTTTATGAAATACAGAAAAAAACCCCAAAACCCTAAACCCAAACACATTAAATAGTAGTTCAAAAGCTCTGTACAACCCCACATTCTCTTGCCTAGCAGAGTGGCTGTGTTTTCTCCGCAGAAAAAGTTACCCTAGAAGGTAGTTACAGCAATCTCGTCTGCATTTTACTGTTTAACCCTTATGGTCACGATCACCTCCCCCCCTTGTCTCTTTTGTTAAGTAATTGCTAGGTGAAGCTATTGTAAAATCAGCTTAGGTGTGTATTTACACTGCAGTAGCTATTCTGCACTGAGTTGCCTTGTGGATATATTTTCTACTCTAAAAATCCCTTTTTGTGGTTCAGCTTGATTCGCCTCAGGCTCAACCGCACAAATTCACCCCTTGTGTGAAATAGAACTGTCTACGCAAGCAGGCCATTGTGGAATAGCTGTTACATAACAGATATTAAGGGTTGGTACCACGTATAAACAAGGCAACATCAACCTGGATGGCATAATTTTAAAGTCAATCAGAGATGGGGCAGAGATGAAATGGAGGATGTGTTTGAGCTGGGAGATGGTTGAGGTGACTGTCAACAAACCATTGCTGCCTACCCAAAAATAGGGAATGTCATTCAGTTGAGCCTTACTTCACTGGAGAGTTCCTCAAGGTATTCTCTGACCAACGTAAGGCAAATTTGAGAAAGCAAAAACATTTCTGGGTCACCTAGTGGGATAAAAAATTAGTCCCATAGGATCCTTTTAGAACAAAGAGGAAACAAAAAAAAGATTCGTGCATACAGAGTCATTACCTCCCAAAATCACGTGTAAACTTGGACAAACGGCAAAAATGAAACAGCTGCCTTGTTCAGTGGTAAAAATCATATTGCCATCAATTTTAGTGAAGCCATAAGCAATAGTTAAAACTATTATTAAACAGTAAAAAATCAAAGTCTCAAGGCTTTCTTTTTATTTTTCCTTCTTTAACTGACTCCAAATTACCTTTTTGTTCCTATTTACCTGCCCTTAATATAGAAACAAAGTTACATGTTGTGCCTATACTGTGAGGCTTAGATGTTTTTAAAGTAATCCTGTTCATTTTCCAAGATTTGCTGGGCTCATGGGTCATTTTGATGAGTCTACATCACAGTAGTTCACCTTTTATACATTGCCATGTTCATGGGTAACTCACTCTTGGCAGATGTGTGCCCTTTCTTTGTTATTTCTAATAAATGTCACTATAATAAGTAGCATTTAAATCTGTCTGGATGAATAATACAGATGTTGCTTATGTAATTGAAGTGCAGGTTTTTACAATCAAAATCTTCTGGGGTTTGCGCGAGCTCTAAATGACACCAGACTCTTTAGCTTGCATGCGTTAAGGGAGCAAAGTGGTTTATGAGGTCTCTCAGGAAACATCTTTCATGAGTTCTGTGGACCGGAATGATCAATTAGATTACTCAAATCCAGCACAATTTAAATCTTTCTTTTTGATGTAGCAAGTCTCTTACATGACAGGAAAATGTCATCTTCTGCTGTGGGGAAGCATTTTTTCTAAGGGTGCAGAAAGTTAGAGAAACGTTTTTGAACTGTTCTTCAGAGAAGTGATGAAATGTTGATGGAGGTATCTTGAGAAAAGGTGTGTTTCTCCATTAATAAAGCGGCCTTGTGGAAGAGCTCTGTGAACCCTGTGTTCTTGGGTAACAAAGTCAGTTCACTCATCCTACAAATTCTAAAACACTGTTTCAGGCTGCAGTAGGAAAGACTATTGCAAAATTATCTGTGGAAAACTTGATATTTCAGATTTTCTAAACTATTAGTTTTCCAGTCTTCAGTTAAGTTTCTTACCCTCTTTGCTCAGCCAGAAGCAGGTGAGAAACCTCTCTTGTTCACTCGATACAATATCAGCCAACAGCCTGAAGTCCTGCTGAGTGTAATTTGAGCTAACTCATGTATGTTTGCATGAAACGGCTTAAGAGTTTGCAGATGATTCGTTCTGGCAGCTGAACTGTGGATGCAATACCTTCATCAGAGGAGAGCAACACCACAGGTCATTACAGCCATTTGCAGTGGCTGTTTGAATCAGTGTAAGTGATGCAATATATGAATGGAAAAATTTTAGCTTGAGACAGCTGCTGAGGTTGAATTGAGCTATTCAGCTGCCTTCATGACAGAGCGACATCCCATGCTGTGGAGCACAGTTTAAAGGTGATTCATGAGCAGCTCAGCTCCCTGTTGGCTGAACATTTTGGAAAGGGTAGACTGCGGGGGAAAGCACGTTGTCAGCTGACTCAAATTATGCCATCCACTTCTGAATTGTTTCTGCTTTTGCATGTCCTGCGACAATGTATCCCTGACGGACTGAGCATCATCTTGAGGCAGAGATATTTGTGGAAAAGTTTTGCAGGTGGGCACTTAGCTGTCATATGGGACTAACGTCTTCTGGTGCTAATTGCTCAGTTATTCACAAAGTCAGCTTCATCCGTACAGGTAAGTATACAGATAAGAAGTAATTGCTACTTTTAACAATAACTTTTTTTTCTGATGTTTAATGATTGGGAATGCCCCAACCCATCTTTCTTTCAAATCATCGTTTCAAAACTTTCATCTGGGTTCTGACTGGCCAATGGGCATAGGTAGGATCTGGATTCCCTCTGTCACTTACAATGTTTGTGATGGTAAGGAAACTTTGTTCTAGAGATACAGTTTGCTAGTCAGAACTACTGACTTTGACACAGGTTTACACAGAAGATTATCTGTAGGTCACATCTTCAGAAATCACATTCATTTTAAGGTAAATAACTTCCTTAGTTGATAAAGAAAAATATGTCAGTAACACACCTTGATATGTGGCTTAAAAGGTTTTTCCATAAATGATGTTGAGCCTGATCTTTAACTATTTGGTATTTAATAATTACTTTTAAAACCATAAAAAGTGAGCAAAATATGTTATCATTTTAGTCCAATACTGATTAGTACTGTTTGACCATCATAAACTTTAGTCATAATTTTGCTCCATTATATGTCTGTCTTTTTTCATCCTTAAGAGAAGAAACAAAATACTGAAATACTTGTTGCAGAGACAGATTTTCCTGTTTTCTTTGTTTTGTTAGTGACAGTTTCTTAAATTCAAGTTACATTTTGGTGTAACTACTTATTTAATGTTTATAAATGACCTGAGTATATTGTAGATGAAAGCTATCCTGTTTCTGTGCAGCATCATATCAGGATCACATCTTTCATTTTTTATTGCAGAACAGTTGAGGGAATTAGGAACTTGTAGTTTTAGACCCACACTGCTAGATAAGCATCGTATATTTGTGTAGGAGCTTTCTTTCTTTATTGCTCTGTGTGTCATTTCCATTTAATGATATGACCCAGTTACACATAAAAAAAAAGGTTCTACTAGTATGCTTTCAGAAATCTGCAACCAGTGAAATACTAAAATGTGGTTAATCTTTCGTACTCTAAGATTCAGATTCTGTATCAGAACAAAAACACCTTGAATTTTCCCAACTTAACTTTCATCACTCATCTGTTGTAGATGGCACTGAAAAGTTAAAATTTGAATGTTGTTGTCATGGCCTGTAGTTGTTGTACATGCTTTGTCATACAAAATTGTAATTCAAACCAGGAAAGACTGAAGGGTTTCTAAATGAGGAATACTGATATTCTTGGAAGTATTTCTTCTTACTACTGTTTTTTCCACTTTGTCTAAAATATGCTGCAAGATTTGAAACAAAGTTGTTAAATTTAAGTGATCTCTTATTTTGTCTTGTTTCCCACCAATGTGAATAGAAATTTGGAACATTTAGTGAAAAGAAAACTACATTTGTCATTTAGAAAGAACTGAGATTACTGTAAATTAAGATGCATTATGTGAGATTCCAAGATAGCAGACCATCCTGAAAAATGTGGGGAAGGAAGAAACATGGTCACAAAAGCTCAAATGACTTATTCAGAACACAAAATGATTTTTGTACAATCAAACTTACACTGTGCTAAGATATGTTTCTTTAGTTTAAAATTGCTGGCAGCAAATGGTCAAGACAAGTGTTTCTATATGAACACCATCATACATAGCATACTATCATATGTTTCTGAGGACAGAAAACATATGAACACCATTTGTTGAGAATGCTATTAATTGCTGCATCAGAGCAAGAGGCAGTGTGTGACTGTGCTGCATGGTGAAATCCTAATATCAATAGAATATTTCATAATATTTCTGTTCTTTTTCGTAACTGAAATTCACATTCACTGTAAAACTGCTCTGCTCTTTTTTATTTATGCATCCTAATGCTAGGAGAGGTAATGCCAATGGCTTATAGAAGCACAAAGAGAATAGGCTCTTCTAGAATCAGGAAAAATATTGTTCATGTGAGGAATATGTATGGGGCAGTGGGAAGTTACACGTAGTATATGTGATATAGCTTCCTTATAAGACTTCTTGGCATGCTAATCCTTGACCAAATAGAATTGAAAAGTCCATGTTTCAACCTATCTGTTTATGAAAAAACACCTTTGGGATGTAGGTGAAAGATGGAAGCTGATAAAAGGCGAATAAAGGCAGGTGTGTACAAGGAGGAAAATTAATTAGGAGGAAGCCGCTTCAGAAGGAACTTTCCTTGCACTAGGATCTTGTTTCTGCAGTGCTATTTCTGAAAAGCAAGTACTGGTTTGTGAAAGAGGACTATGCAGATTTACAAAGTCTCAAGATAACCAAAGGGATATATTTGGAGCTCTGTGCAGGGCTTATTCCAGAGCTGCTGGATATAAGTAGAAAGCTTCTCATCCATTCAGCGTATGGATGTTTCCTTCTGAAGACTTACAGCACTTGGTTGTTATCAGTCACTTACTTATCAGTAAATCATCTGTTGTATTTCACTGGCTTGGAAACGAGAATTTGCAGAGACATTCACCTGTTTTCTCTAAGGAAAAGAAGAGTGATCAGTAAGCACAGCTGGCCTGGAAGGAATTAATGGTGCCAGTTACTGTATTCTTGGAGCCTCTGCTTGCCCTCATTATCACGAGTGATAAAGTATTTTACTGGACATGTGAAACCGAGATGACAATGTTTTGAGTCTCTGCTTAGCAGCTGTAGGATAAGTGTGAGGGTTGTGTTTTAAAGGGCGATCAACAATTGGTAGCTGGAAGGGCTGAGGCAGCTCAGCAAAACAGGCTTCAGATTGTAACTGCACACCATGTTTCATCAGTGTAGCTGGTAGGCGGTTAAGTGGCTTCGTGCCATTTCTAAATGACTGACTCTCAGGGCATTTTGGGGAAAATATTTGTAAATTTACTGAAGAAATGAGTACTTTGTGCAGCTTTCTGTGGTGTGCCATGCAAGACAGTAGTAAAAGGATACTCCTCTAGGCCACTTAGTGGGTACTGGCTTTGCAAACACTGCAAATTGCATTAATTTGAAATGGAATGGTGAATTAAAATTGACAGGAATAAACAGGCTGCATCTTAGTTCTGGCAAAAATGTTGGGTATTGTAATTATAGCAATACATGACTAATTTGAGATATCAGGGCTACAAATCAAGGAGCTGTCCAAGTAAACTTGTGACATTGTTTCTATAAACTAGTCTTTTCTCACAGTTCCCAGCACTACTTTTTGGAAGCTGAAATGGCATTACAGAATGTTACTTGGATGTCAGAGAAATGTAATCAGGGTGCTGTGTTCTGGAACAGACTGGAAGAATAGTGGCTGAGGGTCTGCTGGTGATACCTGAATCACAGCTGATGACTCTAAGACTGAAGTGCTGCAGTAGGAGAGAGTTCAATTTTTAAAACCAATGCTCTCCAAAAATATGTTTCTGTTTAACTCCAATATCTGATTCTTTTATGTCCCTGTTCGTTTTTGTGTGTGCCTCCTACACAGCAAAGCTCCACCCTGCAATTAGAAAGTCATCTGTCATAATGAATTGTGACAATGCTTTGTTGTTAGGAAGTCTTCTTTTTTGTCCTCTGTGTTGCTTTGAACCTCTGATGTCTTCTGCTCCTTAGCCAATCTGCATCTTTCAAGAGCCTCCACTAATCTTTCATGAAAAGGAAAAAAATCCCCAAACACCCAACTGTTACAGTCACCTGAATTGAACAGCAGTAACATTCTTGAGAAATTCTAGAAGTGATAAGTTTTCTCCATCTTTTCTGTGATGCACTTTGATATGTCAAGCCCAATGCCTTGCTTCTACAGTGATTGCTGGTGGACTTTGCTACTCCCTGCTTTGAACATGGTGGCTTTATGCTGTTTCTTGTTAGAGTGGCACCATGAAGACAACATAAGCATATTCAGAGCACTTCTTGTGGGGATGAGATTCTGCTAAAAGCAAGACAGTGATTGCTTTTTCTACTGCTTGACACAGTGGTGATATTGGAGGATGCCTCTCTCATACATATGAGGAAAGAGCAAATAAACTAACTTACAAGTATCTAATAAACAGAGGCTATGGTGAATCCAGAAGAAACAGAAAGTGGGTTTGCTTACTGTTTGAAGTATTTGAATACTTTTTCAATTGCTGCCTTTGTAGGTCATGTGTATTCCTGTCTGTTCTACTGTAGATCTCAATTACATTGTCCTCCTCCAGCTCATATCCTTTGCTTTTTCAGTCCACTGTGGCTTCAAGGAACTAGACAGGTGTCTGCAGGAACAGAGATGGGGGGAGATGAGGGAGGAGCATGCATTTGCAAAGGAGGAAAGATCATGCTTAGTTTATAGCAGGGGAGGGTTTTGAGGGTACTTGCAAAATGTCTGAGATGCATAGATGATGGACATCATTGCTGCCTGTTTGAACTGCTGCTCCCCATTTTCTTCAGGCTAGCAATCCTGTGGCAGCCATGAAGGTATGTGTTTCTGCTGATTAACAGAAATACACTAAAAATGTGCAAATGCTCAGTGGACAATATACTAATATAATCACATCCATATTTCTGCCTTGGAATAACACTTCCTAGCTAGGGCTGTTGCTTTGAAATCACATTTGATGCCCTATGTAGATATTGATAAATAGGTCTAGTTGTAGACTGTATTACAAGTACAAGGCTTCTAAGGTTCCTGTTGACAAGAAAAAAAAAGATTAGCAGGTTTCTATTAAAAAAAGAGAAGGAGAGACAAAAAAGGGGAAAATCCATAATGGCAATTGTAGTGATAAACATACATTTTCCTTATAATGGGACATGCTATATACTTTATAAGAGAACGAAGGAATATTCAGAGATCACAGAGATAAGCAGACCAGCTGGATGGGATAGGTCACAACTTGGTATTGAAAGGCATCTTGGAGGAATGCCAAAATGCTTCTGGAGTCTAGGCCTGGAAACCAATATGATGCAACTTGCTCATGAATTTGAGAAGAATAAAAGTACACTGCAGCATAACAGTGATGACAGGAAAAGCTCTGCAGCCTGGCTTGCACCAACGCAAACTGCCAACACAAGCAGGCATGGAGTGTCGGTAAAGAAGGATTAAAGAGTAGAGAGACAGATGAGGTCACCAAGGTGTAGAACTGTGTGGTTGCAGATTATTTGATACATGCCTGTCATATATGTCTTACATGTTGGTGTGTCCCACTATGGTTGATTTATGTCTCGCTGCCCTTCCATCATTTATTTATGGGATGGAACAGGAATGAGTCCTCATGAGACAGAGTACCATGTGTTACCTATGGAACCTGATGTTAGCAAATGCTTGCTTTTTTGATTCCACTGCTGCTCCTAGATTTATACTGCATATGTTTCAATTTAATTGCCATGGTACTGAGCCATTGTCACAAAAATCTGTTTGTGCTGAAAGCTCCTTGAATGATTGTAAGTGTCAAATGATTTGAAATGGGCTTTGAGATTGCTACCTATAATATATCAGCTACTGAAGCTCAGGAGTTCCTGGTTGATTCTCCATAAGAGATGACTTCAAGGATGCTCTTCTATATATGCACATACATAAATGGATATATAAAAGTTGCACATAAAAATAAGACATAATAGGAATATTCCAGAATCCTGCAAATATTTATATACAGTACGCCATTAGTTATGAGTAGTTTCTTGATGTCAGTGGGGCAAATAATATTTTTATATTATTAAATAGACTAATGATCAAATCCATTAACTTCTGCATGCTTCAATAAGAAATTGGTCTACTCAGACTATTAAAGGAACAGTAAAACTACTACCTAGTAAATAGCATTAATCTTATGCAAAGAAAAATATTCCAGCTCCCTGTTTCAAATTCCAGTCTTTATCTCTGTTATTACACTAAATTGAACCAAGCTGTGGCTTTACTCCACAGTACATGCTGTCAATATTTCTTTTTCTTTTGTTTGTTGTTGTTGGGACTCTGAGTGCTTCTAGGGGGTTTCTCTGCCTGGGATCAAAGCCAACCTAAAGAAAGCACAGCTGGTTATCTTGGGGAAGAAGAGACAGAAGAAGCTTTATTGGAAGTCGCCTGCCAAAACAAGCCTCAGTGGGGTCTTCTGCCATATTTTCTTGGGAGCTGCTTCAAGCTAAGGCTCTTGCATGTGGCCTGTAGCAGCAGACTGTGTTCCTTTAAGGCATGTTGCACTCTTGTAATGCATAATGAGAGGTAAATTCCAGAAAGAAATCCACTATAATAGTAGTCATCAAACCATTTAATGATTCTAGCATTAAAAATACGTGTTAGAATTAAAAATATGCATACACCCACCAGTTCTTGATAATTCTTGACCACCACATTTTTCAGGAGTATTTCCAGTGATCTGAAGTATTCTTGATCTTGTTGAGATCTACTAGTCCATGCACTTTCCCTGAAGTAGTAATATTATTATTTATATTATCTAAATTTTAATGATAATTAGCTAAATAGAGCTAATTACTTTACAGTGCTTAACATTTTCAGAATTCTAATACAGAGTACTATATACATTAATTAGTTAATTTTCTAACAGTTCCTATCCAGCAGTGGATAAGAAAATAAAATCTCTAAATATTTAAGAAATAAGTAGATGCAGTTTGCTGCCAGCTTTTTAAAAAATTGTCTTATTTTAAGTGTTTTTTGGGTTGTTTGGCTGGTTGGTTTTTTAAATGTCATAGAATCATAGAATTAACTGGGTTGGAAGAGACATCCGAGATCATCAAACCCAACCCTTGGTCCAACCCCACTGTGATTCCTAGATCATGGCACTAAGTGCCACATCCAGCCTCATCTTAAACACCTCCAGGGACGGTGAATCCAACACCTCTCTGGGCAGGCCATTCCAATGCCTGATCACTCTCTCTGTAAAGAACTTCCTTCTAATATCCAACATGTCATCCTGCTTAAGGTTATTTGAACCTAATTTTCAGAAGAACTTGTGTCATTGTTCAGACAGTTGAGCAGCAGGAAACATTTGGTATCCTATAATTGTATGTGTAGACCACTGACACTTAGATGAGAGGGCATGTTGTAGTTTAGCACAATCTGCATTCCAAGCTCCTAAAATACAGGAAAAGTATAGTGAGACTGATGAGTTTACACGTGGACTTGAGCATTTGGAGCTAACCAAAGCTCAGGTGTTGAACCCCTATGTGGCCTTCAGCTCACCAATTAGCTTCTTCAAATATTGTATTTTTCTCAGTTGCAGTGAACAGTGAACAGCAGTTACCACAGACTATCGTTTGTAAACAAACAAATAATGTGGGATTCTGGGAAAAGTGATAGTAAATGCAGGAAGGACTGTAAAGTATTTTTAAGGCTTTACAAGCTAGCAAAATTAGGAAGAAAGGTTCAACAGTTCTGGTTTTCAGCATGCCATATAATTGGATACTTCATAGATTCTTGCACTGTCTATCTCACCCCAGTGTTTGAGCTTCTTTCAGCAGCATTTAAGCAGTGTGAATAATTTTGTTTTACATGTGGTTTCTTTTCTAAACCACAGTGTCTCTCCCTTTCCCTCCTGTAACAAAGGTCTCGTCCTGGTTCTCAGGGTGCCAGTTCATGACACAGTGTGTATGGATGTGTGTACATTTGTATTTACACATACACGCTCTATAAATAAACCCATGTATTTTCTTCCTAAATTGATCAAAGGAGCTGAGTGTTGCTCAAGTTAGTGAAGTAAACTCAGTGTTTTAATTTTAAATTCAAATATGAAGAGTCAAATAAATGTGCAAGATTTTTTTTTCTTTTTTGAAAACTCTTCTAAAAAAGGCAAACCCCTTCTTTCCAAACATTGTCTCTCTGTCTGCATCAAGTTTCCCAAGAGAACTTGTGCCCTAAAATAATATTTCAAATGTAACATCTTGAGTAACTAATTTTAATTCTGACAAAGATGGGAGACAGACATTGATATTGGGGGAATTAAAATTTCTCTGTAGTAAAGAGTAACTGATCTTGTATAAAAAACATTTTTATAAACATTTTCTCCTGTAATAATAATGCTGGAAAATGGTGGCTATGAGGGAATGGGCTTCTTTGTATTTAGGCTGATGGTCTTCTAAATTCACAACCTCAAAATTAAAGCACAACAAACCTGAAACACATACAATCACTTGTATTTCCTATGATAATTTTTTCAAACTGTTTTACTATTGTTTAATTAAGTCTCCTCTTACATGAGATAAGGGGATTTGCTTCTTGAATCATACTATTGCTCAGGTTGGAGGGGATTTTGGGAGGTCACCAGTTCAGTCTCCTGCTCAAGGCAGAGTCAACACTGAAATCAGACTGCATTGCTCATTGCTTCACTATCCTCACTAGGTGTTGAAATTGCCACTATTTCAATTTATGATAATTGTCTTTCTCCCACTGTGTACCTCAACAAAGGGCCTTATTTTGTCTTCTCTTGTAGGAAAAGATCTAATCTTGTAGCTACTAGACGACTGGTGCTAAGTCTCTCTTACCTGTTCCTGCCACAGTAGACAACCCCAGCTTCCATCAGTCTGTCCTTTCAGAGAACATCTGCCAGCACCTCACCACCCTGGCTTTCTTCTGGCTTAAGTTTATCAACATCTTTTTGTGTTGGGGTGCCCAAAACTGGACACAGTATTCCAGATGCAGACTACCAAATGATGAGTAAAGGGGAATAGTCATTTCCCTTGACCTAGATGTGCTTTTCTTTTTCCAGGCCAGGATGCTGTGAGCCTTCACTGCTGGCTGGTATTTACTTGCTGTGCATCAGGACCCGCAGCTCTTATCCAGTGGTGCTGAGTGGCCTGTCAATCCCAGCCTGTGCAACGGCACAAGGTTAGTCTGGTCAAAGTGCAGAGCTTTACATTAGACTGTGTTGAACTTTGTGTGGTTCCTGTCAGTTCATTTTCTAGCTTGTCTAGAGGCAGCCCTGCACTTGAGCATTGAATATATTTATGGGATAAACACTGCAGCTATTCATTACTGGCTTATGCTGACATAAATTTTTAAAAATAAATATTACAACCAATAGAAATTTTAGAGGAAATTTCAGTGTGATTATGAGGTGGAAATTCGAGATTTATTGGAATCTGAAACTCCTGTTACAAAGGGTGTAAATACTTTCTTACTAGCTATAGTGGTTAAGACCTTCATTTTATACAGAATTTCAGGGAGAACTATGAGTTCCTTATTGTCTCCCATCATGCTGGAGCAATAGTTCAGCTTCTGAGGACTAGAGAGAAGATGGGGCCTTGGCTCTACTCTGATGTGGTGAAAAGAGTGCCACCTACTGAGCCTGTGGCTCAGTTTTGCAAACCTAAGTAGGTAAAGCATAGTCTTTAATTCAAATTCTGACTCAGTGCAATCCAGTTTATTAATGATATGAGTTGATGTTGTTACACTACAGGATGTGTCTGTACAAGCCAAAGAAACCCAAGATTTTATATGCTGATAGCTAGGAAATCTTCCTTCTTTAATGTAGCAATAAAATAATGACGTAACAGGGAATGCATGTGTATTAAGTTTTGTTACTGTAAAACTGATGGAAGTGCAGCTGTCATGTAGCCTCAGCAAATGCTGAGAAAAGGAGAAAGAAAAAGAAAACTTAAAAAGCATGGCAAAAACAGCTATTGAAAAGAAGTATGTATGATGGCTGGTTCCAGAGAAGATGTAAGGACAGTGTAACATGAGGAATAGTCTAGGAACTAGTCTATACACCTAAGAGTGAGTGTATAATGGCAAAATTTTTACAAAACACTTCGTAAAACTTGTATTGCTCAGTAAGATAAACAGTAACATACAGTTCCATAAACATCATGGTGTCTTTGAGTGTGCTTCGCCTGTTTTAGGTCTATAAACTAGTTGGTGTACCTACCAGCTTGTTTGTTTTTATTCTTATCCTACTTGGTATGTTTAGGAAATACATCCATCCTTTCCTACAGATTTTGCACCTTATAGCATGTTTCAGCTTTGTCCTTGTGCTTACTACGCTTTCTTTGGCTCAGCAGGATTCCTATCTACCTTATACGTTATTTAGGAGGCAATTATCAAAACCAGCAATGTTAAAATGTCTCCCAGAGCAGGGCAGAAAGCACACTCCCTGGCCTGCGCAATGTTAGCTTCTGCAGCCGGGTGATGACGTTTCTGCCATTGTCTGCCGCTTTTACGTGACTATGTATTGTGAAACACAAGACGCTGGTCATCATTTTGCTCCAACCTCCAACAAGGTGAGGTACAACACGCATTTGTTCTGTCTGCAAGCAAGAGATACACTTTGCTGTTACAACATGATTTACAGTTGTAGGAGACTGGTGGTGTTTGGGTTTGTTGTTGGTGGTTTTGTTGGGTTGTTTTCCCTCCAGTGAAAGGTGAGATAAGCAATTATAATCTTATCAATATCTGATGTGCTTCATGGGAGGCACTGATTGCCTAACACTTGTAACAGAGAGGAAATAACTCCAGTTTATGGAACCTGTCTTTCAATCTTTACTTGGGCAAATTAAGAGAATGGGTTGTATGCCTTTGACTACAGCTGGTCATTATATGTTCAATGATTTGTATTTGCTTTACATAGTAGGTAATTTGTGAACACCTATGAATATTCTTTTTGTATTGATTTATATAGTTATAGACCTATTGCTCCTGACTATTCAGAAGTTTGGAAGAGCAAATATATTAATGATAATAGGAAGAGTTTTCCTTGAGGGTCCTATTGAGACAGTGTTGCATCAAATGATACCCATGGTTGAGAAAGAAAAAAAACTTTACCAGTAGTACGTGTGGCTACTATTTTGCTCTTTACCTCCATGTGTCTCTCACTGTTATTCTTTGCACTGTGACAGGAAAAGATTGGGTGTGGTAATTAGACTGCTGACCTGTGACTCGTCAGAGAAACCTGGTTATGCATCTGATATGTTCTGTAGTCATGGGCAAGTCACTTCTCTGGGCTCCTGTTTCTACACATCTTGAGCTTCCCTGGTAAAAAGTTCTGCAGGAACTATTGTGAAAGAAATGCAAACTACAATGAGCAGTGCAAAAATTACTTCTGTATTTCACTCTATAGAGTAATACATGCTGGAAGGGAAACTGCAGTGCTGGTCTGAAAAAAAAAAAAAAAGCAAGCAGCTATGCTACTGTGTGCACTGAATGATCTGAGCCTGGATGAAGGTAAACACGTGGCAATGTGCACGTCAGAGAAAAATGTTTGGCATTTTCATGTTGCTTGGCACGTTTCACTGAATGTGAGTATAAGCTGTGAATGCTGTCTAAAGGTTATTTTATAATCTAAAAGTTTCATTGATTGTGAGCAAACTCGAGTACCAGAGCAGTCTACAGAGGGAGCAATGACAAAGCAGCTTCTTTATTTCCTGCCTTACTAGGGTAGAGTAGCATGCCTGCGTTTGCCAGCACACTTTTTTATTCTCGGACCAAGGCAACAGAGGAAGCCATATTCCAGTAGAGGAGCTGAGCACTTTTAGAAACCTCAGCAGTATGTGTTCTTGTGAAAGTACATTTCAGGTGTTTGGTAAAATAGGCAACAGTATAGAGATGACCTGAGGATTTGCATTAGACAAAAATCCTTTCTCCCTTCCCAGTTTTTCCACTTTTTCTTCTGAAAAAGCTGTGAAAAAAAGGACTGAAAGGGGGGAACAGAAAATCTTGTTTTCCTCTGGTACAAGTGGTTCCTTAAAAACTAGAGGTGTTAGTTTGTTTTTCTTTAGACAGAAAGGCCATGAAGCCTGACCTTGCTGGGGAGGCCGGCACTGAACTCGCGGCATCAGAGCGGCGCGTTCCGCCAGGTGTTGGGCACGGCAGTATTTTGCAGGGCTTGGCTTCCAAATCAGTGCTGCAAACTCTCTGCCCGCCCCTCACTCGTTGGGGATTTCCCCTCCTTCCTTGCCAGCAGCCAAAGGCGAGCGCAGAAGGTCAAGCCGAGTTCTGTGCACCAGGGCGGGGGGTCGCAGCCCCGTGCCGAGCACAGGCGCTGGCGGCCGGCCGGGAGCTGCGCCCTGGCGGGAGAGGGAGGAGGAGGAGGAGGGCGGGAGGAGGAGGAGTTGAGGAGCTCGGGCCCGGGAGCCTCCCCGCTTACCGCACTAGGAAGTGACGCTTTCCCTGAGTCCCGGAGAGAAAGAAACAAAGTTTGGGGGTTTTTTTTCCCTCCTTCTGCGCTCCCCCCCTTCTTTCCGAGCAGCCGCCCCGCGTCCCCCGCGTCGCCCGCCGTGCCTCGCTGCGCAGGTGAGCCAGCACGCTCTCTTTCTTCCCTCTCCTGTTTTCCGCGCCTTTATTTTTTTTTTTTTTTAATTCGCGCGATTTGCTTCCGTTTTCCTGCCATTTTGGAGACGGGGGGTTGACTTTCCTGGGGCTTTTCTTTTGAGGGTGGTGGTGCGTGCTTTGTGTGTGGGTGCAGGGTGCAGGATGAGGAGCAGAAGTACCTGTGGCGGTGACGAGGGCGGCTGGCCCCGCGCCCGGGCCGCGCAGCCCCGCGGGGCCGGGGCAGCGGCACTGCCGGCCCGCCTGCTGCGGGGGGCCGGGCTCGCCTGCTGAGCCATCGCCTCCCGCCTCGCCCGGAGTCATTCCGAACGCTCCGGAGGGGTTTCTGCGCGCCTGCCTGGCTGCGCAGCGGGGCTTTCGGGATGTGTCCCTGTCCCGGTGAGCTGCCTGCGGATGGTACTTTGGGGGACTGGTTTTGGGTCGGGGGGAGGTTCCCTTCGCTCGCTGCGTGGCGGAGCCGGGTCAGCCCCGGGCGCTGCGGGGGAGCCGCCGAGCCTCGGCCGCCGCCGAGCGAGCAGCGTGGCCGGGGTTGGATCGCTCTGCCGGGGTTTACGCAGTGGAGGGGGATGGGGAGGAATTTGTTAGATAATTTCTGAAAATCCCGTGCTCTCCAGTGTACAGCTCTTTTCTGGCAGCAACTGCAAAGGACTGATTCGTTGCAGTTTAGCAGTAAAAGCTAACAATACACCTACGCGCGTATGTGAGAGTCTTATATAATACTTACGGGTTTTTTTTAAACAGGCATAAGCAGGATTTATTTTTGGTTTGTAAAGTCTTGTGTGGTTGCAGCTTGCAGAATTAGCGAAACATTCGGTTTGCTCGACAGAGATTTACTTTTCCATCTTCTTTTAAACAGCTTTTTTTTAATAATAATTTGATTTCATTCCGACTGCGTGTTTTGAGCGCAGTGTAAAGGCCATCTGTGCTGGAGCAAGCAGTTAAGGGAGGGGAAGAGAGAAAAGAATTGTCCTAATGCGGACACTGATATTAGGTTGTTTAGAGGGCGAGACTGCAGTTCCAAACAGCAACAGCAGCAGCTTTATGACTGTGTGTAATTACAGAGTGATTGCATAGGACAGCATTGTTGGAACGGATACGTATACACGGGCTATTGTGCAAGATTTCTGTACCGAACAAAACCTAGTTTTGCATTTCAAATGCTAAAGAAACATATTCTGCATTGAACTGCCACGTTCCTCTTTAACTTCTTCGGAGAATTAGAAGAGGAGGTGGGGAGAAGTGTAGCGAGGCTGATCATAGAAGTCACAGACCTGAAATACTCAGCAGAAATGCCGCGAGGAGTCTTTGAAATCACAGCAGACAGAAACTGAAAGCTCGTTGAATCTGTGGGTTCACGTTTCTAAAGTGATTATGCAGCAAGTGAAAATCAAGCAGGCTTGCCAACGCTCCTGCAGATTTAGTGTAATTCTTGCTCTGGTCCAATTCCTTGTGTGCATGTGTGGGGAGAAAGACCCGTGTTAAAATAAACAACTGCAGTTCAGCTAGCTTGCTTGGAAATGAAGAGCACTGGGGAGAGTTTCGGTGTAAGGCCACAAAAGATTAGAGCTTGAAAGGAGGTATGCTTAGAGCATGCTGCTTCAACTTTAACTAGAGTTCCAGATTGTTCAGTGATCTCCAGGCGGTGTTGGCTGAGGGGATAGTAAGAAGCATTGAGAATGTGTGCCATTGACACTGTATTAATAAATCTTTTAGCTAAGACTTTGAAAGACTGACACAGTTATGCCAAAGCTCTTGTGGGTACAACTTAAGGTCCCTAAGATTTGTTTTTCAGAGGTGCTAGTTATCTGTTATCTTTATCATCTTAGTTTTGGAAGTACTGGAAATTAAGAAAATATCAAATCTGAAAGATTTCAGATCTGGTACTCAGAAATTTGCCTTTCTAACATTAGAGACAATTTTCTAGAACTGTTATCTTTAGCCATTGCTGCTGATTGTAAAGTGTTTGGAGTACCGTGATGGAAAGTGCTGTAAAAATGGAAAGCTGCTTTAAAATTACTTGCTGTTCAACTAGAACATATTTCAGCTAAACACACAGATCGTCTTATTATTGGTAGTTTCCTCAGGTTTTCAACGAAATACTTCACGTCAAATGTATGTAGCTTTGTTAATGAAGAATGTACAGATGTACTGATGGTGGTGGTGGAGGTTTGTTTGGTTTTTTTGGTGTTTTTGTTTGTTTGTTTGTTTTTTAGTAAATGGCTAATGATCCACAGGACAAGACCTGGCAGTGATCCTTCTATAATTTTATTGGAGCATTTTCTTTTAATACAAAATGAATATATGTTAATCTGTGCATTACTGTGGTGTTCTACCTGTAGATTTTTCTTAGGATTGTATTTCATGTCATTGACTTGTCAGTCTATCTTAGATTGGGTGTTTTAATGTCAAAATTACCTCTGGAGTAAAACAGGAATAGCGCTTAAACATTCCTTAGATCATTTGTGGTAGTGATACAATATAGTCGTTCCTTATGCTAAGTCATTTGCTTTTCACAACCTGTGTGGTAGGAGAGAAAGTTTTAGGCCAGGATTCTTCAGGTTTGTATACATAACTTGCATGTCCTTGAGTTGTCCTGCAGTGCTCGGTGGAAGTAGTCATAGATATATATACATTTGTGTGCATGTTAGCAAAACGGAGGCAGAGCCGTGCTGGCCTTTAACCCATCCGGGTGCATGGGAGTAGTGGTAGTATGAAATGGTGAGAGCTGTAGCACAGTACAAGCATTTTGAGAGCCTGCACAAACGTTCCAAATGTTAGTTATGTTTTTGCATTTTCATTCTTACTGTCACCTGTCAGTGGTGGCTGCAGAACTGCAGGAGATATTTTCAAGCCTGTCATCCCTTCCATGACACTGTTCTGTCGGGCTGCTAAGCTGAGCCTTAAGTTGCCCCTGATGGAGGACCTGCAGCCTTTCTTTGGAAATGGGCACTTTGGTGATGGTGGTTACAGCAGTGTGTGTGTATGGGAGGTGTGTCCAGGCCTGTAAGGAGACGAGTGACTTTCATGAATCAGAATGGCCTGAATCAGAAACCTGTGGCCTGGTTTCCAAAGGTGGATATGTTTTCTGTACGCTTAGCAGTTCTTGAGTTTCTACTCAAGAAACTTACCTGGTTTTCTGTTGAGCTTAGGTAAACATTTAGCAGCCACTTTTTTAACCTACTGATGGAATTGTTGAATGAGAATGTTGGTAAGAGCTCATTTTTGTTGTTTCGCCTTTTCTGAAAAACACCACCACCACCAAAACCAAACTGATATTTTTTTTCTTGTCTGAAGCATTGTATAAAATCTTAGTAATGGTTGAAGTAAATTACAGTCTATGCTAAAATGAAGTCTAGTAAATTTGCATGGTGTCTCCAGTGCAGCTAGTTAAATTCTAAATGATATAAAGTGAGAAATAAACCACTTTTCTCTGCGTGTTCACTGTGTGAAAGGGGGAGGTGAGGGAAACAAGAGCTCTGGTGGTGAGGTTTTGCAACACACGTCCAAAAAGCTGCAAGCTCTGGCATGGGCAAGCCAAAGCTTATGAGTCACAGCCAAAGAGAAGACTTGTCACTGAGCAATTTGTAAATAGGAGGGATGTACTGCTAATTCAAGGAAATATCATCCTGAGGACCTTCCCTAATAATTGGAAGCGTGGCAGAGAGCTGTCTGTCAGATGGGAGTTGTACTTTGAATCACACATTTCCTTTAGTGTGATTTGAGCATCCAAACCAAGAAATCCTTGTCTTATGTTATGTAGGTCCCTGAAGGAGGTGGTTGGTCAAGTAATAATTTAAATTGCTATAGCTGCATACCAGCAACTTGCATTCTCCATGGAAGCTACAGCAGCTCCCAGTGCACAAATGACATGTGTTTGCAGCGTGAGGCTGCTCAATAAGCAGCTCACAGTGCTTTGCATAACTTCTGTTTCTGAATCGTCTCCAACTGTAGCCCTTCTCAGTGCTCTGCTGATCAACTCCAGTGACTGCCAAATACACAGAACATTATGAGTAAAAGCTAAAGTCGGCACACTGGGAAAAAATGTGAATATATGCATTTTTAATGCAGTCAATATGCAGGTATTTAGAAGCAATCATTCAAATGGGGATGCAGAGAGAATCTTGGCAGTTAATTCTTTGCTTTTCTGGCTGTGTTGATGCTTTTTATCATATTTGGACAACCAGAGATAACCAAGCTTCAGTTAATATAATTCATTACTATGTATATAATATGGAAGATGTGCGGATACTCTTTGAAATGTACGTATCCCAAAAATTAATGTTCTTTTTATGTACAAGTAAATTACATGAATGCCCCTGATTGAATTGACAGCTGTTGTTGATCAAGAAGTTGAAAACTGACAAAAGCTTGGTTTGGAGGGGGTGGCAAAGTGTTCAATATGTGTTAATTTTTTTTGTTTGTTTTTAAAGGCATCTTGAAACACAAAGCATGAAATAATGCTTTCTTTTTTACTCTTCATTAATTAATGAAAATTAAATTCCTTATAGTTTGACTTAAGTATTGGTAATGATTGAAGCTCCTGAGGGGAAGTGGAGGAGCAAGTATTGATCTCTTCAATCTCCTGACCAGTGACAGGACTCAAGGAAATGAGGGTGGTGGGGCACTGGAACAGGCTCCTCAGGGACATGCTCACAGCACCAAGCCTGACAGAGCTCAGGAAGCATTTGAACAATGCTCTCAGGCACGTGATGTGATTCTTAGGGTGTCCTGCGCAGGGCCAGCTGTTGGACCCCAACTCAGCATATTCTGTGATTCTGTAAGTTAAATGCTATGAGTGACTGAAATAGTAAACTGAGAAACAGTTCTGATATCTTTTTTACTAAATATATTACCAATTCATTACATGTTCAGTGTTGAGATATAAAGAGACAGGAAGTGGAATAAAGTCCATATCCATGCTTTATTTTTAATTTTCTGTATAATATCTTTTCACATGAAAATTGATTCTCAGTTGCTTGGCTTTCCCCATCATAGCTTACTGAAAGGAAAGGTTACAGTGCAGTAATACCTATTGGTGTATCCTCTTGTCATTTATTTTGGGAAGACTAATTAAATGTGTACGTATATTTATAGTTATACATTAACACACACTATTCTGTTAATATGCCATTAAATATCTCATGTTGTAACTCAGGTCCCCTGAGAAAGCTTTTTGACTGTACTATTATTTCAAGCTTGAATATCATGCTAAATTATGGGGTTTATCTTAATTTGTTGTCTTTGATAATGTTGCTTTTGGTGTTTCTAGAACTATAGTGACAAAAACATGCATAAATTGTGATTACAGGGTTTATTCTTGGTTGGGTTTTTTGTTTGGTTGGTTTTTTTTTAAATGAAGGGTGTTTAACTGAAAGAGTTTTTTGAAATACTGGTTTTGTTTTGCAGCCTGGTAGTGGTACAGTGTTGTATGGTTGATTTCCAGCTACCAGATCATCTGCTTCCCTTCTGTGTGGGTAAACTAGAATCTGTTGTTCTCTGAAGCTGCCAGCTGTGGGACAATCAGCCTGCTGAAATGCTTGTCACTTTGTCAGTGGTGTGTGTCATGATGAGGTCCAAAGTTGAATCATCTCCAGTTTGAATAATCTCCAAATTGCCTTGTTATGGTGTAGTTCATAGGTAAAAGTGCATCCCAAGTTGCTTGACGTTGTTGCGTGATTTCAGACCTGCCTTAATCGTGTCTGCTGATGTGGGGCCTTTTCCGCTGCGCCTGTGCACACTTAGGATTCCTTGAGCATCTCCTTTTGAACTCCTGCGCGTGGCTCCTGGCAGTTTGTCATTAATAGCATTATTGTTTAGAGTTTTATAGTAATGCAAGTCAACTATTCTTGCAGTTTTATCATGCCCTTATCTGTTCAGATTCTCCATCCTGAACAGTCACCTTTAGACACAGTGAAAAGCAAAAAAAAAAAAAAAAGGCTAAACGAAGTGCCATACATTAACAATACTCTTGGGATTTCAACTGGATTATTTGCCACAAAACTGTTCTAATTTCAGGCTTTATTTCTTCCTACATAATGTACTGAATATTCTTTCATGCACTTCATGAAAGGAGAGTTTGCTGTGTTTGTGGAAAATTACTGCACTTAGGCAAAGGAGAATTTAGCAAAGTATTTTCCTGTTTTAAATTCGGTTTTATACCGATTTCAGTTTTATACCCAGGACTGGTGAGAGGAGGGAGAGAAAGACACAGCCGTAAGGCCTTCTGATTGCTTTAGGAGATTCCAGTGATGACAGTTTAGGATCCCAAATACTCATCTGTGCGAAACTGGCAGGGAAATCTGACTGCTTTAGTTTGATTTCAAGACTTAGAAAACTGTGAGTTGAATTATTTTGTAAGAATCTTTTTTGACAAGCTCTAGATGTTATCCTATACAAGACATGCTAAATATAGGGAACAATTATATTTATTTAATTAAATTTTTTTAATTACAAAGATATTTTCAAATTTCTAGAAAATATAAATATTTTTTCAAATCTGTAGTGTGTGTAAATCATGTAGTCTTTCTGTAATGGTATTTGCTTAAATTGACATGTTCTAAGAGATGTTGAGATGACTTGGAGAAGTAAAGGAATATATTATAAATGAAAGCTATGACTAATGAAGTATTACTGTACCACTGAGCATTCTTATTGTTAAGAGTCTAAGCTGTCCTCCTTGATTAGTTGGAAAGTCTTTTGCATGTAAAGGGTGAGATTGCAAGTAAATAATTGTGCAAAATGTTCCATTTGATTACAGTCTTCACTTTTTTCTTATTTAATTTTGATATTGAATTGGTCTTTGTTGCCATTTCTAAATATATTCAAGAGTGGAAAATGTATTTAAGACATTTCTTCTTTCCTGTTGGAGTATGAGAACTACATAGACTCGTCCTCAGATTAATCCTCTTCCTATTTCAGCAAAAGCAAAATATTTCAGGTATGGTACTGACTCAGCCGACTTATTTTGCTATTGCAGCTCTCTTTCTATAGAAAATGTACTGTAACTTTTTCTGTAGAAAAATTTAATCTGTAATAAAAATGCCCTTTTATTGTCTAAGAGTATGAAAAGAAGAATCTGAAAGTCTTTATAAACAATTAGTTTTAATTTTGAAATTGAGCTGTAAGTAATGAACATTTGAAGAAATGAGGTATTAAAAACCTGGGAAATTTGGTGTAGCTGATACTATACTTAGGTTTAGCACTTGTTAACAGTGAGTAAGGGGCTGCCTTGCAAGAAGCTTTTCGAAGTCAATGCTGGTATTTTTTTATTTAAACTATGAATGAAGTTAGCTGATTTTTTTATTTGCAATATATACATAAACCTAGTTACCTTATGTAGTGGGTTGACCCTGGCTGGACCCCAGGTACTCACTGACAGATGCTCTCTCACTCTCCTCTGCAACAGGACAGAGGAGAGAAAAACACCAGTGCAAGGTTCACGAGCTGAGATAAGAGCTGGGAGGGATCACTCACTTATCACCATCATAGTTCTTCCCAAACTGCTGTCCTGTGGGTCACTTCTAGGAATGAGCTGTACCAGTGTGGGTCCCCCACGGGGACCACAAGTCCTCCCTGGAAAAACCCTGCTCCAGCATGGGCCTCCCACAGGGTCACAGCCTCCTTTGGCATCCACCTGTTCCAGCATGGGAACTCGCTAAATTGTTAAGCACAGGAGAAGATGAAACTTGGATAGACTAGTCATAAAGAAGCAAGGCATCTGTAACACAGAGGTGATAAGAGCAAGGCTGGAGACCTTTCCCTGGCCTTCAGGTTGCACTGCTGCTTTTTTAGCGAGTTTATGGATTTCTCCACTAGGCACCTCTGTCAGAGGTATCATTAGGAAAGTATGAGACCAAGGGCAGTGGCCCAAATACTTGTCAACACCAACAATTGCTTGACTACGTGGATATTTAGTTAAAGAGACAGTGTATTTGATACTTGGAGTTGATGGTAGAACACCCACATTGTCAAGGTGTTGGTTGTTCTGTGCTGATAAAAGTGATGTTGAAAAGGCTTTTTGGTTTTTGTTTTGTTTTTCCCAATGGTGATAAATCAATAACCTCTTCCAATCCTGATCAGCAATATTCTATTATTACAGTAGTGTCAAGTTACTGTTGATGTTTATGGAAGAATGAGATTTAGATGAAGGGCAAAACTTCCTGTTTTTAAAAGACAATCCACAAACAAACAAACATTCTCATGCACGCACAAAATAAAAAAGTGCCAAGGTAGGAAGGTACTTAAATTTAGAATCTTTTAATGCTTCCTTCATGAGATATATTGGTATTTAAACTGTACTTGAATTTTGATCTCAAATTGTAAATGCTCTCTAAGTCCATATACTAGAAAATAGCTTACTTGAAGGACCATATGACAAAAAGCAAACAAGAAAACTCAGTATTTGAATTGGTTCACGTGTTATTCACCTAAAGAGCAGAGATGGCGTTACTGTTTGCAACAACTCTTTGGTGTCAAATACAGAAAGATAATTTCTTATGAACCAAAAATATTCAGTTTTCTATATTCTCATGTCAAAAGTCTGAGCAGAGATCTACTGAAGAGGGTTTTTGAGAATAATTCAAATCTGCATAAGATGATTTGCTCCTACACTTTACATCATGAGCATTAATAAAAAGAACTGCACCTGCTCTCAGGCTGCGTGGTATAGGTAAGTCTACAGTTTTACTTTCATTTTCTGAGGCAGTATGGTTTTACTGCAGGTTTTTACCATTTTACCATTTTTTAGTTTGAATAACATGTAACAAAGGTGCAGGCTACCTTTAGACCTTTAAAAGGCTAAGTAACCTATAGGTTTCCCTTTTATCAAAGGTAAATGTGAGGGTCTGATTTACAAGTGAATGTTGCAATGCTGTGTCTGCGCCTGTACCAGCAGTTCTTACAGTGATGTGTTTCAGTAATACAGCCTAGAAATTGAAGTTAGGGAGAGCTTTCTAATATGTATAGCTTTCTAAATATATGTTTAAGAAGTCACATGCATACTCTCCCAAGAAGGCATGGCTTTGTGTAGCCTTTTAATTTATTAAATAAAATCTTGTTCTTGATCTCTTTCACTAGGCTGAAGTGCTTTTATTGTTCTTTTTGTGATGACCCACCCTTAAGGGGAAGTGATGATTTATGATTTCATTGAACCTTTTATTCAGACTTAAAAAAACAAGCTGCTTACACTGAAACTAAAATGGTCAGCAGAAGGTACCTTGAGCTTAGAACAAGTCGTGCTCTTTGCTCTCACCCAGAAGACCCATTAGGTCTTCCAGGCATGGAATTTCCTGCATCTGATACATGAGCCTACACTTGCAAACTTAACAAAGTTGTTAAAACAACTATGGGATAAGTAGGACTAAAGGCAGGCAGACTTGAAAGAGAAGGCAATAAAATGCTATTCAGGGAGGAATTGTTTTCTGGTGCCGTAGGACACACAAAAAACCTGTTTCCAGCTTTCTCCCTTTCTTGCAAGCTCGCTGCTGAAAAGAGATTACACTGTTTGTGCCTTGTTGTCATCCTCGTTTTAAGGTGAGGTAATTGTCTTCAACTGAGAGGCTACAGAACCTTACTCTGACCTGAAGTAGTGGCATAGTGTGAGTGGGAATGGAAATTTTGTCCCAAGGGGGTGAGTTGATTGATGGGGGCTCTGATAGGGGAAGGTATGATATGTGAGTCTGAATTTGCATCTCCATGGCTGGGTGAGTGTTTTGTCAGCAGGCTTTGTACAGGAGTTCAACTGTGTTTGAGAAGGAGCTGACTTTGCTGTTATGAAATGGTTATTGGCACCCTCTGTGGTGGGCCACGTAATACAGAGGCACTTAAGCCTTGGGTAAAACAGCAGCTTCTTGCATTGAACTGCAGATATATGTTTGTCTATGTATGTTCTCTGTGGGTCCCTTTTGACTGTTTTTTTCCTGGACATTGTGATTAAAAGGCTGATTTTTGTTCCTCTGTGAGCTGCTCAATCCCATCATGTTCTAGAATTCTGAGATGTGGAACTGAGGCTTCTGGATTGCACTCTAGAAATGAGTCACCAGTTTCTGTGTGGAACAGATTCCTAGAATCATAGAGTATACTGAATTAGAAGGGGCCCATCGGGATCATGGAGTCCATCTCCTGGCCCTGCACAGGACACCCCAAGAATCACACCATGTGCCTGAGAGCGTTGTCCAAATGCTCCTTGAACTCAGAGAGGCTTGGTGCTGAGTAGATTGAGTTTCCTTAGCCAGGTTACTTGGCCCTAAGTCATGTTGTCAGTGAACAAAATTATCTCCCTGGTTCACTTAGGTGATTTCAGCCTGGCCCTTATGCAGACTTATTTCATACTTTTCTGTTTCTCTGTTGGGTAATTTTGTCAGTGTCACTGAAAAGGTAAAAGATGGAAGAAACCAAAGTGGTGGATCAACTTTCTCTCCTGGAGTGTGGGTTCAGGGCATTTTTTACATCTCTCAGCTGCTCTATTGTGGTTTTTTTTTGTTATGAAGATAAATAGAACTACTTAATTTTGCTGTGTGCTAAAAAGCATTTTAAGAAGACAGTTCTTTTCTGAGTGATTAGATTTATGAGAGAAGTACAGTTTGGAGGTGGAAGAATATTGTGTGTTCAGTGACAGCTCTAACAGAGTAATTTTAAGTGACAGAATTTGCTTAGGAAAGTGCTCTAGGTTAAGTGTAGGATGCCTGGCTGTTTACAAGTAACTGTCTAAGCCGCGCAGTTTGGATGCATGGAGGCAATGTGAAAATCTATTGGCATCTTCAGTTACTCAACTGGTTTATTTTTGGGAACTCATGAATTGGCAGGACACAGTGGCCTGTCTGAAAGGGAAAAGCATCATGACTTTGAATGCGGGAGACTTAGTGAATATACTTGGTACAATTTCTTTGCAGCAACTATCATGGAGATTTTAACCCTTTGCTTTCCCATGAACATTTTTGCATAGTGTTGATATATTTTAATGAAAATCTAATACTACTCTGTTAACACAAAATGGCTTTATGTGTCAGATTTGAAGAGCATGAGGTTTTCTTGCTTGAAAAAGGGGGGAAATTACTTCGTGATAGATTGCTTGTTGGTAACATTTTACGTTATCCCCTTCATTGGGAATAGCTATAGCTTGGATTCAAAATTGGTCCTGGGCACAAAAGGCTGTAACATAAAAAAGAGCAGTCTTGCACACAAGTGGTATTGGGTTACAAGCAAGTAAGGAGCTGAGAGCCGTTGTATTTATGTATACAAAAGCACAGCTGTATTTTGTATGACACCGATACTGTTTTTGCACTATGTGGCTAGAGAGACCCAGCAGACAGAATCAAAAATTGACAGTAACAACTGCAAAGTGTTGTGGAAATTTTGTTCTTTCTAGTGTATAAGTTTTCTGCTCGTGACTGGTTTATTGAAAACCAGTACCCTTGAAATAGTGCATAAGAGAGTGAAACCCAGAAGGTTTTCTTGTAGTGTGTTCCTTTTAGCTGCTACTTATTGTCCTCCTTTGGAGAGCTGATACAAGTTTGCATGGAGTAAATGGGGAGTTTATTGTGGATGACAGTTGGTTTTCTCTTGGCCTTTAATATTCAGTACTCTGACACCACCAGAAATTCTCAACTGCATTGTCAGTTTAGTTGAAAACAACTTAATTGATGGAAATAAATAACTTCAAAGCATTTTACATAATGTGACTTGCGGTTGTCTTACTGAAAAGTTAAAGCTGCGTTTGTTACTCTTAATTATTCCATATCCCTCTATTCATTCACGCAATTCACTTGTAGTCTCACACCAGCATTGCAGGATTTCTTGCAAATGCTGAATTGCGAGAGCAGGTAAGTTGCTGATCACTTTGAAAGGAAAGAATCACTGATTTTATTTTTGTGTGTTATGGAGACCATTTTACTTTAAAGGTGACTTCTCCACCATCTTTTTTTTTTTTTTTTTTTTAAATTAGAGGTAACAGTGGCGTGGGTGTTTGGTGTTTTTTGGTTTTTT
>JAWMRA010000161.1:27317985-27379978 GCA_035584735.1 Pseudotriccus pelzelni
TTTTTTTTTTTTTTTTTTTCAATTAGAGGTAACAGTGGCGTGGGGTTTTGGTGTTTTTTTGGTTTTTTGTGTGTTTTTAATAAAAAGGAAGATCTGGAAAACTCATGTGTCTGGAACAGTGTCAGCTTATCTGTTCAGTAACAGTCCTGGTCCCCTACTATTGTTAAATACAATTGCTGGAAAAATTTTTCTTGAGTCTCACATCTTAATTGAAGGCAGGAATGTTAATACAGTGAGTTCTTTTTTTCTTCTCAGTACTGTCAGTGTTAATTTTCAACTTAATAAATTTATTACTTTGTCTAGTATTTTTTATCAGGTGTGCCTAATTTTAAGAATACCATTGCAGTATCTTTTAAATATTAAAATATAGCCAGCTGGAAATATTTTTCCCCTCCTCTTTGTAGATGACCTTAAATACAAGTTTAACAATTACAAACACCTTATTGGTTAAACATGAAAAGTAAAGGTAAAAAAACTCTGAGGTCCGTGATGCATCTTTTAAAAGAACTTATTGAAAGCAAAATAACTGCTTTTATTTCAAAATTTAAACAAGGAAGCGTGTTTTTACAAATCCTTGATGATTGCAAAGACCTTTTTAATATGCTGGAGCCTTTGTAATTTAATCAGGTTGTGTTGTGCAATGCTTGTTTGTGGGCATAAAACATTATTTTAAGAAAAAAACCATTTAAGTAAATTACTTAAGAAAGAATTTAGATGGAAGAAATTCTTCATACCTGCAGTGTGTGTAGTCATGTAAATGTGTGCATGTATACCTACAGCATAGGTGTAACGTATGGCCCAAGAGAGAATACAACTAGTTAATGATAAAGAGTGTTGTTTGAAGTCACAACAACAAGCAAATTGTGCTTGCAAATAGCATTGGTCTTCTCTTCTTACCAAACAAGATACACAAATATGTTATGGCCTTAATTTCATTGAAAGCATTTCATCTCTCAGAAGTTGAGAATTAAAGCAGCTGAGAGAGAATTTGTTTTAGGGTTTTTTCTTGAGGATTGTTGGTAGCAGTGTATGGGAGTTTTTAAATATTAGAACAAAACAGAAAAATCTTCCCCATTAGTGAAGTCTGAGCACTGTTATGTAATTAGGCTTTTTAATCCATCGTTCTAGGGAGCTTGCTTTCCTTGCAGTGCAGAAGTTGGAAAAGGAGCTGTGTATATTCATTGCATGTAAAAATGCAGAGTAAATAGTATAAACAACAGAAGGGGCTGTATATTTAAATTAAAAAAAAAAAAAGAAAAAGAAAAGAAAAATCCTCCTCCAAGACCTAACTGTAGTGACTGTGTTCCAGGATGCCTTTCTGTGTGCGCTGCAGGACAGGCTGCAGGACTCTGTGCTGCAAGCATCCCTAGCCCACCCTGGCCGGGCAGGGGTGTTTAGTGCCTGCCTGAGCCTGGGGGGGCCTCAATTAGTGAAGGTGGGGACTGAGTGTCACAGCAGCTGCGGCCACAGGTCGTGGCACGCCAGGCTGCCTGTGAGGGCAGGGGGAGCTGCCAGGTTCCTGTTTGTGAGGGCAGCCTGTTGTGCTTCATGACTCTGGAGACCGCTGAGCTCAGCTGCAGGGTGGACACAAACCCTTTGAAAGATAATGTTTCTTCAGGCTATCACTTGGGCTCTTGCTCAGCAGCTGAGGCATTTCATTGGGAAATGCAACATCAGAAAAGCACGCTTTTGGACTCCAAATGGCTTTGGAGCAGCTGTACTGGAACAGCTAAATAAATATGACCCCTTGTAAGAGGAAATAACTTTTCTACCAGATATATGCACAGATGGATTGTAATCATAGTGAGTCCAGTGTTCGCCTGAACAAGAGAGAAAACTTCAGTAGAGAGCTAAAAATGGAAATTTGTGCTTATACTAGCCTCTTGTAGCAGCGATTGGAGTATGCTACTCCTGTTTAGTAGGAACGAGGCAGGCATCTCATGGAGTTTGAAAACATAAAGGAGCTAGGGAGACACCAGGCATGAGCTACAACAGCAATGTACACTAAAATTTGTTGGTGCCCTGATGCCTCCACGAGTGTCTGGGAGCAGTTCTGCTACAGCAGTGTGAATGGACCATGGTGACATAGGTCCGTGTGCTGGAGGTACTGATCTGCTGGATGTGAGGGTGCTCAGAGAGAGCAGAGGATAGCACTCCCCTGCCAGGGGGAAACCCAGTGTTTTGCTACCTCCGAAATACAGAAAAATAAGATATTAAAAAATAAAATTTGCAAATTTGGAAGATATCAAATTGCAGATACACTTGCTAAAATATTCTGTAATAATAGAGCAAAGTACTGAGTTAAAGTTATACAAAGACAGCACTTATGAGAGTTGCTGCTTATTCAGGAAGGAATTATGGTTGTAAAATAGTGGATCTGGTATAAGATAATTTGAGGTTTATTTAATTTGTTAATGAACACGGGAGTTCTTTAATAGTTGCTGAAGTACTGTTTGTAATTTTCAAATTCTATTATGTTTCCTGAAGAGGGAGTTGTTACTGGTATGATTTTGCTTTAAAAAGGCAGCTTCAAACTGAAAGCAAATTTGTAGGTTTAAACAACACCCTCTGTGTCTTAAAATAGATAGATTGTCTCCTGATAGAAATGGTGCCAGTAGGCAGAGGAAGCCTTAGGGCCATGTAATGGAGTTGCATGCCTTAAAGACTGAAATGTGACTTTAAGTTAGTGCATACACTTGTAATGGTATGTCTGTCTTTTTTTCTTTAAAAAAGAAAGAAAAAAAAGGCTTATTCAGCTTTAGTGTGGGAGGGAGGAGGTGGTCAGTGATTGCTTTTAAACACGGAAGTTTTCCGGAATGCCTGGGAAGGACATGGTGCTGCTTTTGTGGCGCACGTTCGCTGAGGTCTGTGCGGCAGCAGATCTCTGGCAAGAGCTTGCTGTGCTGCACAGACCAGTTTTCCACAACCCTCAGCAAGTTGGTCACCGTGGATTATTCTTTCCACATGTCGATTTTGCGCATGAAGCTACTTTAGGGAATTGAAGCCAAAATTGAAGAGTTTGTTTGAAGGGACTGTTAACCATTTTCACATATGCATCTCCCCTCATTCCTCCCCAGAATGATGGTGGAAAAATATTCCTAGGCTGGTTTAGTGTAACAGCTCAGTCACTCTCAATAGTAGAGACTGTTGTAAGTACACAGATTAGCAAGAAACACACAGTGGGTGGATTTTATTACTGAAGAACTAGTTCTCCGCAATGAACAGGAAAAGAATGTGTCCATATTCGGCTGCAGAAATCTTTACTCTTGCAGCTAGGCAAGCAAAGTATATTTATTGCTGAGGACTGTATTTTAATCTGTTTATTCAAAGACCACCGGAAGTGTCATTTTACTTAAGGTATAAAAAGTTTAAAAAATGGGAGTGTGGCAGGCAATTTCTTTTTTTAACATTTGAGCTGCAGATATACTTATTTTAGAATTTGAGCTAGTGAAGTGATACTGGGAGCTGAGCAACTGACTGCTGGGGTTTTTTCCAACTACTGCTGTTAAAAACTTGAACCTCTAAATCCAGTGTCTACTGAATGCTGGGGGAGGTTTTTGTATGAAATTTTTCAAATTTTTAACAATTCGGAATATTTGAAACTATAAACTGTTCCTCCAATTATATTGAAAAATTTGGCACAAAACATTCTTTCCATATAAAAAAAAAGTGCTAATTCCTCTTTACCATGCAAATATCTGTGCACAAAATTAAAAGATATATATTAATGAGCAAAATGTTCTGGAAAACCTTTTGTACCTTCAGGAAGGGAGCTGAGAAGTATAACTAAAATGGTAAATGACTTCTTTTTATTGGCAGCGGTTTTGTGTCCAAATCGATCCTATTATTTCCAGATAAGGTATAAGTAGAAAAATTATATTAAAGAAATTACCAAGTCTGAGAAGCTACCTTAAAAAAAATAAAGGGGGTGGCACTCTTAGAAGTTATTATTGTTGCTTAGTTGGGTGGGTGGTTCATGTCTTTTGAAACAGTTTGTCCTGATGTGGTATCTTAGTGGAACTAAGTATATTTAACTGGAAGGCATTGTGTTCTAGAAAATGGACAAAATCTGCTGGAATTGTAGGTGCAAGAGGAAGGGCTTCTGGAGGGACCAATACACTTGTGGTTTCAGGAGGGAGAGATTTTCTTCCTTCTGCCAGTTTTTTCGTCATCTCACCCTTTTCTCTCATGTTAGCTTCCTTCGTGTTGCAACGGGAATGGAAACCAACCATCCTACCGTACTGAAATCGAACCAACCACCTCTGTCTGAAATCGAAAGTGGTGAATTCTTCAGCCCTGGGCCTCTGAAGTATTATTGGGGGAATCCCTGTCTCTGCACTGATGTTACTGTGAAGCTTTATGCCATCACCAGGGTCACATGTCTTGCAGAAAGTAGCTGAAGAACGTGGAAACCTTGCTTAAGCAAAGCTGTTGAGTTTAGAAACGTCTGCAGTACTAATACAAACTTAGCCTGCTACCTGTAGGAACTGTGTAAGTGTAGAAGCCATTATGTTATCTAAACTTTTTTTTTCTTGATGGTATGATATGCAGATAGCAAGGGGTGTGACATTTCTTCTGCTTTTTTGTTCTTTTTTGTGGCTCTGACAGTACTTTTGTGACTGATTTGGCAGATTTTGTCTGCAAGGGAGCCTTTTGTGCAGTGTTAAAGATTTTCAGGCAGGCAGGCAGAGAACAAAGCCACAAATACAAATGGTGTGAGATTTAGGAAGAGGATTGACTTAACGACTTAATCTACTGTGAGTGCCATCACAGTTATGTGCAAATTAGTACTTGTTCTTTCTTTCTAAGTAATACTGTGACTTAGCATTCCTCACGCATAGCTCTCAAGGTCTGGTTTTCGTTTTTGTTTGTTTGTTGGTCTCCTTCCCCTAAATAGCTGTGAAAAATACATAGCTTTTTATGGAAAGGGGAAAAATGAGATTTGCATTTCAAAAGCTCTGGCCCCTCTTTTATTTTTTTCTGTGAAACCTTGTTACCTTTCACAATCAAATGGGTGGTGGTTCTGCCCCTCTCTTCCCCCTCTCACCCCTTCAATAGCAGAAATCTGTTGGGCAAAACAGTGGCCAAGGACCATGGTGCTCCCTGACCTAGGGGGCCTCAGAAAGGCCAGTGGTGGCAGTGGCAGAGCCCTTTCCGTGGTCTGCTGAAAGAGTCCTTGTTCCTGCAGACCAGCTGCTGCAATTCGTGCTGTGTTCCTGCTAAAAATCAGTACAAGTTGCTCTTAGCTTGTCCGGGTTAAACAGAAAATTCAGTTAGAGAGTTCAAGGGATGGAAGCTTGTCCCTGCATGGGTGAGCTCCATCATGCAAGTCTATCATTCATCCGTATCTTGTGGGCCTGAAAACTGTTTCTTATTTGTGGTGCCTCAGATGTTGCAGTTGTGGGAAAAGAACAAAAATGCTTTTCCCTTGGAGTGGTTGTCAGGAAGGAGATTGCAAAGATGGGAGGAATGTATATGCCATGATAATTGCTAAAAGCACCATCTTACAGATTTAAGAGCTCTCTTGTTTTATTCTCTGATTCCAAAGTGTGCTTTTATGCTTATGGTGATTATAAGTGATGTAAACACATGAAAATATGTATCAAAGTTAATCTACATATAGCTAAAAAATTAGTATGTTCCTTCCCTTCATTTTTCACTTGTATTTGTAATTGCATGCAGGGAAGGAATTTGATGAAGTTCTTCAGCATTATTACAGAATCCCTAGTCAAAATTAATAACAGCGTCATGACTGTGTCTGGATAGGCCTGCCTAGTATCCTGGATTGCTCTGTGTCTCCTGGACACTACTGCAGCCAAGGCTAGTGTATCACTAGCACATATGCCTTATAGGTGACAACTTTAATAAAAGCTAGGACAGTATTTTGAGATCCACAATAAACCTTCATTGAGTGCTGCATGCTTATCTCGAGTTCATTATTTCGCATGTCATACAGTCCTGTGGGCGGGCGGGCTGGCTGAAATAGAAAGAAATGTTTTGGAGAGGTTTACACGTGCACTTTAGCCATCCTTAGGATGGGATTTCAAACAGGGTAAGAGGCTAAAGATGACTGAAAGGGTAGGGCATTAGCTTGACACTGAGTTAGGTTATCTGCTGTGTCACAGACCGCTTCAGGCTAGTCATTTCAAAGTTCGTTTCTCCCAGACTTAGTCAGTCCTCTTCAGTAAAATGGGTATAATAGTATTTCCATCCCTTAAAGAGACCTTGCCAGATTAAGTGCATTAAGACAATATAGTGCTGTTATAGTGTGAGTATCAGGCCATGTAACCATGTAAAGTAGAAATTGCTGTAAGTCAGTTTCTGTACTACAGTGCAAGAAATGAAGCCATGGACAATAAGAAGAGTACACCTGGCTAGTGTTGTGATTTTCTTAAAAAAAGAAAATACAAAAGCCCCAAGCAGTACTGTTCATGCAAGGGGAAGAGCCCTTACCCTTAGCCCACAATTCCAGGCAGAGCTTGTGGACAGAGGCATTGTAGAACATTGCATCTGTGGAGTATTGATTGCTTAGAGATCTCTAGTGTGACACTGACATGTACATTTTAATGTTGGAGCTCTTCTACAGATATGGGTGGGTGAACTTTCATGTGCTTTAGAAGATATTGTGACTTTTATATCAAAATAGCCTTAACATTTACATCAGAGTGGGGGGGAGTTCTGTGGCATACTTAACATGTAATGTTCTATATAGCAGTTTCTGAATTATGGTGTATCTGTTTAAAATGAAGTTGCTTTATCTGACATCTTGCAAATGCAGTCTGTGAGCAAAACTGAGATCAGGGAATTATAGAAGAGTAATCTCTTGTTGGCTGCCTTTTTGCTTTGTAGTGCAAAACAGGCTGTTTTGATTCTCTTTATTTACCGGTTAAAAGTACAGAATATTGCACCTGACCCATGTGGTTAGGTTGGATGAATTGGTGTTAATATATTGCTTTAACTATTGTGAAGTGTTATGTAAATCATGAATATTCCAAAATAACACCAAGTTTGTTTGTGGACAAATTACTTCAACTACTTTCCCCAAGAAAAATTTGTCTGCAGTGTAACAACTAGTAGAATGTTTTTCTGCCTCGGTTGATCTCCGAATTTTTTCCAGATGGGGAAGAACTGTAACAAATGTCAGCCTGATGATGAGAGACTGGACGTTTATTCTTATTGTTTGGAGGTTTGTTGAAAATAGTTAAGTCATCAGAAGCTGTGGGACATAAACTGAGCTAGTAACCTGTTTAAAATAGAGTGCTATCTAGCTGGTGTGAAAAAGTCCTACCACAGAATCACAAAATGGTTTGGGTTGGAAGAGACCTTAAAGATCATCTCATTCCAACCCCCATTGTCATTGTCAGGGACACCTTCCACTAGACAAGGTTGCTCAGAGCCGTATCCAACCTAGCCTTGAACTAGATGCATTATGGATTGTGAAGGAGCATCAATCACAGAACGTCTTTGTTGTGAGAGGATCAGGTTAATGGAATCCTATACCTGAAGGCATGATTAGTTTATTAGCCTTTCATTCCCAAGGGAAAACTATATTATGTAAGGGATTTTATTTTTTTTTCTTAGTGCTTTCTTTTGGAGATGGTCAGGTGTTTAGCACAGATCCTCTTACCAGCTTTTCTGGTAAGTTGCTGTGTGACTTTCCATTTTTTATGACCTGGGGTTTTTTTTAACAATTTGCGGGGACTTAATATTTCTGTTAATAGCAATTACATAGTTTGTATCTTTAGCAAATACAATTGTTCAAAGTGTAATGTGGTATTACTGACCCAAAATGTTATTACTTCAATTAAAATGTATTTATATTGTTCCAGGACTCACAGAGTTGACTATGTAAGTGCAGGATACTTTCTGATCCGCTTAACACTCATAGAATTCCATGTTCAGGTGGATTAATGAATAAACTTAAGTCTTTCCTGCAGTATTGAACTTAATAATTGTGATCTTAATTTTGTGTTTTGCTAGGAACTGACTCTTTTGCTCAGTTTAAAACAGCTTTGTAAGGGTTCTTAGTAGACGAGGCCTTTACTCATGCTGTTATTCAATGACTTTTTTTTTTCTAGTTGTGAAGTACAGGATGAGTGGTTTGTTTGGTTTCAGGTAGGCTTGTTGAGCTGAATCTTTAGGAAGCTTCTGACTTTGCTCTGAGTAATATATCGCTATGAGGCTGATGTCACTTATGCCCTGTTGTGGAAGTGCTTCGTAACGTTAGTAAGGATACAAATAAGCCACTACAGAAATGGGAGAGCTTTGTATTTGATCCAGTATTGGTGCCAACCATCTGCTCTTTCCTTCATCCACTGAAATCCCTGTGGCTAAAAGGAGGAGATTGGGCAGGTGTCTGGCAGGTAACTGGCAGGGAACTCTGAATCCAGGGGCTTGGAGAGTGCTTTGATTCGTTATTAAATATTAGGAAATCAGAGTGCTCCCTGGGCCCCGGGATTCTTAAAACCTTGCTGGTTTTCACCAAGTAATGATCATATTTGCCCATGTCTTTCAGTGTTCCTCCTCGCAGTATTAGTGTGCATTTGCTTAGCTGCATTGTTGTAATGCCTGACAGCCCCAATCATGGCCAAGAGCTTACTGTACCTTGTAACAGACCAGCACAATAAAAAGACCCTTTTATAGTCAACAGTGACTGCAGGAATTCTTAAAAGACATAATTTTAGAAATTTGGACTAATGCCCTGTCAGTGCTGTTACAGACTGACTGCTTGGGTAGTTTTATAATAGATTATCTCGGTCATTGCTATCATCTGTCTGCTAAAAGTGTGTGGATGTGGGCAAACCAAGGTCAGCACTGCTTCAGCTTAGATAACTGCTGATAAACAAAGATACTGCTGGGTCAAGTGAGATAGAGGCAGGCATATGACAAAAGAACAACTGTGTTATTGTGTGACTTTTTTCCTTCATTTTTTGGCTTACTCCCTCGTCTTTGGTTATCACTACCCTGGTTGCATCATGTCTCAAGTTAGACTTCTAAGCTTTTTGTGGAAGAATCCCCATCCAGGCTGTTAATGGCTACTGTTAATACAACTTTTTTGACCTCAGACTGCTTCATTAATATCAGTGTATTGGGTTTCAAGTATTATTCTCATTTTATGAACCAATTTGAAGTCGTCTTGCATAAGATGCATGTCTGTAGCAGAGCTGGAAACTGATCCCAGATCCTCTGACTGTACTTTTAGTCTCAGCTCTTCTCCAGCCAGAGTTGTGTGAGTGATGATGCCTGCTTGATGGTGTTAAGAATGTCTGTGCTGAGGGCTATGACCTAGGTGTTGAGTGCATTTTAGTTGCTCATGGAGAAACCCCTGGAAATGGAAAGTATCCTTGTGTCTGTGAACTTGCACCATTCTCTTCCCTTATTTTGTAGCCCATTACCTCTTGCAAAACCTCAAAGGAATCTGTGGAGCGCTCAAACTGTGGTATTCCATACACTGGACATCTCTGCATGCCTGGTTTTGTGCCGGAGAGGCTGAGATGGGAACTGCTGAATTTGCAGCAATCTTTCCTGCTGCAGCTCAGTGCGTTCGGGTGTGTTTTCTTCTGGGGGCTGAGGTGCAGACAGATTTGCTTTGTTTCTGGGGCGTCCATGCAATTCAGCAGCTGGTGTGTTTGTGGCAGTAGAGGCGCTTGGAGTGAAGGACACATTGTGGTTATGTCAGGTATGAGAATGTGAGGGCAGGGAAAAGCTGTTGGCTTGCTCCTCGCCATTCTGACTTTGGAGCCGCCTGTGATTCCTGCATGTTGGAGTGTTGGTCTCTGTTGCTAGCAACTGCCTTCCCTGACAGCTTCAAACCAAAAAGCTTAAAATAGCTATCTAAGGGCTTACAATTAGAACTGTAATGCGTTTCCAGTGGGAAAGAATAATGTTCAGGTAACTTTATAAAGCCTGAAAGCAGCATTTCCTACTCTGTAATTGCGGTGCTCATTCTACACTGTAAGGCTGCCCCAGCCTCTTCAGATCATGGTGTTTATCATGATGGCAGATTATAATAGCCAATATTCCCAACTTCAGTACCGTTTATAAACATTAACCAATTTAAGAAATGTACCACATACCTATTTTATTAAAGGATAAACCTGGTCTGTGTTGCAAAGCCATTTGTAAAGATGGGCTTTCCTGCATGTATGTTTACAAAAGACTGGTTTATATAGCTGCCTCTCTCACAGTGCAAGATGAAAGACTGGTCTGGTGTAAATCATGAATTGTTTGTTTTTATGAGATGAGGTTCCAAAATTTCAATTATTTTGAAAACACTGAAATTTTGCTCAAAAAGAATTAAAATTGAGGATCTGACTTGTACCTCTTCAATAGCTGGTAGAAACAATGTTGTCAGTTCCTTTAAAAATAAATCAGGTTTGGGGTTTTTTTCCTTTTGTTGTTTGTTTAATAATCTGCTAAGTTTTAAAATTTCAGTCTGTCATTTTAGTAGCTTTTCTTCTCCATCTGTGCTGATTTTGTTCTGGTGTAGCTATTTGTGAAAGGCAGGTTTTGTCTGGCTTGTTTGTTATAAGGACAAGACTTAATGGGCATTTTCTTTGTAACAACTTTTTATCTGTTTCTCATCCTTTTAAACAAAGTTATGTGGAAAATCTCAAGTGTGTTTTGAAAAGCAAAGCTCCAATACTTGTACCAAGTTTACACCTTGAATTGAGGAAGACAACCCAAAAAACAGGTTATTTTTTTAGTGTTTGTTGATAGTACACAACTCTAGAAGAAACCTTCTCTTTGAGGTGCATCTGTGGTGCTTCAGACCCTGTAATTCAAAACCCAAAAATCCTTTTCTATAATGTCCTATATACTAGAATGGATCTGTGTGTTTAGATGGAATGTGGAAAATCGTGGTGATGGGGGTAAATCAAACCACGTCCATGGATGTGAATAGTAGGTCCAAATTGAATCAGATTACATTATTTGATGAATTTGAAGACTATTTGAACAGAAAACCACTCAGTTAAATAATGTTTATGAGAATGCGTTTTCACTTCCTCACCTTTATTATGTCCTTTACTGTAGACCAAAATATTTTATTGAAGTAGGATTTGTATTTCTCCTTGGATTGATTAGTTCATGGGGTGTAGTTTGTATTTTTCCTTTTCAGTATGTGTATTTTTCCCAGACAATATGGCAGTTCTACATTTTGTGTTATTTTGCTTGCTGTGGGTAATTAACCTCTGGTGCTGAATGTCAGGAATACTCTAGATTAGGTCCGTATTTTGTCGCATCTGGTGGCACAATAAATCTACCTGATTTTGCTGGCACAAAGTCCTTCAGTATGGCTGCTGTCTCCCATGCTTCACCTCACAGAGCTGATGGATTTCACTTTCGAGTCTCTGGTTAGTTCAGTGGTTTAATAAAGCTTTATCAGTTCCCAGCCTCTGAAAAGGGGAAAGTGAAAGTGGTAACAAAGTAATTTTCACCCCACTGTCCTCAGGGCAGAGGTGTCTTTGTAGTCACTCATTGTAGTCACAATCTTTCTCTGCAGTAGAAATGGGCCAATGATGTGAAAATTTGAGTAGCTTATGAACATCTGCCATGCATACTACTTATTTAGGTATGTGTTTGCTAGCCCCAGGCAGGCACCTTCCGGAAACCGTAGAAGTTGTCAAACGTCCCGGATGCTCTGTTTTCCCTTTTGTTGTCTGTCTGTCAGTGAAGCAGCTTTTCTTTCATCTTTTTGCCTTTATTATGGGCATGCTGTAGGATTCCTTTTTTTTGCTCTGCAGTGTTACAGAAACAAGTCAGCCTTCCTGATTTCATAGCCTTTATTGCTTCTAGGACTTTGATACAGTTCTCTAGATTAGTTTCTGACTTGGAGATGATTGATACCTACTCACATTCTTTTGTAGTGGGTTTCTTTTTAACTGGAGACCGTTCAGTTGGCTGGTTTTGCTTGTTCACTTTGGGCTTCAGTTCCTGCCCTTTTGCTATAGAGACAGGCATTCTAGGTGTCTGGAAAGTGCCTTACCATTTGGGATAAGGTGACAGGAATCTAAAACCATCATCTTCCATTTATGTTTTTGGCTTTCTTGGACACATTTGTGGTTTTGAGTTGCTTCGAGCTTTCTCCTGCCTTTCTTCAGGAGATAGATTGCTGTGCTTTGCTGCATAGTATTTACAAACATAGTCTGTTTTCTGTTCTGTTACCCTTCCTGTTCAAGGTGTCTGAAGGTGGTGAGTAGGAGGTTGCAAACAATCTGCAGGAATTTTGGTGCAGTTAAGTGTCTGGAAGAAAATGTGACAAAGTGAGCGTGCGGGAGAGGCTTTGGAGGGAGGGATTGCAGCTGTTTTCATATACAGCAGGGTAAGCATAGGATATGTGCAATAAGGTTTGTAAATCTTTTCTCAAACACAAAAATTGTCCCATATTTTCATCCCTTTCTCAGTTCTTACTCAGGACTGTTGCAAATGGTGCTGATGGTTTTATTGGGGCAAATTTCTGTCAGCTGGAACAAGTTTCTTGTTTGTGATGCCCTATACATCTCCAATCATTTTAAAGGCACAAAGAACCAAAACCTACCTTACTGAACCTCTTCTGTCCTGCTTTTACAGTGGAGGAATTAAATTTTCTTTTGCTCTTTCTGCAGATGTGTAAATGGCACACCCAGTTTTTATCTTTTACAGGTAGATTTAGTTAAACCTGTGTTTTCATGTAGGTTTGAAGGGGGACTGGTAGCTAGTATCCTTTATTCTGTGCTTAATTTTTGACCTTCCTTGTTGTGTGATCTTAGAAGTTAGTTCCTCTGTTTCTGTTCCTCATTAGTAAAATGTGTGTCGTGATTCTTTGTGTTTCATAGTTGTGGGATTTGACCATAATATGAGCAAACTGGAGAAGGAAGGTTTGATTGCACTGTGTCAGAAGGACACCAGGTAGCTTTCTCCATTGGACTTAAGTGTAACAATTGTTCATGGAATCTGTTCATCATCATTAAAAGTGATTGAGGGAAGAACGGTAATTTCAGCTGCTGGCAGCAGGAGGACTTAGTGAGAAATGATTCTCATCACTCTAATTTGACAGATTTCCTGTAAGGAGCTGTGACAGCATTGCTGCAGTTAAGGCTGAGAATGTACATTAGCTAGAACCCAGGAGCGCTTTATTTTACAGGAAAAAACCCACACCTAAAATAGAGGCATTTAAAAGCTAAGGTGGTGGCATAGAAGATGGTCTGTAACTACTGAATCCTCAATTTTGCTGAGGTCTGAGGAGAAGTCAGAGTCTTTCCTGAGTCATTTCTGAGTCATTTCTGCAGCATTCTGTCAGAGGATTGTGTACAAATGATCTCAAAGGAGATGAGAAATGTGCACAGTTTAAACTTGCTTATCATGCCAGATACAAGTGGCACAGCAAATGGACTAAACCGAGCACGGGACAGCACAGCCCTCCACAGGTGAACTAAAGAATGAAGTTTAAAGTTATTGCAGTATGTGAGGTCATGGACTTGATATGTGAAATTGTACAAATATGCACATGCTTAGTGAAGAGATATTTACAGAAATGGAAAAATGGTGGGTGGATATTAAATATACATGCAATAAGTTTTGAAGAGAGGTAGATATATTTTACATTAAGTGATTGCAGTTGAGTGTTTTTAATTTGCCACCTAAATCAAATAACCTTTAATTAAGGTTTTACGGCAAGTTCTTCAGGCTAATGTTAAACTGGGACAAGATGGTTGCAATGGATAGGGATGTCTAAACAATTCTGCTGTGGGTTGAGTAAAATCTGCTGATGGGTCCTCGGGGCTGGTACCAGCCTAGTGAGTGGCTCTGAGTGCCTGTGCCTTGCACTTCTCAGATATCTCTGCTTTGAAAGGACTTCATAATTTCAGAACCAACATCCTGGATGCAGGCAGAGCCTCCTCCACAGTCCTGTTGTGTACTTGAGGAAGTCCTTCAAGATGCTTTGCGTAAAAGTAGCCCACATGGTGTTTAATTTGTTTTTGTGATTTTCTTTAAGGCAGTACTGCAGATACACTGGAGAAGTTTTAGCTAAAAATGCTACCTCTAACCTTTCTCAGTAAGGTTCCATAGGTTACTTTACTTACGTATTTTTCATTTCATTCCAGAAAATATTGCATATGTGCCCGTTGGGTATTATGTGTATGTAATTTGACATTCTCTTTAGGTCTAGAAGAGGAAAGCCTTGCAATCTGAAAAATTCCTTAAAAACCCGAAAATATTTACAGTATTAAAGGAGGTGACGTACAATTTGTATTCATCTGAAGAAAGTTCGAGGGATGTTCTTGAATGTCAGAAGTTCCTGGAAGTGAAAATAACTGAATGATGTTTTATGCCAAATCTTAGTGTTATTAAAACAAAATACACTGATGCTAGGTTCTGCTTTTTCTCTGTGCAGTGTAAAAGCAGTGCAAGGTATCGTAACACCTCAGTGTATTTGGAGGCAAGACAAGTATCTTTGGGGAATTACAGTATTGGAACTGGCTCTGTGCTTTATTCAAAGGTAAGAAATGGTCCGGGTGTACTGCTCCAAAGCACACTTAAGGCTGGAAGTGTGTTACTGCGCTACTGCAGGCTGACTCTTGTGCTGAAATTAAAGTAAAACAAAAGAAAAAAAAGCCCCAAAGCTGGTAATTGGCTAGGATGATGATAGTGTGAGCTCATCCCTCAACCTCAAGGAGGGAAGCCTGCTTAGTCAGAGAGCCAGCAGTGCTCATCCAGTGAAGCTGCCAAGTGTGAGCTTTCCTGAAGCATAGTCATGCTGCAACTTGAACATCTGTCACTGCAGCTTAAACTATGGACTATTATTATTAGGATGACATAAAAGGTATTTTTCTTCATTTTTTTGTATATAGAAATAACTTCTAAGGAGCTGGTTTTATGTTGTTTTCTTTTACCCTCTAATTCTGGATGCACCAAATCCTCTTTTGTTCTTGGTGATCGCTTAGTTAGGGTATAGTTATTTTTGCATGTAACTGGGATAACTGGGATGTTCAGTAATCATGTCTTGTTCAAAGTACCTTTAATCTTTTTCCTCCCTGGTAATGTCCTTTTCACTATCATGGGTCTTGTGCTGAAGAACAGCTTCAGTTGTATATTCTCCTTTGCCTTTAGGTTATATCTGAACTTACTTAATTTTAAACTTTGCATCTTTTTATCACTTTCCCAGATCAGTGCAGTTCTAAACTGGTCCGAGTTAGGTCTTGTAATGCTGGTGGGTTCTTACCCAGTAGTGAAAAAACCAGAGCCGAAGTCCACACAAGTGGAGGTTTGGAAAGCTGTGCTAATGCAATGCTTTCTCACTAACCTGAGAATCCTCTTGCTAAAAGTCTTCTGGATACTTGTCTGTGTGGTAGCTGCAAATCTCAGCCACCACTACTAAGAACAGCATCAACTGGGGTTTTTTGTGACTTTTTTTTTTTAAAATTTTAATTTCATGTATTCTCTTTTTTTGAAGTTTTTTTTTAAAGACAGGTTGAAAACGTGAACCCTTGAAGTTGAATGTCAGCTTTTTGGCAGTTATTGTTACATTTTTCCTCAAAGTGTAGAAAATCTACAGCAGAACTTCAGAAAGCTGTCTGACAGGTTAAAATTTGATCTAGTGATAACATCTTCTGGTACACAGAAAACCTTGCATTGTTTTTATCGGAATTATGCGACTGATCAATATAAAAGCAAGTGGAAACATCAGTGAAAGGAAAACTGTTACGAGGTTGTCTAGTTTGGAGAGGAAAAACAGCTTGTGATGATTTCAGAAAGTGAGACGGTGTCAGAAACCACTGTTAGTAGTATTACCTCAGGTCTTGTGGTTTAGCTGTTAGCTCTGATACGTTTTCAGTGCTGCAAAAAGCAAGGAGAGAGGATAACATTAATGCTCCTGTGAGGCATATAGCAACCTTTCCACCTCTACATTTTTGCTACCAGGGATTCGTTTCCTGCTGTAAGATGTTTTTTTCCTCTCCTAGTGAAGTTTTGAAATAGGAAAAACTTACTTTATGAAATATTTGCTTGTATACTAGTTGCAGTTTAGAGAGAACTTTCCATCTCACGTGTCCGTAATTTCTCCTACAGTTATTTTCGTCCTGGTTAGAGAGGCCTGGAAAACGAGCTGAGACGTTGTGCTTAGAGGAGGGAGGAATGCCCTGGCTCTGTGATACGAGGTGGCAGGAGTCCACGATTTGTAGCCAGGGTGAAGGGGGAGGCAGTGTGGGGGCACAGCTATGTAACAGCCTGAGGAAGTGACTCACTTCGCTCTGAAACACAGTCCCGTGGTTCCAGCAGCACAGAAGCCAAGCTTGGCTTCTGAGGTGGAAGTTGTGTAAGTTAATTAAAACTCTTTGTCTTTTCCTCCTCCTCATGTTTCCAACCCCACCTCAGTATTCAATTCTGCACTGTACCCATATCTGTTTAGAGGAAGCTCAGTTTACATAACTTCAGTGTGCTATATAATATGAGTTTATTATTTTTCATTTTAAAGAGAGATAAGTGGATTGCAGGTTTCATTGGACTGGATGTGTGTTAGTCCTACCTGCTCCACTCAAGATAAACTTGATCATGTAGCAAAAGAGCTGTAACAAGAATAATTTTTTATCAATTTGTTATATTCTTTCTGAAATACGTTGGCAGTGTGAACGGAAGTGGAACAGAGTGCATATTTAAAAAGATAGAGACTTGCACTTAATAACTTGTGTTAGTAGTACTAGTTTAAGCATTTAATTAAATGTAAAACTAAACATCTTAAAACGTTTTGAGTGTCCTCATAGAAATACCAGTGTATGTGTTAACACATTAGACCTTAATCCTGCAAGCTAGGCACCTAGAGTTTGTGGATAGCTTTTTTTCTGCAGAAGAAGAGGGTGAGAGGGTAGAATTGTCTTAGACTGCCTTTTCCGGAAAGGTTGTCTCCTATTGGGTTTGTAGCTCTACAGTAACAGATATTTTCCAGTGTGTGGGAGCAGCTGTAACATTCTGCCTGAGCTGCTTTTCGGTGAGTGTGACCTGAGCAGGAGCATTTGCTTTCAGCTGTTGAAGAAAACCTCTGAGAAAGCAACAGGTCGAGCAGGCCCTGTCTTCAGTGCTTGGATGGTTGGTGGGCAGTTCTTAATTGGAAAGCAGCTGTAATGACTGGGGGGGAGTGGGGAGCAGTGTGACTGATGAGCTGCTGCCTGGCCCTTTCCTTCAGAACACTGCATTGAGCATCTTGCTGTGTGTTTGGCTGCAGCCTTCGTGTACGTGTGTGTGTTGTAAAGGTCTTCGGGAAATGTGGCCTTTCGGCAAGCCATGAAGGTTTTTTTGTTTCGCGGTTTTGAGTTGAGATTAGAAACAGATTATTCTGGAAGACATAGAAGTAACTGGCCAGATGAGAGGGAGTTTAAGAGGAAAAAACTTCAAGATGAGCTTGAGCGATTAGTCAGAAGTCTGTGTCCAATTGGGAGTTGCATCATGCAAGTACAGCGTGATTATCTGTTTTGTAAAACTAAGTTGTTTTTGTTTACATTCTTGTGGCAGGTCAGATCTGTTGTTTCTTACCTGTATTATGCTGGTCTTTACTTCCATGGCAGACAGGACAGACATGCACATTTTTGCTTATCGTGTGAGTGTTCATAGGCCAGTTATGTCTGGTGATGATTCATTGCAATTGCTTCTCTATTTCAGGACCTGTAACTAAGTGGACCCTACTGACCTCTGAACCACAAAGTATAGGAGTGAATAGAAGTAGGAGAAGCACACAGAGAAAAAGGAAGTGAATGCACTTTCCTCTGGACTTCTTTCCTGCCCCTTATTACGAAAGCTGAATGGAAAAGAAGGACTTCTGTGCCTTTCCTCCCCCAGCCTTAGGGATGGGTGGATTGTAAATACTATGCGTGGGGCCGGGAGTATAGGCTGAACCATGAATCTTCAGGCTCAGCAGAAGTCTTCAAGCAAAAGGACTGGGAAACGAGTTGCCTATTTTAATGAGCAGGAAATAGGTGTGTTGTCAAAAGAACCACAGCAGCAGCTTAAGGAAGGACAGTACTATGGTCATGGAGGAAATATACCGGTCTCCCAAACTATGGAGATTCCTCACACGGGAGGATTAACAAGTGCACCCAACAATGTTGCTTTGATGAACTCTGTTTACAATCAAGATAGGGGAGAATCAATGATGATGCCCCAGTCAGTAACAGCTGTCAAATGGCAGAATTCACTAATGGGAAACCGGTTGCCAGAGAGGAGTGACAGCCACTGGCAATCTCCACCTTCAGTGTGGAACCACAGTATGGTTTTTGGCGGCAACCCAAAAGGACCCCACTCCAATGCTGGTGCCCCAGGCTTCTATGGCCACCCAGAGGCCCTTAAAAGAAATCAAGAGAAAGGAGTGTTCGTGTCACAGCTGGACTTATATGGAGATGCTGTCCAGCAGATGATGTCCCAGAAGGTTCAGTTGGAACAGCAAGCCCTGGTTAGGCAGCAAGCTCAAATGAATTCTTTCCATCAAATGCAAAAGCAGCAGCAGCAGAATCAAAGTCTGCCACTGCAGCCTTTCCAACTTGCATTTGGTCACCAAGGCCAAAAGCAAGGTCTTCCTGAGTTGTTACATGTCTTTCAAGAAGCCCCGGCTTCTTCCAGTCCAGCATTTACTGCTCAGCAAAAGCAGCAAGCTCTTCCTCAGCTACAGCTGTTTGAAAATTTCTATCCTCAGCAGCAACAGCAGCAGCAGCAACAGGCTGCTGCACAAACCTTCGGGTTGCAGCAAACTACTTCCATAGCACAGCCTCATGTGGCAGCTGCAGCACCTCAGCATCACATGGTGGCACACCAGTTTCAGCAAACAGAGAGGAACCAGGAACTATTCAAGGCGTTAACAGAGCAGAATCAACAGACTGTGCTACCTCAGACCCAGATTCCCTTTCCAAGAAGGTCACGGAGACTCTCCAAAGAAGGTGTCCTGCTGACATCTGCAGGAGAAGTGTTGACTTCCAAGCAGGCAGAAGAACAACCTGGCAATTTATTTCTGCATCACTGGCAATCGCATCAGCAAGAGGTCCCATTACAGCATCCGTCTGAATCACTGGCCCACAACAAAAGCGGCTTTTCGCACCCAAAAAGAATGGATCTGGAGCAGAAGGATGTCCTGGTCAATAGTGAGCAGTGCCAGATGGAAACAGATAGGCAAGCCCCAGCCCAGAATGGTAGAGATGAGGAGAAACAGGCAGCAGCAGCTGAAGAAAACACTCAGCAAACTAATGATTTTCAGGGAGTCAGAGGTGGTGTAATCCAGAGTACCCGACGGAGACGACGTGTTTCTCAAGAAGCCAATTTGCTGACTTTGGCCCAAAAAGCTGTTGAACTGGCTTCTCTTCAGAATGTAAAGGTAAGGTGTACGTCCTAACCAGTATAGTATGTTTTAGACTACCAAATAGGGCTGAAATGAAAGGAATTTATGTTCATGCGCAGGATAAGATAGTATCTTGAACTGTACAGCAAGGGCAGCTCTGGAGTGGAGGCATGTAAGTTCAGCTACTGTAATTCATAGATGTGGAAAGCAGAGATCTAGTGCAGTGAAACCCCCTCAGGGCAGTTTTATTCCACTAAAACTGAATGTGATTTTAGCCCAGGACTTCAAAATATGGATGTTTTCAGCTTAGGCCTCAAGGTGTCAGGAATTTTGAGAGACAAGTGCAAGCAGTGTACTTGTCTTTTTACCAATTTAAAGTTCTCTTCCTTTTCTGTTAAAGACTGCTGCTTACCTGCCAGTTTTTCAGTTTCAGCAGTTGAAGCATTTCTAAATTGTGCTATCTAAAAATTACGTAATGCACGTTCAGTATTTCCCAAATATTAAAAGCCTTAGAAAGCTTCTCTTACATGAAGAACTTATACCAGGCATAACAAAAGTCTGTCTCATGCAGCATCTTGTTTCTGAGAATGACCTGAGAATAAAGACTGCCTATAGACTGACTGTAGGGCTTGATGGGGAAGAAATCCAGTATTGGCTGATTAAGTAGGTTACCTCTCCTGTCCTTTTGGCATCCCATTGGTCTAAATTGTACAGTATATATTCCATATGGCAAGATGACAAGAGTTCAAAATTAACTACCCTCGGGGAGGCAAGGGATTTTTGGAGTTGGGTGGAGTTTTTTGAGAGATTGTTGTTTGAAGGTTTTCTTACAGTTGTGGTTTGGCTAATCTTTCGTTGAGTGCCTGTCATGAGAAGTAACCATACGCTTCACCTTGGAAGCTTTGTTGCCAAAGGCTGATGAAATACAGATGTTAGGGTATGAGCCACTTTAACCTACAGTTTTGCCACTTGTGTTGCTGCCCAGTCAGACAGCAAAGGGAAGGGTATTTTCTTCCCAGTCTTGTTCTCATCATCATTTTCTTCCTAGTCTGTTTGTGGCTGGTTTTTGCCCATCTCTTCCTTAGAGGAATGTGCTATTTCAGTGAAAAAACAGTACTAAAAGACAATATGGTGAGTATCCATAGCCTGCTCCATCTCCTGCACAGCAGGCAGCAAACAATTACTGTTGGTTGATGCTGCCTTCAATCCTTTTTGCTCTTAACTCCAGTTAACAAGCGGATTTGATAGAAAACCAGTAGCAGTTAGTAACGTGGTCTGTTTGCTCATACATTTCCCAGCCATCGTGTGGTTATATTGCAGAAGGCCTACAGTTCCTATTGCACTCTGATCATCAACAGAGTGGCAAGAAAAAGCAGATAGAGCATCTAGGAAAAGGCCCTGAGAGGTGAAGCAAGAAATTATTTGGCCATTTGAAGGCATGTCCGCTTGCAGCTTGATTCATAATGTAAAGACCAAACAGAGAAGTGTTTTGACAGATGCTCTTTTGTTCTTTGCAGTTATGCAAGCAGCTTGTTTGCTTCCATGATGGCACTAACAGAAGAACTCTATGTTTAGATCTGTTCAGGCCTTCAGGATAAGGTTTTGAAAGATGTTAAAACTCTTACCTGAGATCTGATGGATTTTACATCTTTAAGGAGTTGGATATCATGCAAGGGAGAAAACCAAGATGTTTACTGGAGAAAAGTGATCTGCTGCTTCTCTTACTAGTGTCTTTCTGTTACAAACAACCTAGAAGCCTTCACTGCACGGTTATGTGAAGAATGTGTAGAAGGCTGTGGAGTTAAATTAATGATGAAGGAAGATACATTCATATTTTGAGCAAGTTGTGTGAACATTCCAATGTTCAAATGCAGAAATAGTATTCTGGACAACAATATCTGTCTACAGGCAGTGTCACGACTGATGCTTTGCACCAGAGCTGCCCATCACCTGTGCCTGCTTTTTTTCAAGTGGTGCAAGCGTATTGCTGCTTACAGGCTGCAGTAGCTCTTAGTTTTATGGTTTCATTTCACATATACTGTTCTGTGCAAAAAGGCAGTGTGATTTGTTGTCTTAAATACTGCAGAAAACTTTTCTCAAATCTGAAATGACCATCTTAAAGGGTGTCTGCATTTAAATACGTCTTTATGGAAGGGCGACAGAGGTTTTGGTTACCTGGCCTCTTTGGTAACTTTGGTTACCAGGGCACCAACTGCTACATACAAGAGAAAAAAAAAAGTTTTATTTGTGGAATTGTAGTTCTGGACTCACCTACAAAAGAAAAAAGAAGTTTTATTTACGGAACTCCATCATGGACAAGCTTCGTTTTTAACTGCAGAGGGAAGCTGCCTCTACTTGATGCAGAATGATGGCAGAAAGCACTGTGTGGGCAGGTGTTTCTGAAAGCCTGGTGTGGTTTCTTGTCTGATCACAGCAGAGGCCTTGAAACAGTTCTTCTAGCTGTTGCAGTTGAGTTTTGTCTGTGAATTCTGAGTTTTTTAGAAACAACTTGAGGGATAGGCAGGATCAGTGCCAGAACGTCTGATGAGTTTCCTGGAGGACTCTACTAGTTCATCCCACAATATTTATGGAAGATTCTAAGTGAAAGTGCAACAAGTTGCACTTGCAGGAGTATCCAGCAGACCTCCTGCCCCAAATTCTGCAACAGGGATGCTGAGGTAGCTGGAAATCCCCTTGCAGTTCTGAAATTGAAGGGTCCCGTCCCTTGTTCGGAGACTCCTTTCTGCTTACTTCTAAGGATAATCAAACAGTTGAGAAAATATTTGGGGATCTGAAACAAAAAGCTCAATTCCAAAATTAGTCATGTCCCCTCTTAGTAAACTTTAGGTATGTGTGGTCTTTCATGACCAGAAAAGCTCCGGCTTGGACCAGAACTTCTTTAAGGATGTCTCACCTATTTATATATTAAGTTCCCAGGGCTGCCTTTTCTCAACCTTTGCTGCTGTTCAGGTCTCCTCTTCCTCCCTTCTGTTGAAGGGGTCATCTCTTGCATCATTAAGGAGGAGAGTCCTTTGCTGGTAACCTCCCAGTTAAAGGAGCATGGTTAGCCAATTGTACAGTCAGAGAAAAGTGACATCTTTTGTGTGACTAGCTGCCGTAATTTCCTCCTTGTTGCCAGGAAATTAGTTCATGACTCTCGACCTACAGAGGTCTGTGTAGCACACAGGAAGTACCTGAGGTCTGCAGATTGGTCAGAATTGGTGCTTGTTCACATATTCCCATTGTGGTTACTTGTTTTATTGCAGTACCCACCAAGTGGGCCCAAGTGCTTGCACTAGTAACAGCTACTAAAAAGTAACCTGATTAAAACGAAGACTTATTCTTGACAGTGGTGTGAACAATGTAGTGTGAATGCGCTGCTCCAAACACGGCTTTAAAACTACCTGCTGCGGATCTCAGTGTCAGGAGATGATCCCAGAGCTATTCCAAGTGTTTAACTAGGCTTCAGTAATAAGGTGATAACAGCACCAATTTCCCTGATGAATGGAGGCCTATGTAGAGCAGCATGAAGCCGTGTTTGAGCTTCTTCAGGTGTGGGCAGGACCAGCAGGCATAGATGTCTGTTTCCAGCAGCTGAGCTGTTCATGTGTTTAAAAGGCATCCTTGTTAGTCTCTCTCTCCTAAAGTGGTGGAGGGAGGCTAGAAAAATTTACAAGAGTCCCTTACTACCTCGAGGTAGTGGTTTCTAGTGACAGGTCTGGTACCATGAATGCCCTCCAAATCCAAAATCAGTAGTTTTATGGGAAAGTACAGGTGCACGTCAACAGCCTGGAGTGAAGGCAGGTCCACGGAGCTCATTAAATTTCTCCTGAAGCACAATCTGGGACAGCGGAAGCCACTTGTGGCTTTACAGCTGTGTGTTTCATCACTGCGTGGTAGGGCAGACATTTGCAGTCTCTGTGAAGAAGCAGTCAGACTTCGAAACTGCAGTGTCATTTACAGGATAAACCTTTCTGTGCTCACTTAGCCCTACTCTAATAAAAGGTCTTGTAGGGAGGCAGTCCTGAGTCTTCTTGATATGGTAGAATTTATATGCTCAAGCTTGGTACCTGGCTTATTTTGAAGGCTTAATGTTTTCCAGGGTGGACCTGCTTGCTCTTAAAAACAACAAAAACTAGCAGGACTCTCATTTGGAGAGAAATCAGAGCACTAACCCTAGGCTATGACTGATGGATGTTGTGACAATACAGTTGTGCTTCTCTCAATATAAATATAGTATCAAAATGGGACTTCAGCCTAGTGTCCTTCTAGCTGTCATGGACTGACTCTTCACAGGCCAGCTGGAGCATGTTCTCTTGCTCATCAGTGAAGTTGAATGACTTTCTTCATCTGTGACCACAGTCAAATGACTGGGGGTGTGTCTGAACCCTTAGGATAAAACCTCTTGTGTCAGCTTTTTAATCAGGATTAGATACTCATAATGACACACAATAGGTTCTGTTTGAGGGCTTCAGTAAATCCCTGCAAAATTTTGAAAGTCCAGGTTGGAGACCTGTTGTCATGTCTGAGAGATTATGTGCCTTAGTTTCTGCCTAAAAAACACAGCTGTTCAGGTAGATTTCTCAGTACATTGTGGCTCTGATGGAGGATGACTTTGCATACCTGATCCTATCCAAAGGCTTTCCAAACAGAGCTGGAAGGTGGGGGAGATGTTCTGAAACACCAAAAGGAGCATCTTCTACAGCTTCTACATTGCACTTCATCAGAGCTCAAGAAAACCTTTTACATCCCTGGAGAGAGGTGTGTTTGAAAGCTGGATTTAACATCTGGCTTCTGAGTGAGCTGGCAAGTGCTTTAGAACTGAGAGTGAAATGAACATGTTGATAGTAATTTGAAGGACTAGAAATCAATGATCTCTAGCAGTACCTAAAGCCATTTGGTGTAAGAGTATTCATGTGTTTATCCGGTAACTCATCTGCCATTCCCATATTCTTGGAGCTCAGCGTTCTTGGGTTTCCGTGAGTAAACCGGACATGGAAGCTGTAATATCAATGCCAGAAGTGCTGCCTTGCAGTTATACCTTGTTGATTCTCTGAGCAAAAGTCCTTCATGCTCAAGCCTAGTTAGACAACAAAACTCAAAGGCTCAAGTTATAATAAGAAAAATTTCTTTTTTTCCTCTAAGTCAGAAAAAAAAAATGCAGCAGAAAGCTAGCTCTGCTTCTTTTGGTGTGAGAGATTTAATTAAAATATTATCATGGTTTAGTCTTTCCTGGAACAGGAATCCAGTATTTGAAATTAATAACCTGCAGCCTTTGATCATTACTAAAACTGAACAACCTTTGCTGGAAGTTATACATCAGGGCACAAATTTCTCTGGAAAATGTCAAAACATAGGTAGTGAAATGATTCTTAAGAATGATGCATATAAATATTCTAGCAGCTGAGACTATGGGCAGTCCTCAAGTAATTCTGTAAAGTTTTGGTAACACTCTGAAGTGTTTTTTCCTTCAGTAATGCCTCCAAATCCCTTTCAGCTTGCAAATTGCATTGAGAAACTTGATAAACACTGAAGGTGAGATATCATCTGATTTATTATGTAAGTACTACAGAACTTTTTAGCAATCTGTTTTTCTTCTCAGGAACTGGATAATTCAGAGGAGAAGAAGAGTGTGCTGGTAACAGCTCCAGGACCTACAGCTGCAAAAAGTGTTGTGGAATTTGCCAGTTCTTCACCAGCTCCCAAAAAAGCCCGGGAAGACAACAGCCTTGTGCCTCTTATCATTCCTGTGTCTGTGCCAGTGAGGAAAATTGACCTGCAGAGCCTTGAAAAGGAAAAGTCTGAGGATGGAAAGCTGCCAAGAGGCCAAACAAACGATCGAGCTCCTTGTGAACGCAAGCCTTCTGTGATAGTCACTCGGAGGCGATCTAATCGTAATACTAATGTGGAAACCTCAAGTCAGGTATGGATAGACTAAGAAACCAAAGATGGGCCAGATCTGTTAGATTTAATTAGACAGTTTTTAACCATAAACATTTCTGTGAAAGTAGTTTGATCTCAGGGCTTGAACTTGGAATGTGTGTAGTCTGGGGATTCTTTTTTTTTAAATCATAATATTGCCATATATTTGGGCGTTGCAGGCTTTTCATGACCTACAGCTAATGCTGTGCCCCACCACTAAACAGTGAATAGAGCCATCTGGGCAATAATACTAGATTAATTGTCTGTGCCAAGAGTGCTTTCTCCATACGTACATAGATACTCATTATTGTACATAGTGCACATATCTCTCTATATGAATAAAATCCAAGGTGAAGATTTATTCTCCTGAGGTTGAAACCTCTTACTGAGGTTCAGAAGGTTGGTACTTGGGTTCCCCGACAGTGTGATGGTAGTGAGTGGGTAAGTTGATTTATTTTTTTTTTTAAATTTCCTCTCTCTCTTCCATCCGGAAATACAACAGATTGTTCAGATATCGGAGAAATGGCAGGAAACTAAGGAAGTTTATCTCAAATTAGATATTTGACCATCTAATAAAATACTGCTACATTGTCTTCTGTTCTCTTACTGCTATTTGATATCACCCTGGTACACCAGTATTCTGCTATGTTTTTGTGTCCTCTTTTAAAGTTACTATGAAGCTTGGACCAGATGTGTGTGTAGTTCTTGTAAAATATAACTTTATAATCACTCAGAGCTAGTGCTGCTACCTAATAATTCCTATGTCCATTCCATTCCCTGTCTTCTTCCTTCCTCTCTCCTTTTGTGCTAATTATTGAGAAAACCCCAAACTGTCCTATCCAGATATTGAGCTGCCATGAAAGTGTGTTGTCATCTCTCTGAAGTTTTTCAAAAGACCTGAGGTTTTAAAATTAAAGTATGTAAATTTTTTTTTCTAATAGCATGAAGATGCTGTTCCAAAGGATGAAGCAGAGGGCTTTGCCCGAAAACCAAAGCAGCGGCCGAGACCTGAGCCGCTCTTCATACCACCAAAAGCTGGCACCTTTATTGCCCCCCCTGTTTATTCTAACATTACTCCATATCAGAGCCACTTACGGTCACCTGTCCGTCTGGCGGATCATTCTTCAGACAGGAACTTTGAGCTACCTCCTTACACTCCCCCGCCAATCCTTAGTCCCGTGAGAGAAGGATCTGGGCTATATTTTAATGCTATCCTCTCTACAAGTGGTCACTCGGTTCCACCTCCAATGACACCAAAAAGCGGTCACAGAACTCTTCTTAGATCAAGTAAGTTTTTACTTTATCCTTCCTTTCCTGGGTAATCTGTGATTAGGAACAGTGGAGTAATAGGGGGAAGATCATGCCTTTAGGAAGTGTGGTTATGTGGAACTGGGGCTTCTTAGTGATTGTCTGGGGAACTGGGATGGAGGAAATGTATTGTTGGGGGTGTTAAGATTCGTTCACAAGCAGTCTGCGACACCCCCTGCTGACGTTCTTCGGAATGGAAAAGTCCGTTCCTCTGTAGCAGATTATCAGTATCTTGAATCGAGGGGAGGAAGGTTCGTTCTTGGTCATGTGAAACTCCTTTGGAGTGTGGGTACCTCTTTTGAGAGATGAACAGCTCTGATTAGATTTGTAGGCTGTGTGCAGTGTAAATCTCAGATATGAAGCTGAGCTGTCTGAGCAGTTCTTTTTTCTCCTTGCAGATAGTTCAGAAGTGACCCCTCCGGTTCTTACAGTAGTGGGGGAAGCCACCCCAGTCAGCATTGAACCGTAAGTACACACATAGATCCTTAGCCTCTTAGTAAATGTGCTTCCTTTCTTCTTCCTAAACCTTCAGGCTGCTCTCCGTACAACTGATGTATCTGTTAGAAGTATTAAAGCTATTCCTACTGGTGATTCAAAATATAAGTTTTCTTCATTAAAAATTACTGTGTACAAAAAATAATGTTTGCTGGGCAAACATTGTAATTCTAGAGCTAATAATTGCTTTCTATTACTGCTTGTCTGTCTCTGGGCTGACATACTGTTAGTTAACTAAGGGTGAATCTGTCCTGTTTTGTTGTATGGGAGCACTTATTTGTATGCTGTGTTTGTTTTAGAGTGGGAAGATAATGCTTCCTTAGAGGAAGGACAGAATATAGTATGGAAAACTGTAGTTAGCTCTCGCATGAACTGGTCAGATCACTGTTTATCCCTGTGGTGTGTTGTAGCTGCAGCACAACCAGGAACACTTCACTCCCCCCAGGTGAGCTCAGTTGAAAGCACCGTAGCCGGTGGCATATGGGGGATGTGCCCTGAGCTAATAAACCTTGTTAGTTGTTTTAGCTGGCTTTGTGCTGGGAAAGCTCAGATATAAGCTCACAGCAGCGCTAGGGAACACAATTTGGAGATGCTGCAGCTGGTGTTGTAAGCTTAGGCTTGGGGCCAGTCCTGCTAAACCTGAGCAGAGTAGCGAATGTCTCTGCACAGCCTTTGCAAATGCTCTGAGAAGTGTTACCAGCTCAAGCTCAGTGCTGCAGAACTACACCGAGGTAGTTCCTGTTCATTATTATACCTAGTTAATGAACTCTTGCAAAATCTAATGATGGAGATGCATGGCATGGAAACACCTGTGTGGCATAAAGACACCCCCGTGGCTCTGCGTCACTGACTGTACAGTGCAGAATATCCACTCTGACTCTGCAGTGTGTCCTGTAACATTTGAGATATTTAACTCAAACTCTTTCCAGATAAATACAAGGCTTATTTTGCTTTTTTTTTTTTCCAAAATGGACTGGAGCATTTGCTGACAGTTTATTTTTTTCTTGGCCTTTTTCCATTCTGCCTTCCTGTTTGAAGCTCAGTTTTCTGCACTTGCGGTAGGAGGCTGTCCTGAGCAAGTGTTGCAATTGCGAATGAACCCAGATTATTCTTGTCACCTTTGCAAATCTCCTCTAGACTGAGCCCATTCATGGAAATAAGCACATTTGATGTTGTTTAAATCTGTTTTAGAAATGGCCTAATTCATCTTTTTGCTGTTGGTTCATTTCACGCTAATCCAGGGGAACTTCTTGGAAAGATTTTTGTTTCTCTTCTCCCTCTCCCTCTGTCCCCCTGTTTTGATCTTTGACCTCTCTATGGTGCAATTGCCTTTGGCTGTTGGTTTAAACTGCTGAAGTTAGTGGTGCAATGTGAATTCAGTTGCGTGTGAAAATTTGCAGACGTGTTGCTGGAAGTTTCAAACCATAGTAACTTAGTAATGCAAGTTTCTTTCCTTTTGCCAAAAGGGAGTTACATGCAGAGTTGTCTTGCTGTTATCTTAAGTCTTACTGAACAGGTGCTTATGCAGGTAGATATATTTTAACTTTTAATCACGATAAATTAATAAACTGGTGTCATTCTGTGTTTGGCAGCACTGTTGTGGTCAGTTATGTAGACATACCTTCCTTGAAGAAAATGTGGCAGGAAGCACTTTTTTTGTAAAAGAAAAAAAAAAAGTTTAATTTGATTTGTAGTCTTGACCCTAATTTGTGGTTACTTAATATAGTGTTTTTAATTGGTTGTGCTTTCCCAAATCTTCTGCTAATGCTTCCCGAAAGGTCATTTCATTGCAGAGACTTGAAATAGGAAATGTGATAATGAAGCTTAATTCTTTGTGAAGTGGTACAATAGGCAGCTGGTGTCACAGATCCTTGTGTTCTGCTCCTTTTGCAATTCAGTTATGTCAAAGTCTTGAAGTTACCCCTCAGCTAGGCAGCCTTAAATATAGCTGTGGTGTATCAGCTGTTAATTCCCTTCCCAGTTCACAGCCTCAATTCGGGATGTTGCCACACTCAGCTGCCCAGCGGGCATCGCAGGAGCACCATCGTTGCTTACAGGAAAGAACTCTTGTTGTACTGGTATCTAGGCTTCATCAGCAAAGGAACAATGGAATTGTGCTTGAACGGACCTCTGGAAGTCCTCTGGTCCACACCCTGCTCAGAGCAGGCCAAATTAGATCAGGTTGCTCAGGTCAACTCTTACAGTAGAATGCCAGCTTTACTTAGGCATTGCAGGTAGAAGGTGTAATTCTTAGTCTTTGCTAGCACAGAGATACCATTCTAAGTTTAGTTTCAAGACAAAAAGTAACAGTCTTTTAGTGGGAGTTCTTACCTATCTCTGTGCACAAAGTCACGTTTGCTACTACGGAGTAGAATGTCTCTGGATGGTCCTTTGACTTAAAGCAAGTGTAATGCTCTGTGGATTGCGTGTAGTGAAGAATCTATCTGCTAATTTAGATCTAAAAGTATGAGATTGCTGCTAAAAGAATGGGATTTGGTTTCGATACAGAATGAGCAATGCTGCTTTCATTACTTTATATTTTTTTGTTTCAGTTGTTAAAGTATCTAGAAGACACTAGCTTGTGTCAAGATCGTAAAGAACCAAATTTTGATCCTGCTTTGAATGGGAATTTAGGCCAGATGGCATTGTTTAGGTTGAAAAGGACTTCTGCAGACTATGGTTCTGCTGTTATGGCTGACAAAACGCTAATACTGACACAGGCTCACCTCTTATGCATGAGGAGCAAGCTTGCCATAAGAGGAGTCTGTGACAGCCTCTCCAAAAGTGATGTTTATTGGAAGATAATAACTGTTATTTGAGCCACTATTAGGGGATGCTAATTTAAATACAACTCCAATGGTTGCTGACAAGACAATGGAAATTGGTAAAGGACGTAAAACCTCCCAAATTCTGAGTCATAATGTAACCTACAACACTGTTGTGTTATATGCAAGAGCCTGCTGCATTTGTTTCTTCATAATTAGTATTTTTTTGCAGAGATGGAGACTTCCTGAATATTGTAAAGGGGCGCGACTGTTACTTTTTTCCTTTTCTGTAGGCGAATAAATGTAGGAACTCGCTTTCAAGCAGAAATCCCATCACTCCAGGACAGGTCTCTGGCAGAAGTGGACGAGCATAAAGCAGAGCTGGTGTGGCAACCATGGGGTGACCTGGAAACCAACAAAGACACCCAAGAGAACGGTAAGAAGGTGGAAGGCTGGTAAATAGGACTTGAATTGTCACAGTGGTTTTAGGGGTTACCACAGATCTATTGTAGGGATAATTTGAAATCTCTGAGCTGCCATTCAAGTGACATGTTTGAATGGTCTTGGAAACAATTTTAGGAGTAAAACTTGTTTATCAGGTTGCGTGTGTGGGGAAGGTTGGTGGGATTGTGGGTTTTTTTTGTTGACAGAAAACTGGGATCATTTGTTTCTAGTCAGGTAAAGAGCAGCCTTTTGCTCAGTGAAGCTTCACTGTTTTTGTTAACATTTGAAAGCCACATACTCTTCTGTCTTTTTGAGGGACGTTCTGGACATAATAGTATTTTGGAAAAATCAGGTTGTAGACAGAAGTCGGACGAGGAAGCTGGAGTTGTGGCAGCTAGTAGCAGACTTGGGGAGTTGTCTGCTTTTGTTGCACATGGGCTGTGGCCTGTATAAATCCTGAAGTGAAGAGGAAGTAGGCAAGCTTAGAAGAAATCCTTCTGATTAGAGAGAAAAAATGGTACTGTGAAATGGAAATTCACAATATAAGAGGGAATTCAAGAAATCGCTGAGATGAAGGGAGGTGGGAAGATGTTATAGGAGGGAGGAGATTTGCAAGAAGCTCTGTGTGTAAATGGTACAGCATGACCTTGCGGTCTAATGAGTTCTTGGGTCCAAATTTGGCCCAGATAAATTTGCAAGGACACTGAGCTTCTCTGAAATTTTTACGTTCTGTTATGCGTAGTCCTCCTTCAAGAGAGTTAATTAATCGTGGAAATATGTAGGAAACTTCATTTTAATCTTCTTATCTGAATTTTTTTATACTCCTCTGGAAATAGTGGAAAACCTGCTAGCTGCTGCCTGTTCGAGCATTTTTCCTGGGGCTGGAACCAACCAGGAGCTGGCATTGCATTTCTTACATGAAGCAAAGGGAAGCATTCTGGTGAGTCTTCCCAGCTGTTCAACTCAGTGTGGTCAGAGATGTTTAGGAAGGTCAGATAACCTTTCACTCCTGAGAGGAAAGCCTTGCAAACTCCTTGCAGTGCATCTGGCTTCCACTGTTCAGTGTCCCTTGGATGTCTCTAAAGTGGGTTCTGTCTGATGTACAGGGCCATGGTCACTTACAATCTTCTGTATTTCCAACTTTGACATGTTTGGCTTTTTAACAGATGCACTGAGAGTCTACCAGGGTGAGTGAGCCGAGACTGATGAGTCTTAAATGTTGTCTTCCTGGGAAGATTACCATGTTGGAAGGCAAAATAAGAGGCTGGGGCTGAAGCTGAGGCAGAGCGCAATGTCTTGTTCCTTTTTGTTTTGGCAGATCCATTTAACTTCTCTGTCTGTAGAATGGCTGTGCTGCTACTTTTTTATCCGTATTGTAAGACATGATCCACTGTCACTATTGCGCTTTGACTCTCCTGGGAGTGGTCAGGAGTATCTCACACTTTTGCCTGACTGCTTGTTTCTTGTCCCCTTGCACTGAATTTGTGAGACTGCATTTACCTGTATGGAGAAGAGAACAAATACAAAGTAGTTTTTGTGTGTGTGTGTTAGGTTTCTGCCAGCCCGCATTGTGAATGCTGTTGCTGGCACGAGGGAGGAGCAGGACTGTCTCTGGCAGCAGGAGCTCATTGTTCGGGTGGTCTACGCTGCCAGTGGAAGCATGACTCCGTTGTCACCTTCCTACTAACTTCGAAAGCACTTCCAGTTTAAATACAAATGAAAAAGCATCTTGAGACATGTGGGGGGATTTTGTGTGTGTGTGTGCGGAATCTTTTAGTCACGTGACTGCTGTTTTATTTTGAAATATTGCTTAGTTAAGTGACATCAGATCATAATGAGTTGGATGTATAAGGCAGGCATCATTTAAGGCAGCATTTTTGCATGTGAGTATGTAATAGAGGCCTTTGGTCAATGAGAAGAAACTGCTGCATGGTCTCTGTCTATGGAATTAGCGCTCTTGCAGTACTGTGGTGATTGTAACAATTTATAGATGTGAAGAAGTGACAAGAATGTACCACTTGCCTGTGGTTCCCAAGACTAGGTGGATAGTCAAGAATGTGATTTTTAAATTGTCTCAACTGTTAGGTTGTGCTGTGGTTCTTTTCAGTTAGCTTGCCCAAAAAAAGGAGGATTAACAGTTGCCTGATACTTGTTTTTAATACCCCAAGCATTAAATTAATTATTTTACTTGTATTTATCTTAGGGAGCTCTGACCAAACTGCTGTTGAAGAGGCCAGTGCGACCACCTACCCACCCTTTGGCAGATTATCACTACACAGGTTTGTTAACCGATATACCAATATTATTAACCAATACCTCCATGCTGCCTGCTTATCATACAAGAATTTTCCAGTTATTTTTTGATTTTTTGAGGAACTCCGTAACATTACAGTAGATTAAAAGACCACTCCTCTCCCATAAATCAAATGATGACATGCCAGAAATTTTGCCTGTGCAAGTTACAACGCTTAAAAGAAACACTTCTGAACATGTGCATGTGTGTGTTGGCATATCTGTGTGTTCTGATTTCCTTAATGGGGAAAAGGGAATGCGTTCCCTTGCACTGAGCCACAGAGAATGCAGACAGAAAGAAAGGCTGCAATTGCCTTAGAAGAACAGCCTGTCTGGCATGAGTTTTCAAGGTGGCTTTAAGCAGGGGTTTTATGATGAAAAGCTTTCAAGCTTGCTGAAGAAGCCTCAGCCAGCTCTTGATGCCTGTCAGTGTTTCAGCAAAATTTAAACGCCATAAACTGCCTTTGTAGTCTTGCACCTAATTAGAAAGTAGTAAGCTGTGTGACACTAATTTCGGTGATCGAGAGGAACCTGAGCCACCTGAAAGACCTAATGTAAGGTGGTAAAGCACGGAAATTACATTTCTTCATTATTACACACTACTGCAGTGGTTGGCAAATACTACTTGATTAATATCTAAAAGGAAGGAAGGAGTTAAAAAATGTGTTTATTATCGGAGGCAAGGAATAGTTGAGGAATATTTGAGATGTAATAAATCTTCAAGTACAGTGGATTGCTGCTGAAAGAGAAGATGCTGTTCTCCTGCCCCACCATTTCCCTTCTATAAAATCTAGTTACTGGGCCACGACAAAGTGTGTCTATTCACATTGCTCTTTGGTTGGGCAACATCTTAGTTCACCTAATTGAGTGGTTTTTCAAGCTGAACTGAGTTAACCTGTGGTGATGAGCATTAGATCTAACACGAAGGAAGTGACGAGAGGAGAGCTGAGGTGGAGCAGCAGGGGAGGGTTTAACAGCAGTCTGCAGTTCTACTGGAGTAGGTGTGAGGAGAAACTACACTCTTAGATGTGTGTATTAGTCTTATTTAAGGCAAACATGAAGAAAAGATCATTTGAAATAGCATGGGCTTCCACTACAACTTTTTTTTTCTTTTTTACCTACAGGATCAGACAAGTGGAAAGTTGCAGAAAAAAAATTATTCAACAAAGGCATTGCAATCTACAAGAAAGACTTTTTCTTAGTCCAAAAGCTTGTAAGTAACCTTTTTTTTTTTAAATTACAGCAATGATACATTCTTAACATTTGTTAAGCATTTAATATAGGAAGTTCAGTCTTGATTTTTCTGAAACCTCAGTTTTAAGCATCAAGTCCTGCACTCAGAAGATTTCAGAGAAATTTTATTTTCCAGCACAGCATAAAATCTCAGTAGAAAGCTAGAACAGTAGTGTTCTAGAACACTGTTGTTGTTTACTTAACCTTGGTACTTGCAGCATTACTTCCATTAGTCCGTGCTGCAGATAACTCCTCTGCAGGGCATATTTATAGAGCACTGGTATTTGGCTTAAATGGCTTGCCTGTGAAACTAAATAGAAACACATCGTTGCCACTGATGGAAAGCACCAGAGGATGTGTGAATGATGTATCCTTTAGGACCTCTCTTTCCAGTTTCTTGTGACAATGATTGTGAAAGTGATCACTCTCACATTTTGATGTGATATGACATGTCAGGAAGGGGGAAATCACTGAAGGAGAGTGCAAAATCAGGAGCTGATACATATTTACTGAATAAATTCCCAAAGGCATTCAAGTTTCAAAAGCTCCGAAGCTAAGAATGTATTCCAAAACTTTCAGAAAAACCACTGAGACAGAATACGTAGATGGTTCATGGGTCTGTACTGATAATTGTCTACCACCATATGCCTATAAAATGCATGTGGCCAAAATGGGAAAGGGCTGCAAACCTTCATCTCCATTTTTGGATTGGTATTCTGGTCTGGTCTTCTCTGAAGTGCTACTGGAAAATAAAGCTCCCCCATAAAACCGAAAGGCTGCTCTCAAGCCTGACAGCTCAACTGGAACATTTCAGAGGCCAAGAGGTACATTAAGCTTACAAAGTTTCAGGTTCTGTCACCTTTACATTGACCAGCTTTTCTTTGGAAAGTTGGTCCTGTAGCTCTAAGTGAATAACAGTGGCAATTGGGGATGGGCTGTGGGATGAGGCATACAGGCGAGTGTGACACAGAAAAGAAGGCCTGAGCAGCAGCTGTGGTGGAATGGAGATTACTGAGGAAAGAAAATACAAAGTGTATTTATTGCACCCTTAGTAATTATTTATAAGCCTTCTTATAGTCATGTGATCCATTGGACTTGATTTTTTTAAACACCAGATAAAAACCAAAACAGTGGCTCAGTGTGTGGAATTCTACTACACATACAAGAAACAGGTGAAAATTGGTCGGAACGGGACCTTAATCTTTGGGGACATTGATGGTGCTAATGAGAGATCTATGAAAGACGAAGCTGAAGTTGACATCAAGGTAATTTACTAAATTTCTTTCACCTCTTTTGGGGTGTGGTTTGAAGTCTTGTGTGTTGTCTCATTTGCTGATCAAATCAAAAGCAGAGACAATCTGTCTCCTCTGCAGGAGTCGTCCAGACTCATAAACTTGTGTCCTGTATCACATAATGACATTTACTTACAGACACCAAAATTAACAGTTCCTTTATCTTCTGATGAAGAGTTCCCATAGGTTTGCACGTGTTCTTCCTCTCAGAAGGGACATCTTCAGTGAAGAACAGGGGCATGTGGAGGAGGAGGAAGAGGACGAAGAAGAGGAGGCAGAGGAAGGGTTAGAAAACAGAAAGAGGAGCACAGATGCTCTCAGAGATGAACAGACACTACAAGATGATGTAATAGTAAGTGTTGCATTGTGCATATGGTGCTTTCTATGCCATCTCTCTGCAAGTAGTTTAGAAAACAGCAGGTGGGCAGTTCCAGGTATAAAAAGTTTCCACCTCCAACTTCTCCCGGAGCAAGAGACTGGGCTGAGGTAGCTCAGAGCGTTACTATCAGCCAGGTTCTGTGCTATGAGGGGTGAACTGGGATACTCAAGAGAGAAAAATGCAATGTTAATTCTTTTTGGTTGGTGCACACAATGATGAGAAATGTCCTGAAAGCCTGAAGACTTTCTCATTAAATAAAACCTTGGTCTGGAATAAAGGAAGCATGGTAGCTCAGCTATTGTTTTCCTTCTGATGGTGGGTTTAAGTGTTAATGTGGCTTAACTCTTCCCTTCTCTCCAAAGGCCAGTGATGGCAATATGAGGAGTCAAGAGGCAACTGTCACAGGCAGATGTGGAAGGAAGCCAAGGGAGACAACCATGAAGCCTCGAAAGCTTATTACTGCTCCAGTGCAGAGGAAGAAGCGGAAACAGAAGATAAAATCAGATGCTACCAGTAAAACTCAAAACACAGAAAACACATTTCCATGTAAAAAATGTGGCAGGTAAGAGCAACTCTGCTTCCAGCAATAGTCACAGAATCACTGTAGGGCATCTCCTGGGGAAGCTTTTTCTCAAGTGAGCTTTTCATCTTTCTATTTAGGCCAGAGATACTGGCAATAATTTTAATGCCTTATTGCCCCACTAATACTTGCAAATTACAGACTGCCTTTCCTCAAATGGAATAAGACACTACCTGCATTTCAACTGTGTACAGTGTTTGGTGTTAAGCTGTACTTTCAAGCAGCTGCTGTATTGCCCCACTGTAACACTTGCATTTTTGTAATGAGTAGTTTCTGTGCATTTGTTGGATCACAAATTAAAAACATGGTATAGACTTAAGAACAGTGGTATAGAAATGTAAGACGCTACCACTGTTTGTAGCATCAGGGATTGGGTCAGTAGGTCCATAGTTCATCTAGTTAAATTTGCACTCATCTTTGGTGGATGTAAAATATGTTTGTCTTTTCCTCACACAGTTCTAGTAGTTTTTGTAGGTTTGTTGCCAACAGAATCGTAACTGTCAGTTTCCTAAATAAATTGCTCATTTATAAAATAAGAGAGTCTCATAGTACTGGGTGGTTATCCCTTTATTTAAAAAAGACACCATACTAGAGGATGGCAAGAAAATGCAATCTGTCCAGTTACCTCACCAGAGCTGTAGCAGATTCCTGCTGTAGCTGGGACTTTCCTGAAGGCATCCTGTCTCTTTGTCCTCAGAGCATTGAAAAAGGCAGTGCTGTAAGAGGTCAGGCAGTTAGGATTTGGTCTTGGCCTCTGACAAAGGACAATTAGGAAAGGATTCTTAACGATTTCTAATCTTTTCTTGTGGCATTTGGTGCAAACTCCATATATTTAATTGAGAAAGATGGAGGAATAGATCATACAAGTGCAAAGTCAGGAGAAAAAAGCTCAAGTGTTTCTAGCTGTGTGCACAAGGCTCAGGAGGGGCACTGGGGCACCATTTGCCTCCATGCTTGTATTTTTGCAGCACGGGGGAATGCCTGAAAACCAGGGCCCTGTTGTGTTAAGCAGCATGTGTGTAATTCCGATACCAGCACTGCACTTCTGAATTTAGGGCTGAATGTGAAATAAGGAACTTGCCGTATTAAGAATTGAAGCAAGTGGTTTGAGGGTGCTCAGGATTTCCTGCTGGCATTCCACCTCGTGCTGGCACGCCGAGTCAGCAGTGGTGTTTGCTGTGGATGCTCTATTGCAATGGCAGCGTGAGCTCTGGTGCTGAAGCTCACAGACTTGAGGCTGGAGCAGCAGAAGCTCTTTTGGAGAAGTAATAGGAGGGACCAGTGCTAACGTACACGTGTGCCTTCCTCAGGGTGTTCTACAAGGTGAAGAGCCGCAGTGCTCACATGAAAAGCCACGCGGAGCAGGAAAAGAAGGCGGCTGCACTGAGGCAGCAAGAGAAGGAGGCGGCGGCAGCAGCCCGGAGCCGGGCCCGGCAGGAAGAGAGCAGCGAGAGTGGGAGCAGCAGCAGTGGGAGCAGCAGTGCGAGCTCGGATGAAGATGGAGAGATATAGCAGCTGACCAGAAGTGGAGGGAGTAGTAAGGCTGGACCCAACCTCCCTCTTGGTGGTCTAACTTCTTTTGCTTGCACTTTCTTACCTGAACCATCAGGTCTCGGTTTCAGTGCTGCCATTTCCTCATGCCACATGTTCCACCTCACCTTGCCAGTACTGACCAAGCCAGAATGGTGGATAACTTGGATTTATTTTTTTTTTAAGACTAATAAGATTTCTATTCTATTTATAATGATACCCAAGGTACATAATAGAAAATGTCACCTGCAGTGGAAGTGAGTTCTCTCAGGTCAGTCAGACCTTTCTTTTTGTTCTTGTCAGGAATTGTGGTAACAGGACTCTTGAATATAAAGGTTTCCAGACCAGAGCAAGAAAATGAAACTCTACTCTGAGCTAAGTGTATTCAGTTACTGTGACACTGGTGACTTCTAGATGTTTCCTTTCTCAGCAAGTTCTCCTTCCTGTTATGCTTTCCTGCCTTTCTTTCTGAGCAATTATTCAGCAACCAACAAATTTTGTAGAAAGATAGTGTGTACTTCTGACCTCTGTTTCACAAAAACGAAAAGTGGGATAAGCAAGACACTCTTCTTCCTTTTCAGAGAAAGTTTTATTTTTCAAACAGAAGCCTTTTATGGCATTAAGAATGCAGCAATGGATATAAAAATACTCTGTGGGATTAGAGTAGCCACAGGCCTTGCGGGTTGTCTCATCTTGGAAAACAAAATAGTATGCCTTTGATTAACCTTAAGGAAAGTAGTCTGGGCTTCACAAGTGCAATTTGAAATGAAAACTGCTGGGTTTGTTTTTGTATAAATGGGAGCAAGTTTGTTTAGTGAAAATGAACCCAGGTTTTGTGCACTGGATTGTGTGCACTTCAGAGATGGGAGGAATGGACTCTCATCTCCAGTAGTGAGGCCTCTGTGAATGTTTTTTAACTCTCAATATCCATTTCTGTCTTGTGGCATCCCTCATTTACTCCTTGAAATTGCCATCATCAAGAGCTTCTGTGATGGGGCCCTGGTGTCCCAAATACTTCTGTTAGACAGTATGTACATGCAGGAGAAACTTGTCACCTATTTACACACCAGTGGCTGGGCAGCACTGCCTGCTGGGTTGTCCTGCTGTGAGCTGTGCTCTTTGCTGAAAGGCTGACTCTTCCTTCAGAACTGACACAAGCTAGTAGCCAAAAAGTCTGACCACCAAAAGCTTCTGGTGAAAGAGAGTTAAGAAGTTGTGAAGTGGTCCAGGTGACAGATGTTAGATTGCACAGGATTGCTCTGTACATCTTCTAGCCCACATTTATCATTACTTTGTAAGGATACAGAGAATCGGATCACTTCCTTGTGCTTCATGACTGGTTGGTCCCAGCCTGTACCCTGACTGCCCAGCTCCCTCCATGCAGCCAGTCCTTGGAGCAGCACTGATCCCCAGCTTCCTGGGGGCTGGCACTGTGTCACACTGGCAGCACCGAAGGAGCCGACTGCTCCTGCATTCCTCAGCAGGGATCCAAGAGACATTGTTGGATGTGAACTATAGACTGTGCCTGACTGGCAGGTTTTTTAAAAAAATCTTTACCCTTCACGCTGCTAGATAAATTCCTGGTTATCTGGGGAAAGTGGCTGTAACTCCAGCATGCCATCTGGCAGTCTTCCTGCCCCGTGGTTTTATGCAACCATGATGGCTTCACTCATTTGTTTGGGAGGCTCATGTTGCACCATGTTTGCTTTGACATATCTATGCTTTTGCATAGAATTCTTTTTCTTAATAGCAGAAACAGTGACTACTCTTACAAAATCAGTAGGAGTACCATGAGGACTGCACTTTTTGCAATGTTGACACTTTGCCTGTAAGTGTTCAATTTTCTGCCAAGGTTGTATTTTTCATTCCTGTCAAAATTGTGTTTCCTTTCAGCATTTGGATGACTGTTTCATGCATGGGTCTTGTTGACTAACTGGGCTGTGGAAGCAGATGGCACTTCATGAACTGTTAAAATCACTCAAAAACTGCAAAGAACTAAAAGCTGCTCATCTTTAAAAAGAAGCTTAAGCAAATCAGTCTTCCTGTTAAGAGTTTCAGTGTTGTTTGTTATCTCTTTTTATTTTATAGATTGGAGGAAATGCTTTTCTGCCATTATCCTAGGGCCTTTGGAGACAACAGAAGCTTTAGCACACTGTGCCAGGATAGAGAGTAGGTGAAGCAGCTGGACCTCATGGTCCACTTACAGTTCTGGAATTAATTCCAGTAAAAAAGAAGTGATGCAAATAAACAAAGTTCTGAAGTAGGTTTCTGGGATGTTGCCAGACCCTGAGAACTGCAGGGCAACAGGTCAGAAACAAGCAGGGCTTGTGAGTGTATCTAAATAGAATTTAAAGTAATGTAGATATTCTACACTATAGATGTAGAACCTAATCCTGTTGTAAGGGATGTATCTGTCTGGAATACCTGTGCTGCAGCAGGTCTAGAAACACATAACAAAGAAGTGGAGGTGGAACTCGCACACGTTGAGAAACGTGGCAAAAAATGAGTATTTTTTAGATTGGGGAGATCTGATTAAGCTTGAGAACTAAAATAAAGTTAATCAACGTGACTTAGGAAAATGGTGTTACTGTTCTTGCTAAGGCAGTACAAATTCAATCAATGTAATCTCTTAGGGAAAACCAGAAGCTGTTCATATTGGGACAAAACAAAGTTCTGTCTAGCTTCAGGTCTTGTTTCTAACAGTGATCAGGAGCAGCTGCTTAGGAAAAAGTGAGGACAGGATGAACTAGTTATAGTTTCAGCTAGAAAACAGGATGCTAAGCTAGAAGAACTTATGTCTGTTCTCCAGTAAGGTAAATCTGCAAAGTGTTTTGTGCTGAAATGTACTGGTCTCCTTATGGGCAGAAAATCAGGTATTTCCCTGCCTTTTACCCTCCCTCTACATCACCTGCATTTACTCATTTATTTTTTTTAGTGTCTGGACGTCTGCCTGGGTGATAATGAGCAAACGTTTAGTCTCATGGCCCTTAGGAGTTTTCAAGCTTGAAGTAGTTTTAGCTAAGGCATAATAAATTACGGTAACAAACAACTGATCAGATAAAATGATCAGTTGAATCCTTTGAAGAACAGAGATTGAGGGAGCAAATCATGGGATTGCATTAAGCACCAATTCTTTCAGATGTGATGATGCATGAATGCAAGCATTGTTACAGTCTTCCAAAGACCAGATCTTTCACTGATTTTCCCTATTTTAGGAAACCGATATAACTTTTTCTCTGATCAGGGCCAAAGCATTGAGGTGCTAATAAGGATAAATTGGAGATTTTCTTTACTTGCATAAAAACACTGTGTACGTTACACACTGATTCCAGTACTGGTTGTTCCTCTCCCACCCTGCTGCAGTATAAGAGAACAGGAAGACTGGACACAGTGAGGTCTGTCACTGGGAGAAAATCAGAACAGGACTTGTTCTGAGGATAACCTCTTCAACAGCTGTGGGTTAGCGTGGCTGACCACAATCAGGTAAATGTTCCAAGTAAGTGGCATCAAGTTGGAATGTTTCTGAGCAGATTTACAAATTGCTAGTAGCCACCAGAAGACCTCTTTTCTGTCATGGTAATAAGGAAAACTGTTCCTTCAAGTATCATCTTAAAAAACAAGCAAAACCAAACCTGCTGCCCACTTGCTTACAGTAGGAGTTTGGAATTGATCCTACATTTGAATTAAATCCTGCCTGCTAGCAAAACTTGGCAGAGAATTGTTTAAAAAAGTCCCCAAAACAAAACCCAAAAACCAACCCAATTTCTGTGGACAAAGCATTTGAACTGAATGTCTCTAATCTGGAGTGAGTCATGTTCCTACTCTCAGTGCAGGGAAAATAACTTGAGTGGCTCTTTACTGCTTTAAGGCTGTGTTGTTCCAGTTAGGGTTTAAAAAAACCCACCCCAAACAAAATTCTTGTCTATGTTCTGTTGATATATCTGTTTTAAAAATCCATGGTCATTATTTTCCGTCATTTAAAGGCCTATTGATTGGTCCCCATTTAGTGTAAGTGTTTGCTGCTAATTTAGAAAGCGGGCAGTAAAGGCTCAGTCATTAAGTTTGAAGGTGTCCCTTTGCTTTAGCTCTTTCTATGGGAACAAATACAAGATTTATAGACTGCAATTCTGTAAATGTGTGCTAATAGATTTGCCTTTTACAGTGCAAGATCAGGCTTCAGGTGGCTGTATTTCAAAACCATTACCTGAGTCCTGATACCAGCACTGGGCATCAGAGAGATGCAGCGACAGGTCACATTTTGCCCTGATCAGGTACTTCTGCCTGTGCTTCTGTCTGCCTGTTACAAATAAATTCAATCTGTCAGATTTATGATCTGCATGGGATAGCATCTGATTTTTTTAAGACTCTGTGTGTACGTAATTACTAGGTAGATGCATGCACTTGTGATGCATATCTGATATAGCTGCAGGTGTTTTGCAGTCTTGCTACAAGAACCACTCTGCATTTTATGTTTGTCCATTTACTGATACAGATAATGATCTGAGAGAACTCGGCTCTGTAAGCTGAAGGCCGACAGAATCTCACTCAGATGTGCAGGACTGTGGCATTTTGCTGGCTAGGAACAGGTAGGAATGGAACTGCTTAAAGGTAGGGCAGAGACAGAAATTCAAAAGCTTAAAGGTAACTCATGTGTTAAATCCTATGGTAGACAATGTCTGAATTAGCTAAAAATATTCTCTGATTTGTCAAACTGAGGCTTTTGGTTATTTTTATCATTGCAACAAGCTTAGATTAAAATCAACATTCAAAAAAGTGTTTCCTAAACCACTCTCAGCAGTTACACACTTCTTAATTCTCTTTCAGACAGTGGACTAGAAAGTTTCTATAGAGACATATCTTATTTTAAAGAAATGGGATAGGGAGGACTATTGGCCACAGGAGTCTTCTCTGCTTTCCTACAATGGCACTTTTAGTCCAATGCTTACCTCTGCCAGAAACCTTATTCTAATCCACATTTTCCCACACAAACTTTCTCCCTGCTTTATCTTCTGATCTATGTCTGGAAGTTTATAAAGCTTTAAGGAGACAGAGAAGCAGAGTCTACAAATCACGTTTGATTTCTGTGGGGGTGAGTTTCTATATAAATTCGTCACTTGGGTTCAGCTGCTTTACTCGCCCTCCTTCTCTCCTGTGTCATATGTTAGGAAGACACAAACTTCGAATTCCCAGCTGTCTAAGGGTCTTTCTTTCCAAGACTAAGATTCCACTGACAGCTGAGCCTGAGAAAAAAACCCTAACTTCTCCAGATTAGATGACAACATATATTTTTATAGAAATGTAATTGTGTATTTTAAAAAAGTTTCCTGCATCTTTACCACATGTATTTTCCCCCTTGTAGTTCAGATTTGATATGAACTTTTTTTGTGTTCATTCTTTTTATGTTCTGTTTTTAAATTTGTAGTCAAAGCTTTGGTGTACTGTACAGGAGCAGTCTGCCTTTGTAATTACTGTATAAATGCTTTATAATAAAGTATATTACTTTTATTTTAACAAGTGAGCAGACACTTCCTTTTGTGTGTCTGCTGCCTAGGGCACCTTTTAAAAGACTGTTATGTGTTTAAAATGTACATATATAAATATATTTACCTGTTGCTGTACAGTTGTCATAGACTGGACTGAATTTATTTTTTGTGTGCTTTTTTATAAAATATTAATACACTAAAGGAAATCTTGCTGATGTGATTGTAATGTACTATGTAACTTATTTACTTAATATCCTCTATATATCTAAAATACCTTTTATTAAAAGAGGTTTAAAAAATAGTTTCCTAGCCGAGCTTTTTGATGGTATGAGGGAGTGTCTGGGGGGCTGAGGCTGGCTGTGGTGCAGAGGAAGCTGTTACGAGTCCTTCTAGCCGGGCTGCTCTCTCATCGTACTCGCCTGTGTTTCTCATAGCAACCCTGGAGGCTGTTTCGCAGTGTAAACCTCTCCCCCCCAAAGGCACCTGCCTGCAATGTGCTTTGTGTCTTATATCCAAGAAAATAACTGGCAGATGTGCCTCCTTTGCTTTACAGAAGTGTTGATGGGGTGTGTGTTCTACTCGAGGCCGAGCACCCTCACAGAAAGCCAGAAACAACCTTGGTCGTGTGCCGGAGATTCACGGGGAACAGTTCTGGGTCCGCTGTGCTGTAAGTAAGGCCGGTGGGGTTCTGACACTACCTGAAACAACTACAAAGACAGCGGGCAGAGCAAAGGCACCATGGAGTAACTTTGTACCCGAGGGGCCTGCATCGCATTCCTGGGTGGCTTCAGCTGCAAATCACATTGCACCACATTTTTCAGTGGTAGAGTTTAAAAAAAGTTTTAGTAAATACCGTCTTAAAGACCCTTGTCTGTTACCTGAATCTAAGGGGGTTTTTAAACCTATTTTGTTACACAACACTTTTATTTGTTCCCTCTGGCAGTAGCTGGATCTCTTGCTGTGGATTTTAAGTATCCATATGTTTCCATGCATCCTCACAACGCCTTCCTTCTGTTTCGGTACTTAACTGTATTTAGTTAACTAAGCTACATACATATTTCTCACACCTATGGGCATGACATCTTGAAAAGCTGCAAATGTTTTGCTGCACGAAGCAGATGGCAGGAACACGTACCAGTGCTGACCGGCCTCCTGTAAGACTGCAGTGAGAATCTAAGGCAGCACACCTGCTTTATTGTTAGCTGTTATTTTTGTTTAATTTAATTTATGCTGGTGGTTTCATTTCAATGTTCTTAGCAAAGCTGGCAGGAGAAAGACTCAGCCCAAGACATGAAAACGCTCATTTTCTCAGCTCAGTGTAGAAGTCCTTGCTTTAGTTTAGTCCTGTGCCTGTGGCTGTTGATCAGCAGTAGGATATGGAGAAGTAAGTGGTATTTTGCTTGGTGTGCAGAAGAGACAGGGAACACCGAGGCCTTCACTTGAGATAACAGATCAGGACTTTAAGGCTTCAAATAAATGTGTTTGCCTCCCTGTCAAAGCCAGCTGGCAAAAGTGCTAAAGTTTAGTACTTTGTACTAAAACTGTGAAGCCATGCAAACAAACTTTGGACAATCAAAAAAGTCACAAGTTTTTGGCATTTTGATTTCCATCTTTTTTTAACTGGTGGATCTAAGCCCAAGCTTCTGGAAGTTATTTCAGTTACTGAAAGAGACCGTATAAAGCATTTTAGTGATCAGTAAGCTTTGAATTAGTGGTATTGTGAGGAATTCTGCAGCAGCTCCCTATATGTTTTTTAAATAACATTACAACCATCACCATAGGATGCTGCTTTTGTCATTTTTGAGACAGGCTGTTGTGTAAAAAGTGTTTTCTTTATGTCACAGTTTTGAAATTACATTTCAGTGACACGGTCTACTGAAGGCTAAAGTTTCTGTTAGAGAAGCCTTCCCTTATCTGGATTTAATGGAACTGATAGCATATTGCTGTTAACAGACTTGAAATTCAAAGTGAATTAGTAATTTTGTACTGAAGAAAGAATAGCCATTTCTTTAACTTATTTGGATATTTTTTTTCTATATGGCAATAGTAGACTTTTCTCTTAGGACCTAAGAACAAATTCTGACAACCAGTGTCTTAAAAGATTGAAAAATATTTATGTATCAGATGACAACAATCACAATATATCAGCATTTTTAAAGTCTTAAGTTATTTTCTATTCTAAAATAGAGAGGCAATAAGGAACAGCATTTACATGCTACCATACTATAAATACATTGCTCCCTGAGCAGCTAGGAAAGTTTAATAAGAACAAAATTGAATTTCTGAACACTTTTCACAAGCTGAATTATTTCATTACACAACAGCCAAAGACGTTTGTATAAAATAAGGTTATATTATTTTTAAACCAAGTTTCACCGAATAACACTTACAAACATAGGCCTAAATAATTTAAACACAGCAAATTTAACAGCTTTTCATGCTACAAAATTATGTATACAAAAGATAGCCAAAGGGGATGTTAAAAGTGCTCTCTTGCTTGAAGATTTTTCTAGATGAGCCTACTTCTAGTGTAACCTGAGTCATCTGCTGGTTCTCAGGTCTCTTCTCTTCTTTTTCCAGCAGTTCTCAATAATCACTGCATATATCAGCTCTTTGAAGACAGGGCACCGTACCAACAAGCAAGAAAAATCTTAGCTGTTTCCTACTACTAATTTAATGTTAGGATATTTCTCTAAGGAATAAAGTGGATGCTACTCCTCCGTAAATTCACTGGGAAAAGCAGAATTCCACATGGCTTGCGTGTTTTACACGGGTACTCTTTTCATCCATGAATAATAATGTGCTTACTACTTCCTTGGATGTGGTGTGCTAGGGAAGAGCAAAGTGTAGCAGTGAAAGCCAGGCCTTCCAGCATCTCCCTCGGACGTCCCTCCAGGCGCACAGGCCGAGTGTCGCTGTCAGCTTATACGTGACATCGTGTGGCACCAGCAATACGCAAACCATCTGTTCTAATTCTACCACCTCTGTATGTCTTCCTCCACATCCAGTGCATAATTTTAAAGTGCAAGTTTAAAAATTTAGGAGAACTTACTTTGAAGGAGAAAAAGTTGGGGGGGGGGTTGATTTGTTCTTGAGAGTAATCATGACTCACTAGGCAAAGCCAGGTTAAGCTAAAGTTCTCACCCAGCTTCAAGATGAAGCATCTCCTGACAAATAAGAGCCACAGTTTATTAATTTCTTACTGTATTGTCTCCTTGAGACTGACACATAGTTTTTATGAGAAGGGTTTTAAATTATGTGCTAATTTATCACAGCACGAAGGATGAAAGGTGAGGGAAATCTTATACCCCATGTTGTTGTTATAATTGTGTTGAGACTGGATGTTCCATTCCTTCAATAATTTTTTTTTTTCTCTTTTGGTGGTGCTTACAATGCAGCCCCCCAGAAAAGAGCTATAGAATTTGTACTGTTAAATGTGTGGAAGGAGCCAGTGACAGTGGGCCACACAGTACATCCAGCTCTACCACTATCTGCAACAGTTCTTGAACTGATTCCCATAGGTATAGCCTTGAGTGGTCACTTACAAGAGCCAAGAACTGCTCTGATCCCTCAGGGCTTGTCAATGGAGCTGTTTCATTTCAGCTGTCACCATGTAGTCAGAACACTACATTTCTGTTCTGCTCTCAGAATGTCCCAAAATAGCCAAGTGTAGAATATTTGCTGTATCTAACGTGGCCTTCAGAAATGTACAGACTTAGACCATATTTAGATACTAAAAGATCAACCAGCAGGATTTCTTGGCATTGGCCTGTGTTCGTCACTCCCTTTCTCTCGTGTCACGTCTCATGTGAGGAGCTAACCCAGCCATACACTCCACACTTGCAGATGTTGTTCTAGGAGAGACCGGGTACAGAGGTTCAACTGCTCTTCTTTGTGGCCAAGCGCTAGGACAAGAGCACCATATGGTCTATTCTGAAAATATCTCCAACCACAGAGATGAATTTGGCATTTCTGTTTGTTGGAAGCATTCAGAAGGCAAGTGTTGCGTCCCTCAAGCTCTGGCTCACAGTACCCACCCTTTCCTACACTTCAATTACAGTCAAGGGCACAGCCCCCCCCAGCAAAGGGGGTCAGTAGGGTTCACATGTGCCACGGGCTCTGTACTGCCAAAGCACATCCACTTTGCCAAGAGTGGTTGGCTCCAAGTGAACTGAGGGGCTCAGCTTCAGAAGACACCCGTATGAAATGGCTGTTGGCCATAGGCACTTTCTCCCATGGTGCCTTTACTAACGATAAAGTGAGGAGAATACTTCTAAAAGAAATAACGTACCAATATGAAGTTGTCTGTAAGCTAAATCCAGTGAACTAGTTAAATATGAAACTAGTTTCTGGTCAAGAGAACAGCTACCTGGAAATAGTTTGTGCTGAGTGAAGAATGTCCACAGTTAGTTTTTGCTATTGTGCTCTTGACCTTTTGAGTAACAGATCTGAATCAAACTCGAACCTCATCAGGAATTGCCAATTTAAACTGGAATGCTTTAGAATTCCTCAAACAATCACAGATTAAGTAGCAATATATTGAAACTAAACCATGATTGTCTTGTAATCATCTACTTCACAGTGCACTTAGAAATTGATTAGAGAGATAATATCTTCTACTACTATTATACCTGGAGCTTGAGATCAATACCACTGTTGCCTGGGCCAATTCTACTTTTTTTTCCCTGACCACGACTTCCAAGGTTTCTACTCCTGCCATACCTTCACAAACAAAGTAATTAAGAGTGGTGTTCTGCCTCCACCCTTTCTACATCTGGGCTGGAACCAGCAGGTACACTTGTCACCACTTGAATTTAAACAAAGATAGTACCACAAATTAGAAGAAAAGCTTGGTAAAAAAATGAAAAGGAGCTGTAGAAAAATGTACTCAGGTGACTCAATCTGTTCTTCAAAGAGAAGAATTTAAACCACACTGCTGCCATCCCACAGTGCAATCGGCACGCCTTCACCATTGTTTAATACTTTTCACTAGAAATAGTCATGTAAGAACTGGTTACCCTGCAATATAGCATATTTAGTACCTCTTCAGTACTTTTTTCCCCAATGCCCACTTTCATCTCATATCTCATCTCATCTCATCTCGCCTTCCCCACTGACTACATACACTTTCTCTCACTACTTACACCTGTGCTTTTTCTTACACCTGTACTTTCATAAAAAATAAGTATCCCCAAGGCAAACCTTTCTGTTCTCGAGCCCAGGTCTTCTGTTCACTGTTTGTTTCTCTATTAGTATCAGCCTACTTAGTTACAGGAAGATTCCAGAGCTGAGAAGGAAATATCTCCACCAGTTACCCAATCCAAACCCAGGAACCAGCTGCAGGCTAATAGGCCACATATTCCAATCCAAAGTGATTTCTTAGTTAGAGATGAAAAAACAAGCTAGCAGATATTTTAGTCTCACTGAAACCATGCAAAGAATTCCCATTGCCTCTTAATAAATAAATATATATAAATTATACACGGCCTCCTAAGCAATGCAGTTGAGTTCCAATGTGAGAAGCCCGTTTCAAATTAAGGCCAGGAACAAACGATCATCAGATCAATACCTTTTTTGTGCGTATATCCACAACTACTGGGCCTGTTTGGCATAACAGTTCAGGGAATAAAAAGGCAAACTTGCATATTAAAAATATTGAGGGAGTCCCACGACAAAATTAAACACAGCAAAGCTTGTAAGGTTCTCTAAACCACAACATTATAATTTTGGCCTCAGTGTTTCCAATTAAATGTTGGCCAGCTGCACCTAACAAGCTAAAACGGTTCTCTTATAAACCCAAGAGTGAACAAGCACCACTAATCAGGAATTAAAAATAGCTATATATTAGTTTAGGTAAAGATCTCTTGCTAGCCAAACAGCAGATAAACTCAGCTCCACTAGTCTCTACAGAAAGTGTCATAAGCTTGACAAAATCAGTGTGACCAATTTTTGGTAACTAACTCTTTGGGTGAGAGACTGTGGAGATAAGCTGGTCTTTTAAAAACGGCCCAAAGATTTTCTTCAAATATTTTATATAAAAGTTCTATGTGCCAAGCTATCTGGAGTCACTTAAATAATTAAATACCCAACAAGAAAGTGTCATCAGTTTTCTCCTTCTGCTCCTTCTGCTCCTTCTTCTTCTTCTTCTTTAACAACTAGGGTACCTAAGAGAAAGGAAGGAAAAAAAAAAAAAAAGAGAAAAAAATCTGCAAAGATTTATGAACAGATTATTCAGAGAAAGACATCGTTAATGCTGATCTATCTGAAAGCTGTTGGAAGAAGTCAAGAGTTGTATTTCTTGCCTGTTTCTAACTGACATGAACTTCTGCATACCTTAACCGATCTTAAATAGAAAAGCTTTCAAGTGATGAGCTCTTCTGTTAGATATTTTTCCAGCTTCCTGGGTAACAGGGAATAAAAAGGTACTAAAGCAGGATCTGCAAAGATCAACCTCAAGTGGTCTTTGGGAGGTGCACCACATCAGTTCAACTGCTAACAAGCAACATCACCCTTCTCGTGGGGCTTTCTTTGTGCTGCTATTTCCACTACATACAAGTTTTAGTATGGCTAGTAAGTCTAACCTTATACTACCAAAGTCATCTTTTGCTTGTAAAAATATGTGCCCTCTTTCATTTTTTGTTTCACTCTCAAAATGTTTCTTACTATAACAACAAATGGACTACTGCAGGTCATCCTTCCTAGCAGTGCAATTCTCTCATCAGGCTTCCACTTCCTAGTAATTCTTTTTATTGAAGTTGATCTAGTTTTAGATAGAATCTGGTAATAGATTTCCCATCTATTGCACCCTGTAATTAATCTGCCTCCTCTTGTCACTCTTCCCTTCCCTGCTGCTATTCTCTTTGTTAGTGTTACCAGTCCTGCTCTCTCTTTACTGCTTTGGTAAATGGGATAACAGTGAACAGCTAATGTCTCCATTAACAGAAATTAACACATTTAAAACTATATTTTAAAATTATCTAATTTTTAGTTACTAATCAGGACACGGTTTAGTATTTTTTCATATCAGTGTCTTAAATTGGAGAGGACAGCTCACAAATTACAGAACACAGAATATGCTGAGTTGGAAGGGACCCACAAAGATCATCGAGTCCAGTTCCTGGCCCTGCACAGGACTATTCCCCGAAGTCACAGCATATGCCTGACAGTGTTGTCCAAGTGTTTTTTTAATTCTGTCAGCCTTGGTGCTGTGACCACTTCCCTGGGGAGCCTGTTCCAGTGCCCAACCACCCTCTGGGGGGAAGAACCTTTTCCTAATATCCAACCTAAACCTCCTCTTGAGACAACTTCAGGCCCTTCCCTTGGGTCCTGTCACTGATCATCACAGAGGAGAGATCAGGAGGAGCATTTAGGAAACTTTCATGAAGTTCTGAAAATTTGCCCTTGCATCCAAAGCAAAGCCCAGCATATCCCTTCTACTTCCACTCCCTAATGTCGCCTCTTTTATTGGGAAAACTGTACAACAAATTTGCTGGGAAAACTGTAATTCAACTTGGCAGGTGAAAGCCTTGTTAAGTTATTTAATATAAAATCTTTCAGTTCCCTATTAGTCATATGCTAAAACAACTTGGGTAACTATGGAGTAATGCCCAGCTGTAGGCTGCAAGGCCACTTAGACTTAACACTCCAAAATCCACCGAACACTCTCAGAAGATCGTGCAGTCAGGATCTGAGTAACTCCTGAAAAACTCCAAAGAGCGGGGGGAGGAATATTAATTTCACGAGCACACAGATGAATCTCTGAGGTTATGATTCATTTCCCTGTGGTTGTTTTTATATTACACTGTTAACTCCCGTCAACTGCTCCATGCCCCAAACTCACCATCCAGCTTTTTCAACTTTGGTACACGTTTGGTTGCTTCTTCAATCCAACTGTTCTTCTGATCAGAGGAGGCATATTTCTCTTGTAGTGGATTGCCTACAAACACCAGATCCTCTAGTAATGGCAGCTCTGCCAGTCTCACAAACTCTGCTGCAACCACAAAGGTGAAAACACCAACCAGATTGTGGAACATGGAAAGAACATCTCCACCACACATTCCTTTCAAACTCTGTTCAAACTTAAAGAGCATGGGATCCAACAGGAGAGGGACTGCTTGGACTCTAACTAGTATCAGGTTAAAGAACAGGTATGCATTTTAAAAAAGGTCCAAGAAGATGATTCAAAGCACAAACTTCATTGGACTTAGAAGTCAAAGTCAACATTCTAACTATTTTTACTCTCTCGCATGAGTGGGTGTTTAGGGATTTTGCACATGTCTGCAGGCTTGTCAGCTGGACTCAAAACCAGCACTATTTTTTACTTGGTGACTTAAGTCATGCATTCATCATACTACAGGAGAAATCACAGAGTAGAGATGCAAGGCTTACCCCAGTCTTTCACCAAATTATTTGACATATAAAGAACCTTCAGCTTCCTCATTACACGGATACCCCTCAGTTTCTCAATTAAGTTGTATGAGATCCACAGCTCCTCTAAAGTATCGGCAACTGCCTCCTGGAAAATGACACAACTATTCAGGTAAGCAGAAGTACATCTCCCTTATTTTTCAGATCCTTTCTTCACCCCATACAGGACACCTCATGTGAGAAAATACTGAGGTATATTGGTCCTCATTTCATTTTGAGCAGGTCCCTAAATATGCATGACAAATGCTCATGGGAATTAGAAGTAAAATTACACATGCAAATAAATGTAAGGAGGACAGAAATCGCAATATTAGAATAAAACAAGAAATAGCTGGATGGAGGAGTTGTTCTTAAGGTACAGGGGCAGAGGAAATAAATTTTCCTGCTTGTGCACTGCAAGCATACATGGAGTGAATGTAATTCAAAAACTGCTTTAGAAGGGATGTTATAGAGTATGAGAGAGAATCATTCATTCAGATGCATGTATGTTTGTACCTGCTGGCCAGAAATTGCTTTCATAATTCTCTCAATAAAGAGGGTTTTTTAGACCGGTCACTACACACTGACTTTGTATTTTACACTCAAGAGATACAACATCTCTGGAGGTGGAAATAGCTTTGAAGAGAAACACTGTGCAGAAGAAACACACAGTATCTCTTGGGAAAGGAAATAATTTATATATTCATTAAAAATGTGTTGACTAAAAAAAAGTTCTTCTGCCCTGAATTAAAATGTAACAAAATTATTGATCCAATTTTTTCCTCGACAAATTTTTCCCTACTTGGTAGACTCAGTCCTACCACCATCCTCTCTAAAGCCATACAGCTCCAGGTGCCACTCAGCATAAAAGGGACAGACTCGGAGGAAGTGTGTGTTCACAGGACTGCCAATATTTGGAGTACAGAGTAGCCTAAGTATCTTCAGGTAGAAAATTCTGCATGCAAAAAGTCTGTAGGAATTACATTCATGTAAAGCCAGTGGAATTTAAATGGCTTTACAAATGGGCAGCAGTTTTCAAGTTCTGCTTGTCTTTATCAAAGATACCAAAATCTCTCTTTCTAAAATTCTTCTGAGTAGTAAATTAGTGTAGCAAAATTTCCAAACATGAAGAGAATTTAAAAAAAAAAAGTGAAAAATTATCTAAAAATTCAAAAGCAATGTGTAACAAGAGGGTGAACAGATCATAGCTAAAGTAGAAAATAAAATTTTATTAAATTTAGTGAAGACTTCTATGAACATAGGGGAATTACCCCACATTCTAGACAGTATTCCATTTTGTTAGTGAAGAACTGATACTAAGAAGCACATACCAATCCATTCAAGTTCTTTATGTTATTTCTCCCCAAAGACAGAATCCTCAAATTTTCTGTAACAGATTTTAAAAAAAAATCCTGTTAATATATAGGTGGTTTTTTTTAAATAAGAAGATGCTACAAGTCAGGTAAAATGCCATATTCTGCTTACAAACTGCCCTCTGAACAGGCTGTTTTAAGAAAAAATGACCTAACAGAAACAAAACCTCCTGACTACACAGATCGGCAGGAATGGATACAGGAGGCAACTCACAAATATGCTCGTGAATAAAAAGCTGTTCATGTGTAGGTTACCTAGTTGAAATTCAGTCCAGATAAATACGGAATAAAAATTATTATTTCACCTAACTCTAATTTCTGACTTGCTTGTTTTGATCTTACATAATTCATATCCCTTCTCCTCCAGGCAAAAGTTGTTCTGATCTTATTTTAAGGCAGTAGATTTGATTTCTATACCAGAAGCAGCATACAAAGCTGCCTTACAGATGTCTGATGAGAGGCATTTCAACTTTGTCCAGCAGGCAGACAAAACTCCTTTCCAAGTGAGCTCTTCATGCTGTGGTGTAGTATAATACTAGTGTACCTCAAAGCTATCACAAACTAGCAGTCTTTTTGATAAATCATTTTCATTTATCCCACAAACTTTCTTGTAGCCATAAACAAGCAAACTGAGTTGCAGCACGTAACTGCATTAGCTTCGGATGTATACCTTTCACAAATGTTGCAACACTTCTTAACTGCACTAAGAATGAAATACTTAATGATCTTGTTTTGCTCTTGTAGGAATAATGATTGAAAATACAGTAATTAAGGGCAAGACCAGTGCAAGTTCCAGACAAGTAGCCACAGATACTCCACAGACAGCACATGTAGCATCTTGAGATTGCTACAGATGAAGATTCAATGTTGATCAAGAACAGACAGTTGCAAGTTCTGTCTCAAGGAATGCAGGGATGGAACCACACCTGATGAAACCATACCTACTAAACCCACACCTGCCAAATACTCTATAACAGGATGATCTGTTTTCACTAAAAAGTTGAGGTACAATGAAAATTCTTTTTCTTTTGAGGCACAACAACTTAATACACGACCATGCTCAAAAAACAAAGAATCATAACCAGTAAGTCTAAAATTTCATGTTTAAACTAAGTCTAAACTATTTTATGCCTACTATAGCTAATATTCTCCAGAATATCTCCCGGTATCCCCATCCATGAGGGAGAAGGCTGGGAGATGGCCTTTAGATCTAGCCACCTATTCTCCCTGTATACTCACATTTATAAATTACGGATGTGCCCTAGCTTTTGAAATCTGATGACAGATTGCTTAAAAAGCCATGTCTTAAAATTGTTTCCAACTACTGCTACTGCTTTTTATCCCTCTTGTTCTGAGATATTATATATTTTAAGGGAATAAAAACTTCTCTCATGGAATATTTACACTCTCTAAAACACAAAACTAACACTTGTTGCTGTCATCTAAAACCTCTTCCTCATGTACAGATACAGGGGTGTGATCATTTACACAGAATTATCTACTTGGCATAACTACCATATCAGGTATATACATTATAATCATATTCTGACTGAAAACAGTGTGGATCCTTAGAGAGGTTTCTCACCTTCCTCTTTGAAATAAGGAAATCAAGTATGTAATAATTAGCGCCCTCTTTATAGCTATAATTACTGCTATCCCTCTCACAGAAGCCAACAGACAGTGAGTTCCTCATTTGCTGTACCTATAAGAGACAGAAGCTGTAGGCTTTAGGATCAAGTATTTGGTACAGCCTAGATGCTTTGAATCCACTTTTTATTAATACAAATATTTAAGATGCTTTAAAAGCTTTTAATGTTTTATCCCACTGAAAAATTTCATTGGTTTCACTTTTATGTATAACTTATATGTATCAAATATATTTTTTTTTCCTCATGATAGAGGTATTCAAATTGCAGTATTACAGTACAGTTATTTGGAAAGACTATTGGAATATTTTTCCCTAATTAGAATTTGCAAATTTTTTGATGCCTGAGCATATTATGAAAAGAATTAAGTTCATGAAGCTCTTTGAGAGACCTATTGGTGTGCAGTTGGAGAGGACAAGATTCCAGGTTCCTTGTCTGTCCACTGGCATTTTAATGGGAACAGAGAAGCCTGGAAGCTCCACCCCAAAACCTGCAGCTCTTTGCCAGCCTCGTGCAACAGTCAAAGTTTTGAGGACAGACCATTAAGACTTCTGTCCCAAAGTCAGTTGCCCAGTGAGTTTGATAGCCAGCTGTCCAAGAAAGAAAAGTTCTACTTCTAGACAGGTGGCACATCCAGTTATAAAGCACAAACAAAATGAACCCAAATATATCCAATCGTCTGCAAAGTGGAATGACGTCTTTCCATCCAGGTCTACAACACTCCAACCTCATTTCATGCAATAAGGCAATTGTGGAGCTGTTGAACTGCACACTATATCCATCATGAGTGCGGAAAACGGCCATTACATCACTCGAGAACTGATGAGGTGTTGAATAGCACAGCAAGGCCCACTGGAGGGTACTGAAGTGCTTACTGAAGGGGATTTTTTGTTTATTTCTGTTAAACTTGCACTGTGAGACAACTGTCAAGGCTAGTGCAGGGGTACCTGTTTCGATACACCATTAGTGCTAAGCATGCATTCTCCAGTAAGACTGATAATTCTAACAATTACTTGTAATGTCCTACGAGGAAGGAATAAAAAAGGATAAGAATAGGTCTAAATAAAGCTGGATACATATAACAAATGACAGTATATATCCTAACAAACAACTAGAAAACAAACATAATGGCTGGCTGGCTTGTCACTTACTTAGGTTGTTCAAGTTGGCGATTCTTTCAATGCAGTTTGTAGACAGCGATAGTTTCCTTTAAAAGCAAGAATAATCAATTCACAGTATATATGGGATCACCGTATTGGAAGAATTCCAGTCTAAACACCACTGCATTAGAAATAATTGTCTATTGTTCTCTCATTAGATGGTGAACTGACTGTATGTATTAACAGACTCAAAATATCCTCAAACCATCAAGGCTTCTTGAACTTTATTTAGCTTGTGGGAAAGTACCATGAGGTACCTATATGACATACTGGATTATCTTTTGATGCCTGGCCTTATCAAATGCGTAGATGTTTACTTCTAAAATGGCTCTACTCTCTGAAAGTCCTGCTTAAATCCCCACTTTTTTTTTTTCCCCGTGAATTTTGGAGTGGATCATAAATGTGCCAGTTAGTTGACAGACTCCAAACACAGACCTGTGTATCATACATATCATTTTTCTGGGGACAAATATTAATACACAGTCTACCCTAACATTTTCTGAGTTAAGTCACAGGGATCCTTGAATTAAAACAAGCAACTGTGTGTGGAAAGAGAAGCTCAGCTGAGGCAAAAAAAAAAAGAGAAAGCTTCTGCTTTGAAGGCTACACTTAAACATAGTAAACACATATCTGCACAGTAGACAGCACAAAAACTGAAAAAAAGAATGAAGAGAATATTTTGTTTCTAATTTGTTTTTAATTGAACTTACTCGCAGTTAACAAGTGTGGAGAGAGATTCATCCATCTTCTCTACAGGAGGAACCTGACCATACAGTTTCACCTCCTTTGCCTCTGAAGCCTTCTGGCCATTTTTTTCTTCCTAAAGAAAAGAGAAGGTGAGGAAGAGGCTCACTGATACACGCAATTACCAAAAATTACTATACTAAAAAATTACCACAAAAGCAATTACTATAGAAATAATTCCAATATACTACTGAAAGACATTACTGAAAAGATAAAGCATTTTGAATCCTGTTTATCAAGATTCTTGATGGTGTAGCATAAAAAGGGAAGGCTAGCTTATTTTCAAAAGAGGAAAAGAACTTATACATTACATATGCTTTTTTTAAAAGTTGTGTTTATTAAATGAACTTAATTAAGGAATCCTGTCCTGTAAAGAATGGAAACTAGATAGAGGTTTAAAATTCTGAATTAAGGTATTTCCATGGAGACTAACATATAGGAAACATCAGCCTTGGCCACTCCGTAGCAGAAGCAGAGTCTTAAAAGCTCTGCTAGAAAAATCTCCTCCCCACTTCATCCAGAACTCACACCTACCTCACAACACAAACTGAACATGGGGGAGTGGGGTTTTTTTGGGGGAAAACCTCAACAGATTCATAGAGTTAAGAATCTAAAAAAAAGAATTGTGATTAGTCATTAAAAAAGAATGCAGGAAGATTTCACACTTTAGAGGATACAGCAAAAGACAAATTTACTTTTTACAGACTAGGCCGATAATTTTTTAAATAACATACTTAGTAAAGTTCAAAGCCTTAGAAACATGGCCAATAACTTCAGCATTTGGGTTTATTAAAAGCATAGTCTATTAAATCTTTTAAAATTCTGAAGTGATGGCAATTATTGGCTAAATACTTGGAACAAGTATCTGTTTAGGGAGTAACAGCAGTTTTGACAGCTGCCTCCCTGGCAGCACAAAGGGAGCATTTTGTCAATTCACTCAGTGTTCAGTGGGAGGACTGGAGGTCCATTAACAAAGAAGAAATCTCAGTGCTTTCAAAACAAGGACTCTTGTTTTCTCCCCCATTTTAGGCAGCTATTGAAAAGAGAGATAGCTGAGTGTGGCCTGGTTTATATGGCTACTTTGTAATGAAATTAATCATATCCCAGAAAGCTTTAAGAATCCCACAGCAGAAGATCAGGTTTGACAATGTTATTTTCCCTCTTATGAACCCAAAATACTTCATGAAACTTAATTTAATAAAAAATTAGCATGTTGCCTTGTACAATTACTTATATTCTAGATTCTATCCAAATTCAGTGTGATAGTATTTTTACTCATAATTAGCGATTAAGCAAATTAGCACATCAGATGTTTTGCTAGAATATGGCTATATGTATATAAACTAAGTCACTGTATGAATGTGAAACTTCCACTTTCTTTTCTAAGAACAACACTGTATCTATTTGCATTTATGCTCAGTTTCTAATCTATTGGTTCATACCATAAATAAAAACACATTTTTCCTTAAAAACATGAAAGGGAGAGAGCTTCCAACACAGACTCTGGCCAGCAGTGAGCACCTGCGGGAAGAAAATTCATCCTGATTGCCAAGCACTTCTGGAAGAAAGGTCAGCTGCACAACCACAATATGCCATAGAGAAACCACAGGTAGAACAGACACACTTTTTAAGAATAGGTTACATGTTTGCTAAGTTGAAGCTGCTTTGATTTAAAATTGCTTTGATTTACCTAATGTCAAGCTGGCTGTAGGGCATAGTAAGCCAAAGGGAAGAAAAACATCCAGAATGCAACACAACACCAGATCCAATTGTACGAGTCACATGGGACCCAGATTAGGAATAGTAAAAGGAAGATTTAGATCCACCCCCAATAACCTAAACAGAAAAGCAAATTCAGCACTTCATGCCTAACATTAATGGAAACGCACTGACACAGGCCTGTTATCTCTGAGACGTGACAGAGAAGCAAATGGAAAATAAATCTTCCCTAGGAAACACAGAGCTGAGGTTGTGAAGGGCAGAAAGAGTGAGGGAAGAAGAGCAAATTTTTTTAACACTCAGTTCACACCTCTGATGTCCACAAGTGATGGTGATGCTGATGTCCACAAGTTTTTGCATCCTAGCTCTTATTAGGAGAGCAAGAGTGAAGGTTGTGGGATATGTCAACATAATTGGGAAACCCCTGAAATACTGAAGGTACTAAACAATGGTAAAAATTCAAAATGAAAATAGTCTTCAATTCTAGGCTAGTACCTTGAGCTGATGATAGTACAGATAGGCTTTCAAGTGTACCTGCCCATGCTGTCTCACATCCACATTTCTAGAGACTAAAATATTTATAAAACCTTGCTCTAGCAGCTGGCCAGAAATAGTGGGGGAGTGCATGTACACAGAGCAGCACCTCTGTGCCCTAATCTATTCTCACTGATTTTACTGGACTGTGAACCTGACCCCAGAGCATCTTACACCATCATTTGAAATTACATCCACACCCTTGCCAACACACAGTTTTCTAAAAGACCAGGTCAGTCACCACCAGACTAACGACCTTCTGTAAGGTCTTCTTTAAGAAGAAAAACAAGCAAGAAACTCAGATTCTGAATTAAGCTTTGCGCAATATGAGGGACAACATGCCAAAAGACATGTAGAAGTTTCGCTGAATTCAGTACACTGAGAACTTCCTACTTGTTTATTCTGTGGGAAGCACTACAGTTAGGTAAAGTGAAAAGGGCATAATTAAAACATAAGATATCTCCAACTTTAAGTCCCTTTGTAGCTTCACGCCAATGCATATGCAGCAGAATGAGGCAGGAGAGCAAAACAGACTCATCTCTACCAATCATATCAACTTAACAAGAACATACAGAAAATCCAACAGAATGTATTATACAACAACAGTAAATCATCATTTTACTTTGTGAAACTTCTTAAAGCAGATGTTTCAAGCAAATGTATTTCCTACAATGTCTGAAAAACAAATTTAGCTGAATACAGTCAAACCCCATGCCACAGAGTACTGCAAAGCAGCTAGACACTGTTCTAGTACTTACCCATTTAGCTAGAGCTTCTTTGATAGTTGTTGCTTTGGCCTAAAAATGAAACAAATTTAAATGAATATTCATTGCAAATTTATAATTGGCTCGTTCACTGCAAACCTATTTCCTCTCCCTTCTCTCTCCCTATCCTGCTTGTCTATCCCCTTCTACCACTTTCCTGTATTGTCTTACATCAGCTGAGTTGAAGAAGCTGGAACCCCTTAGGGTCCCACGATTTTGTTTTCTGAGATACTTGGCAGCATTTTCAGAAGCAAACGATGGGCTTAATGTCAGGACATTATCTTCCTGATCTTACTCTCTGCCCCATGGGACACTGCTTGTTAGCTCTGGTGGCGAAATTCAGCTCAAAGGCATAAGAAGCTACTGCACTGAAAATTGTGGTCTAATGCTCTTAAACCCTCACACTTTCTACTGTGCATCAGTAACTTCCTGTTTGAAAGCAAGCCTGTAAGCAGACAGAATGAAACAGCCTCTTCAGATTCAACCCGAGGAAAACGAGGCACATCTTGCCAAAACTAAAGAGCGATCCGGATTGTTTATATTTGGTGTTTCTTTCCAATTGCTTTGCATAGAGTTGCATCATATGATGTGAAAACACGTATGTTTTCACATACATGTGAAATATTATTGAGTTTGAACATACTATTCAGTTTGGAAAAATCTGAGAGCTGCTGTACAAGGCTTTTTAGGGACTGACCCACTGACCAACTTTCTGTTGACACTAACTCCAACTTTGCTGTCTCACATCAGAGTCTTATAAAACCACATGAAGATACCCAAAACAGTAGTACATAAACATGGTTAATGCTTCTCTAAACACTAAACATATTCCAAGATGTATTTTGAATTAAAAAGGTTTCAGAGACCAATGTTTCACAAACACTGATCAACAGCCTCCTTTGTACAAATACAGGAGGACTCTATAGTTTTGGCATCTCTGTTGCTCTTACGTGCAGCACTACCACATGTGGATAAAAGGAGTCTTTCAGGTAACCAGACATACAAAAAACACCTACTGTAAAAGTTAAACTCAACAAACTAACTTCCATCCAAAATCTTACAGGCAACCACGTCAACCACAGAGCTCTAGTGTTGGCTACTTTACTCTGGACCACTGGAAACACTGGTCCCAGGCCAAAAGACAACAGCTGAGGCAGCTGCATATAAAAAATGGCCACAGGCACTGAACACCCAGCAACAACCAAGACCCAGCAACACCAGGGAGCCTGAGCATGCACCTCAAACACCAATATACACCTCCACCTGGACATGTATCACTGGGCATACTCAGATGTTCCAGCTGCTTCTGCCCGTTGACAGGCATTTGTTTCAATCTGGTCTATACCAACTGCTAGCTAGCTCGTGGTCCCATTGGAGATGACCTGGCAAACTTGTGCCAGGCAGCATCTCCTCAGTGTCTGCCACAGATAAACAGCGGCACGACCTCCTCCTGTTCAGAAGATCACATCCTTAAGTTCCTATTCCAATATCCTCATGCAATCCAATTAACAGCTACCAGTGTGCCAGCAAAAACAGCTGGCTTCCAGTTAACTGGGTTTTTTGGACAGAACTTCATTGCTGTTTTTGTAATTACGGTTGTAAATCACTACAGCACTTGGGTACGTGATCTTGGTCACTCACGTTGAAGGCAGAAACGGATTTATATGACCAGTATCTGCTTCTATTTCTAAGTCATGCCTAAAACTGGATTGGACTCTAAAGCTAGTGATCCATGTGAGCACAAGAAGCAGCTTCTCCTGACTTATCTCTGCCGAGTTGCTGGAAACATGGACATCAGCACAGTGGGTTATTTGGAGAACACATGCCAGGGATTTCATTCTCTTTGAGGTGTACTTGAAATTTCTGTAGATAAATAAGAGTATCTTCTGCCAAGCAAGATTACCTAAAGGAAACTTCTCTCTGAGCAGCTTGTTTTCAGGGTTTCTCTACCTGCATATTGAACAATTTTCTACAGGTATTTAGACTAAAGAAAGTCATTAAAGTACTCAAAATGCTAAGTGATCAATTGTCACCCTGAAGAGTCACCGTCAACATGGCAGGAAAAAGAAACAAAATACATTAAGGGGAAAAAATGACCACACCTGTATTATAATAGTTATAACAAGAAGTATTTCCTTACCCTAAACATGGCAGATGGACACAGACTATTTACAAAATTTAGACCCCCAGGAAAAAGCAAAACAGCGACACTTCGCCTTAATTTGCAAGCATTTATTTACACGTTTAATAGAGGAAATCGGAATTGCACAGCAACCGATAACAAGCTAATGGCTGCAGCGCTCGCAGACACCGCCGCCTTAAAAACGCCGAGGTTTGCGCACGATGACACCCCCGACTCCCCGCTTCTTTCGGCTACCCCGAAATCCCCCTTTCCCAAGGCACGGCGTCGGGCCACCCCGCCTCAGCCGCCGCCCCGAGCCCCGCCGCTGCCCCCCGGACAGCTCACGTCGAGCCCGGGCTGCTCGGCGAGGCTCGGCCGCGGAGGGCTCCGCCACCGCCGGCCCGGGGACCGCTCGGCGGCGGCCCCGGCGGGACCCCGCTCACACCCGGCCCACGGCCCGCGGCCCCGGCCCCGGCCCGCCCCGCGCCCCCCCGGCCGCCCCCGCCGC
>JAWMRA010000161.1:27380078-27400826 GCA_035584735.1 Pseudotriccus pelzelni
GACCCACCATGGTGCCGTTGCTACCGCGAACGCTCCGGTTGCTACGGGCGCGGGAACGCCCCGGCCCGGAACTGGCGGCGGCGGCCGCGGCGCCTTGTGGGGCGCGGCGGGGGCGGTGCGGGCCCAGCGCGGCCGGAGGCGGCAGAGCCGGGCGCTTCGGCACCCCGCGGGCGGCTGCGAGGCCTCCCGGAGGTGCCCCGCGCAGCTAATCCAGCCCCCCGAGCACGTGGAACGTGATGGGAGTTTTGCCTGGCAAGGAATTACTGTGTCCAGCACTGGGCTCCTCAGTACAAGAAAGAAAAGGAGCTACTGGAGAAGGTCCAGAGGAGGGCCGTAAAGATGATTAGGGGGTCTGGAGCATCTCTTTTGTGAGGAGAGACTTGGGGACCTGAGCCTGAATAATCTAGAGATGAGAAGTCCGAGAGGGGATCTCATCAGTAGCATATAAGTAATCTCAAAGGTGGGTGTCAAGAGAATGGTATCCAGCGACAATGGCCACAAACTGAAACACGAGAAGTTCCATCTCAACACGAGGAAGAACTTCTTTACATTGAGGGTGGCAGAGCGCTGGCACAGGCTGCCCAGGGAGGTTGTGGAGTTTCCCTCTCTGAAGACATTCAAAACCCACCTGGACATATTCCTGTGTATCCTACCTCTAGGTGACCCCTTCTTGGCAGGGGAGTTGGACTAGATGATGTCCAGAGGTCTCTTTCAACCCTAACAGTTCTGTGATGCTGTGAACATGAACCAATATAAATAATGTGGCTTTAACTAAGGCCACGATCAGACACTCAGTTTAATATCCACTTCAAGAAACAGCTGTTTTCTGCAGTGTCAGCAATGCGTCTTTGGTCCCCAAGTAGCATTGTAAATATACAGAATGCTAGTGCAAAAGTTGGCTGGTTTTCTACAGGCCCTTCTATGAATTATTTTGTCCAAGAATACCCCAACCCATTCATAAAAGGATCTTCACTGTAAAATTACATTCTTTTTATTTTTCCTCCTTTTCAAACAAAGTATCGTTCAATTTTCAAATGAACTATTCAGAAACAAAAATCTAACATCAAATTCTTACATGAGGTTGCTTTTTACTAAAGCGTTTTACTTCTGTTTCAAATTGCATATATCTGACAAAATCTAACAACTGAATTGTTTTAAAGGCTTGTGCTTTAGAAATTAAGTCTGAGGACTCTTAACCTACCTGGCCTTTTATTTACAAATTAACATTTACTTCCTATCCTCCAGATTGCAATCTTGCATAGCAGTGCATACGTTGAGGTAGGACTGCAGTGTGGAGACACAGGTATTGGCACTGGGAGAGTGACAAAACAGGGTTAGGGGAGGTGCTGCTTTTGCACAATTAATTACACAGCTCCGACTACTGAAGACGCACAGGACAAGGCAGACAGACAAACAGAAACCTTCAGACAACGCTCTCCTCTATGGTTGCCACTGGGAATGAGTCTGGAAAAAAGGCAGGGTACCAAGTATCAGTGGCACCAAAAAGCACATCACAGCAGGCTCTGGTCCTGGACTTCTGGGGCTGCTGGTGTTAGCAGACGTTCAAGCACCAGATATGACTTGGCAAAAGCCTCTTCAGCTGGTGAGGAAGTTTAGAGACTAGGTATGAAGACATCTTGTGTGGAGTTAGCAGGATGGAGCTTCTCTTGTAAAGAATTGTAAAGATGGATAAATTGTTCAATTGGCATTGATTGCGCATAAAGAACACGTGACTTTAATCAAATGATAAGGAGTAATAAGTTGCAGAAAGCTAATAAGACCTGAGCATCATGACGGTTAACTGGAGCAAGAAGATCCCTGAGAGCAAAATAAAACTGAGTACCATAAATAAAGATTTTGTATCTTCCTGGGCAGCCTTCAAACTGGTCTGACAAAATGACTTTGGAAGGAGAAATTGTCTTGATAGAGGTCCTCATTAAACCTGGCACCCTTTCGGCAAGACCCTCTCAAGAGATCAACTCATTTGGGAGGAAGTTGTTTCTTTTTACTTGAATGGTGGGGAATAATAAGGTACTAGCCAAAAATTAACTAGGATGAAAAAAACCAGTTTCAGGCAGTGATGGATAAGATATCCTAGATTTGGGTTTAGGTTTTTTTTGGAGGGCACTCTTAGTTTGGTTGGGGTTTTTTGTTTAGTTTTTTTCTTTTTTTAAGAATGATGACTCTAAGTTAATCATTGTCATGACAGCTTTTTACAGTCAGTTTAAGTCTTCTACAGGCGAGGTTTTCTGTCTCTCAACTCTGCTACCTCCCTAAGAACAGCTGTCAGCATCTGTTGACATCATTATTAAAAAGTTCCAAGAGTAATTAATCCCTTACTTACTGGCTGCATTTAGCCATGCTCTAACCTATCTGACAGAATTCTAATACCCCGAGTGTCAAATGCCAATCCAAGACATTATAGGAATGAATAGTTACACCCCCAACACAACACAGTACTAGTGCTGCCATTCTCCCTAGATGACATGAAAAGTACTCTTCCTTTTCTCATGCTACAGGTAGTTTTTCTTGGAAAGAAACAGCCTGTGCCACCAGAAGACCACTACATAAGGTATACTAAGTATACAAGCCTCATTGCAAATAGACGTCTCCAGCTTCCTGCAAATAGAAAATCTTTCCAAGGTGTATAATGGCTGTAAATCTGAGTTCTGGGCCAAGGTGACTGAGGACTCAAAGCCAGAATCATTCATCATTCTGATGTCAGTTTATCATCTGTAATTTCCCAGGGGTGATCCTGTCTGTCCCTGCTGAGGGTGCAGGCTGGCTGTGAACATTCTCCAAGTCATAAATACTGCAAGCAAGCACGTACCTACTACTCTCTTCATATACTTTTTTCTTCATATCATGTCCACTTTGGGCTGTCAAATTTATACCACAGTGCAGCCTTATTGTTTCACTTCTCCTCTGTGTACCTAGTTAAAATAACTTAGGCTGATCCAAATAAATATCTTTTTTTTTGGATTTATACTTGTAGCTAAGTAGTCATTTGGTTATTTCACATTTCAAGGTTTTTCTCAGTCAGTCCCTCCAATTCACCAGTCATTTTGGTGGCTCAAGTTCAGTCCTTGCAGTTCTGCAACAGCTTGCATGTGCATAAATGTTCATCCCAAATGCAAGCGCAGAAACTCCTGAATCTTTCCCCAGGAGTGTTCCTGTGCATGGGCATGTGCTTTGCTCTCTCCACCACCCAGAACAGGTACCCCCAAAACACGATCCATAGCTACGTGACAAAATGGAGTAGAAGGAGGATCGATTCGGTGACCTGCTCCTGGATAACTCAAGAGTTCAAAGTTCTCCTTCCCATGCTGGCGTAGACGCTTGACTGCCAGCTCAGCATATAAGGAGCTCTTCCACATCCGATCATCTTCCCCTACCACTAGGAGAAAGTGTCCTTCTGCTTTTTCAATGGGAATCGTGCAGCGAGAATTAGCAGGATTCATTGGGTCTTCCAGAGCTTCAAAAATATCAAATACACCAGTGTCAGAGACACTGACCTTGTTCATATCAAAACGCAGCCCAGGCAGAGTCATATCACCATAACGGAGGTCTGCAACTGTGTTTGAACTACAGCCAGAGATAGAGACAGCAGCCACGACCTCTGGCAGGAAGGTGATCATGGAGAGTGCTAATTCTGCCCCTTTTCCAGTCCCAATCACTCCAACTCCTGGTCCTTTCACCTTCAGATAAGATAGGGGGTAGAGAAGAGAGGAAGAAAAGAATAAAGGAAGTATGCATTATAATGGGATTAGCCATTAAGTGACTTTGGAGTTGTGTTACTAAAAAAGACAAAGGTTAGGTTAATTATTGATGTGACTTGCTGGAAAGCTACAGCCTGGACCCAAGCTCCTCCGTCTGTTTACTGTCTTATTTTTCAGAGACACCAAGAGCTGTCAAACCCCACAGAAAATCTCAAAGGCAGGCACACGATGTACCATCACTTGATCCTCACCTGGGCCCTACTGCATATGTTGATACAAAATTTTTCTCTTTTTCCTAAAACAGGTAGCAGGAAGTTCAAGCACATGCATGCCTCAGGCAAATAAAGTAACTTTACAATTTGCATTTGAAGGATTAGGTAAGTAGCATTTAATCTTGCCTTTTTCTAAAAACTGAAAACAACATCCCAAATCATCAAATCTATTCTTTCAGTGACTACTGAGCAGTTTTGTATCATTCTCCCTTAAACTAACAGCTTTTATTAAAAAAAATTCTCACGACTGCTCCTGTCGGAGCACATTCCAGCACTTCACTACCCTAATGATCAGCAGTCTTCTAGTTTCTAGCATGAATTTATCTGACAGTCAGTTTGTGCTGGAATAAATTCACTCTCAGTCAAATGCATAGCCACCTATTCAGGGTCTACAATTTTCCCACTATTAGGCCTAAACCTGCCCAACAGAAACTGATACTCAAAAAAAAGAACCAAACAAGAAAACCCAAAACCCAATCACCACCACCACCACTTGGGTATGGCTGCTGAATCCTCCCATGTCCCACTCACTTTTGGGTGACGCTGTAGAAATCTAGCTGCCTCCTCAAAGTACTCCAGTTTGAGTTCTTTCATGTCCTTAGGAAGATCTTCAAAGTCAAAATATGGCAGAGAAAGAGCAGCAAAACCACGGATAGCCAGGAGACTGGATCTAAGTTCAATCAAGCCTCCTTCATCACCATACATGTCAATCACTCCTGGAAAGGGGCCATCCCCTATATTAAAAAGAAGTGGTACAGAGGACAAGTTAACAAATAGGACACTGAAAACTATCTGGTGAAGAGTGAACAACAAAATACAGAATGCTTAAGACATTTGCTATTAATGCTCATTACTTTTCCATTTGCGCAGCAGAGATTAAGAGAACCAGCGCTGTATCCCATTTCAGCTATTTCAAACTAAGAATAGGTCCTTAAATGCCTGCAAAAATATGTGAAGTTAAACTTTTTTTTCTTTAAAAAACCAAAACCAACTGTTCTAAATGTATTTTTTAATGGTCGTAATCTCCTGCCTTCAGAACAATCATACCCTAAGTCTGCTGTTTTCCCCACAAATATGTCATATCTTAAGTAACAAAGTGCAAGCTCATGAATAATAAGCAAAGAGCACTACTCCCTCAAAGTCAATTCTACAAAACTTACATAAACTCTGGAATAAACTGCATGGAGCAGAGCACAGCAAAGAGACGCCCACTGCTAAACAAAATCAACTGGACTTACTAGCTCTATCTCAACATCAGCACTGTAACACTTGGTAGGAGAACTGCTACTGCAGATGTGATGAGACAGAAGGTAAAACTCAGAGCTGTATGGGTGTGGTTACGCGTGCATGACCGACATACAGATAAAGGTGCACAGACATGTGTACAGTTTATCCCAGAAAACCACAGAAATAATCAGAACCGCAATTTTAAACAGCCATGTCTTTGCAGCCAAGGTTGTGCTGTACCATGTTTATATGCCAAGCCAGCAGATCTCGGGTTAAAAGGCTAAGGATACTACTTTGTGGAGTTATAAAGACCCAAAGCAAGCAATTTCTTTTTTTTCTTCTTCTTTTTCCCGGGCCACAAGATGTCACCTCTGATGTACCTGGATCCAGCTCACTACAACCATCTCACAAAAAGGACCCGCTTGTGCAAGAGAGTGCTAACTCTCTGACATTACCTGTATGCACTGAAAAAAAGATCTGACTTCAACACACTTGAGAAAAGGAAGTTTTGGACAAGACATGCTAGATGGTGGAAACCTCCTAAATTAAAGCATTAGGAAGTCAGAAAGGGACTGAACCATGCTTCTGGGTTCTCTCTCTTTCACTTCTAATCTTTTTTTCCATGTATTCAGAAGACAATCAAGCATGACTGTTTCTCTCATGAAGACAAACTTAAACTTATACAAGGATCCTGGACTGCCTCCCTGAGTGCCGACACATGCCCAAGGATAGTTTCTGCATAGCTCACTAAAAAGCAGGATAAAATAGGCAAGACAACTTTACTACCATTTAAAAACAAAGAAACAAAACTTCACACCTGTTACTCTTATGCCCAAATTAAGAATTTTTTCATATTAAAATTACAGCATAAGCCCACTCACATTATCTCGCTTTTACTAAGAATGGTTCATATTTAAGATTCCTATCTTAACGGTATCTTAACATTTTTTTGTCCCTGGAGCAAAGGAGGGTAGTAATGCTGTAACTGGATCCTCCATCAAGAGGGATACCAGTATCATTTGAGCAATGACTCCAGACTTTTCCACGCTATTACAATGCCAAACTTTCTAAAGCGGAAAATACAGTTCTATCTTGCAGATCTCTGGATTTCCACTGAGCTCAGCAGAAATCAAACTCATCCTCTAAGGCAGGATATCAAAACAATCATGTCTCAGAGATGGAAAATCCAGCATGCTGACTAAACATCTGAAATTCAAAGTTCAATCTCTGTTGTTGTTTTTTTCTTCGGTGAACTTTGGATCCACATCTAAATAGATAAAAAAAATATTGGTTTGGAAATTCACTGAAAATACTTAAATACCTAATAGTGTAGTGATACTTACAGGAGCTGCTGAACCAAGTAGATTTAAATTAGAGGTAACGTGGAGGGCAGTTCCAGTAGCCCAACAGTCCATGAACTACAAGAAGTATAGATCATGGCTTAAGCGACATCACTGGTGTAATGTTTTGTTTTCTGATACCACTAGGAGACCATCAGAATATCACACCTCATAAAGCACAACTGTCCCACAAGCGGAACAGGCAGAACTTGCTGATAAATCTAGAAGCTCTTCTGTTGCTTTGCATACTGGCATGTGTTTCACATGGAAGAAAAATGCCTCTCATTAAATTCTATTTAGGGTAAAATCCTTGGGACATTCAGCACAGACTCACACAACGAAACGCATCAGCTTTTCTGAACGTTACAGATTCTGGTAGACCAGAACAAACATCTAGCCTACTGAAAAACGGCAGGCAGAGCACTCTGCCTGTAACTCTAGAGCCCCTGTTCTGCTTTAGCTCCTTCCCGTCCTCCAAGAGCCGCCTGCTCCGTGCCTCCGAGAAGGACCAGGACACGCACAAAGCCTGGCCCTGTCCCGACAAGCACTTGGGAGCATCTCCGTAAGGTTTCTAGGAAAAAAACCGGCCACCTGTCTGCAGGAGGACGTTCGGCTCACTGACGGGACACGGATTCCGCGGGAGGCAGATGTATGTTTTTGTTCTGCGAGACTTTCCCCGCTCTGGTCAGAGAAACCGGGGGGTTCCGCCAGCCCCGGGGCGAAGGCCTCGGGCCGGGACACTCACCCGGCGGCAGAAAGAGGGAGCCCCTTACGACTCCTTCCTTCAGCCGGATCCTCCGCACGCCGGGGGCCGTGAACCACCTCTCCACCTCGGTCTTGGCCATCACGGGCCCGGGCATGGCACCGGGCGGGCTGTGGCCCTGGTGGACCAACACCTCCACCTTCATCGGGGCGTCGGTGCTGCGGGGGACGAGCCGCTGGTACGGCCGCTCCATGGCGGCGGGGGAGAGGCTCCAGAAGAGCCCCATGGGCTCCACGCCGGTGTAGTCCCCGCCGTGGGAGGCGTCCGTGCCCAGGTGCAGCTCCCCGCGGCCGTCCGCTCGATAGTGCGCGCACGACTGGAAGAGGCAGCCGCGGTCACCGGCCGCCAGGGCCCGCAGAGTCACCGCCTGCCCCGGGCTCAGCCCCGACACCCGCGTCTCCACCCGCTCGTCGGCCGGGCCGGCGGCGGGGGACACGGCCAGGCTGGCGGCCCTCTGGGGCGGCCGGGCGCGCAGCAGGGCCCGCGCCGGGGCGGCCGAAGCGGCGGCGAGCGCTCTCCACATGGCGGCGGCAGGGGCTGCGCGGGGCCGCCGCGCCGCCCGCAATATCGGTACCGCGGCCGCCGCCCCCTCCAGGCGGCCCCAATCGAGAGCAGAGCCCCTCCCCGCCCCGGGGAAAGGCCGCCAGCCCCGGGGCGCTCCCGCCTCTTCCAAACCATCCAACGGGCTGGAGCAGCGAGCCCGGGAAAGGCCGCCAGCCCCGGGCCGCTCCCGCCTCCCTCAAGCCGCGCGGCCGACTGAGGCAGCGAGCCGTGGGCAGCGGCTAAAGTTTCACTTTAATCTATTACAGACACAGGGCATGCAAAAGCCCGCCTGACGCACGGGGAGCAGCCGAGGCTGGATGGGGCCCGCGCGGGCTGTCAGGCACGGGGGGGTACAGCGTGTTCGGAGACACCAGCGCAAACTCGCCGACAGCATCCAGCACCTCCTCCTCCAACCCCGCGCCTGGGTGCCAGGCGTTACCGAGGATCCCCGGCGGGGCCGACAGCTCAGCCCGCTGCCCCCCGCTGCTCAGAGGGAACCAGACATGCAGCCGGAGCCCGGCTCCGGCATAGCACGGCAGCCGCCCCATCGCCCCTTCCAGACCGCCTCCACCCGCACAGCACCCGGCGCCTCCCGGAGCCGCCGAGCCAGCCCCGCAGCCGGACTGCTCCCAGTAACTTCTGCAAGCAGGCGCTAAGAGAAGGCACAGGCAGGGAGACGCTACCCATCAACAGCGCTGCGGACCTACAGCGGATACCCAGCCCAGCTGAGGAGACGCCCCAGGGCGGCTCCAGGACAGCTACCAACAGGGCCGGATCTGTTGTTTTCTCATGCTTACAGACGTTCAAAAACTGTTTAAATGTCTCATTTCTACTGCATGTGCCCAGAATGTCACATCAGGTTATGGGCTGTTGTTACCTATGAACGGGAGATTTGCTACCTGAGGATGCAGACACAGTATTGCTGCTTTTGCTAAGCGAAATATTAGATATTGTTAAGGCATTTCAGTGCTGTGAGAGAAGGGGAATGAGCAATAAAGGAGAGGGAAGTACCCAGGGAGAACGGAAAGAAAGAATACTGGAGGCAGGAAGAGAGAACTGCTGCTTCCAGAAAAACTAGAACACTGGAATGAGAACACAAAGCTGGCTCTGGAAAGGGCAGTGGCATGTATTTCCTCTGAGAAAGCCAAGGTACATTTTCACCCCAGTTCTCAGCTTGGATAAGTTACCTTCCACTTGAACTCACATTCAAAGAACACTCAGCCTTACCACATTTGCCTTCCATGGCTTTTAATCCCATACTACACAAAACAGGAGGCCACAAACCTCTAAGCAAGGTTAAAGGAGGGTATAACAACAAAGCAGCTTTCATGCTTTTGCCTGCTGTCATCCTCCAAGAAACCCAATAGCTTATTCTCTGATGTTCCTTGTTCTCATTCTGAGCCATTTAACAAAGCAATCTTGAAACACCAGCATCTTCATCTGTAAAGTAACCTACTTCACATCACAGCTTACTGGATGTTCCAGATGGCTTCGCTGCGAGGTGTTTGCGGAAGAAAGCTTGGATCTGCTGCCAAGCATCTATCTGTGCCTCACAGTGTGCCTTGGGCTCCCCTCCCCATTCCACAGGTCTACCAACAAGCAGGTGCATTGAGACTGCACACATTGGGAAAAAGGGAGGTTCAATGTAGTGCCCTGCTCCAGGATAACGGACTATCTCAGGCTTTTCCTTCCCATGAGCTTGCAAACGTTTGCTCCCCTCAGCTGCAAAGAACTCGCTTTTCCAGTTGCGGTCATCCTGGCCAACAATGAACAAGAAGCGACACTCGGCCTTCTCTAAAGGGATAAAGCTTTGCTGGTCAGGCCCTTCTAGTGGGTTGTTCAATGCATCAAAAATATCAGCAATCCCGGACTTGCTGACCTTCACGCGTTTCAAATGGAAACCAAGAGGTGGAATGATGATGTCCTTGTAGCGGAGCACTGCACCCACATTTGCCACTGAACCGTTGATAAGGGCAGTGGCTGTGATGCCCTTTAGGAAGGAGGCCATGGAGGTGCACAGGTCACCACCCTTCGAGATTCCAAGCAACCCAATTCCTGGACCTTTAACCTGGAGGTGAGAGAAGAGAAACCACAAGCAATGAACTGTAGTGCACCACTTCTTTAAGATGTTGCGACGTTCGCAGCCATGTCTGTCCCAAATTTGGACCCCAAGTACAGGCATCTAAGGTCCTGTGCATAGGGCCCACATCTGAGGGACCCTGAGCACTGTTCTGTGCTTGATTTATGGTCCTAAGCCCTGCCAGGACTGCATCATCATCCTAGCAAAGCTACTTTGCAGATGTGCAGTCCCAAATTCACTTTGCCTATAAGGCAGTTGAGGGAAGACGAGGGAAGGAGAAGGGGAAGCTTCTTCTACAAATGCTTTCTTTCAGCGCAAGCTGCTCAAAGTCAGCAATGACTATGATACTGTCATCACTTATGATAACGTATTTCTTATACTCAACCACTGTCTTTGGTTTCCCTATTAAGAAGATAACATGGGGTGGCAGCCGCCACATCAGCTGCTCTCCCGCTTCTCTAGTACGCTTGGTGTCTAACTCACAGGAAGCATTCTGAGGTAGCTTACTCATTAAAATGTATCTTAAAAAAAATAACCTATGAAACCCACTTTTCTAAGAGAATTGTACAGTCCTCTGGAGTCAATCTAGGTTACCTTAATTTTCTTTTACACAAGGCAAATTAACTGGAATAGAAAAATTAAATGACCTTATAGGGTATTGAAAGCCTGTGAGGATATTGGAAGAAGGTTGGCTAATGCCACAACTGCTTCAATATCCAAAGACCCTTAGGGGCAAAAAGGCTCTGAGGCAGCATCAAAATTTAGTATCTTTCAAATCTTATCACAAGTGTAATATGACTCAAACCCACTGACTTTGAAACATGGGAAGGGAGAAATTAGAAAATACAGCTGAAACTTTGCAACACATTAAAAACATGATGAGGGTCTCAGCGAAGGTGTTAATGGAAGGCCATGGTACTGCTCTCAGGGGAAAAAAAAGGCAGGTGGAAAAAATTTCCAGATTTTTTGGGGCAGAGAGGTGGCACAAGCAGTTAAGGTTAAGGCATCTGAGAAGCAACCAAGACCTTTAACATCTACTCATCTTGCTGAGGTTGAGGAAGGTGGTTTTTTTCATTCTCCAGAGAAACTGCCTTGTGCAGTTCTAGCTATTGTCATGCACAGCTGCTTGCAAGGAGATGCAGAACTAAGCAGGTTCTCTTTCAAGACATATTGACTTAGAAGGATCCCTAAGTGCATAACTAGCTACTAAAACCCACACTAACCAAATAACATTTGGAGTGATTCTAACAGCATATAAAATACAGAGCAACAAATGTGTACTGGTGGACTTCCTTGAGACTTGTATCACAGAAGGTTACCATGTGCTCCACAGCTGAAAAGGACATTGAGATCTGAAGGACATTTTACAGAGCATAAACCTAAGAGCCCTGCTGGACGTTGAATAAGTCTCTAGGCAACTAGCACCCTAGTTATGACACTGGGTTGAATGGAATAGAAATTACTAATATGTAACCTAATTGTCACTGTTTCTCCGGGCCACTGCAAAAGGAAGAATTGGAATAATCTGCCAGAGAGCCATTGTAATGGGAAGTAAAGATATAAAACAAATTAATCACAGCCAACTTAACAGCGATGCTATTTTAAATACAGCAGCTCTGCCCCATCTGCAGTCTGACAGGACCTAAATAATGATAGTTCACTGTAGTGAGTCAACAAACCAACCTGGGTGTGTTGTAACATATAGTTTACAGCTTCTTCAAAATATTCCAGGTGGAATTCCTTCATCTCTTTGGGAAGGTCTTCATAGGCGTAGTAAGCCAGAGCCAGCACAGCAAAGCCATAGTTGGCCAGCAGGCATGCCCTGTATTCAGGAAGTCCTCCTCCAGTTCCATATAAGTCAATAATTCCTGGAAAGGGGCCGTTTCCTGGGAAAGACCACATAACAAGACATATTAACCCACAATTCTTAATTTATATGCCAATATCATAGGCCTGGGAATGTGTCTTGTTAAAAAAACTAAAAAACCTAAAGCAGCAGAATGGCGTTAAGGGTCCTAAATTACTGTGCCAGTTTTAATTAAACGGCTGCATTGCTTCAAGATTAAACAAGCCAGCACAAATTAGCAGGCCTGGTAATGTTTTGGATAACATCAGGGAACATGTGGCTGGATGAGAAGGGATCTTTTGACAGTCACAACTAGTTCTCTGTATCATATAAAATCACAGCAAAGTTGTCAAGCTCTGCTTCAATTATAGCCAGGAGGCTTTTCCTTGCTGCATTTCTCAGTATCCAAAAAAATCTCCTCTTCTGATGATTTCACCTTCTCAGTTTCAGTGTAAATGTACTATGGCCATTTATTCTGGGATTAAGAGAAGTATTTGAAACCAACCTTGCTAACCCTGGTAAAAGAAGCTTTACATTAGGTTTATCAGGGGACAAGTCCAAAGCTGAGAGGGACTGCTGCAAACTGCTAACAAAGTATGGAAAGGAGAAGGCCAAGAGGGAGACTCCCATTCCTGCTCAGGAGGGAAGGTGAGGCTTCCCTCATGTGTCTGCAGACTAACACGGAGAACATGGGCAACAAGCAAGAAGAACTGGAAATTCACCTCCAGCCTCAAGGCTACAGTGCAGTCAGAGCCCAGAACACTGGTTGGGACAGCACGTATGATTTTAGTGCTATCATGGAGGAGTTGCCAGGGACAGACAGGGAAAAAAGAGGAAGGCACATGATACGTAGAGATACTCTTTGAGTACAGAGACATCCTTGGTGAAAGCCTCTGGATCACAGGGGGAAGGAAAGCTAGGATGTAGTGGTAGTGCAGCTGCTGCAAACTACTCAACCGAGAGAATGAGGTTTCCTACACACAACTAGCTGAAATCTGGACAGCCGCTGGGAGGACAACACAGCATTTGTCAGGCAATCTGAAAACCTCACAGCCCCTCGTAATGATTACTTTCTGACAAAAATACTGTAAGAGCAAACCTGTCTAATGCTTTCCTTAATCTTGTGCTCAAAAACAAGGAAGAACTGGGGACAAATGTGGCAGCAAAAGGCAGCTTGCATTGCCTTGGGCTACAGCAACTAGGATATAACTGAATTCAGGATCTGTGGAGAGGCTGGAAAGGGAAGCAGCAGGCTTAAACTCCATAGTTTAGGAGAGCAACCTTCTACTTACTCAAAGAATTACTACGTGAATTCCCTGGAAAGCAGCCAGGTAGAGGAAAGGTATCTTGAAGACTGGCTGACACCACCTCCCACAGCATTTGGGAAAAAGAAGGGTATTGTGATAAATGCCTTCATGTTCAATAAGAATCAATTAAACAAACTCACATGTGCTTCAGCACATATAGCTGCTCTAGGTGAGGAGTGTGCCCAGCAGACCAAAGAGGGTTGGGCTGATCAGACTGCTCTTTGAGAAGCGTCCAGTGCCAGCTGGCGAGGTGAGGCTCCCCCTTGTCCTCAAGGGAAGCCTGGACAGGGTCAGGCTCCGGGCCTGGGAGCGTGGAGCCGAAAGCAGAGCAACACCCGTGGGAGAAGGAGCCCGGCACAGCCGGTACTCACCAGGGGGCAGAAAAAGCGTGGCCCGGATCCTCCCCTCTCGCACCGGGATTCTCCGCACCCCGTCCCGCAGGAACGCCCGCTCGTGCTGCGCCTGGGCCAGGAGCCGACCGGGAGGCTCCCCGTGGCCCTCAAACACCTCCAGCTGCAGGAGGAAGGGGCTCTGAACATCCCGCTTCACCAGCCGCCAGAAGGGCTTCTGTGGCTGCAAAGCCCAGAGCAGCCCCATGGGCTCCAGGCCGGAGAAGCTGCCTCCCGGCAGCGCAGGGCAGCGGGCGAGGTCCAGCTCCCCGTCGTCCCCCGCCTGGTAGCGGGCACTGGCCTGGAAGAGCTGTCCCGTCTCGTCCGTCAAGGATGTCCTCAGGGTGACCTGCTGCCGCGGGCCGAGGCCCTGCACGGCGATGGCCAGCGGCTCATCGAAGAGGCTGCGGGTGGCGGGCGAGAGGCGGATGGAGGGGGCCATGGAGGCGAGTCCACGGGCGGAGGCTGTCCCGGGGCTCCACGAGGGGCTGCGGCCCCGTGGGGCTGCAGGCGCGGGCCCGGGCCAGGGCAGTCGCCTCTGCCAGCTACGGGAGCTGGCCCGGCACAGGGAGCGGGCAGTGATCTGCCACATTGTACCGAGTAGTTCCGCCTCTGGGGGCGGATTCCGGGGCAGGTCCCCGCGGAACCGGGTCCGGGATCGACTTCGCAGTACCGCTGTAAGGCTCCGCGGGGAGGAGCGGGGCGGCAGGTCCCTCGCCCCGCCTGCCTGCTTCCCTGCCGCCTTGGCCGCCTACTCTTCCCCTCCTCTTCTGTCTTTCCCCCGCTGCCCTTCCGCCTGTGGGAGGGTTCTCTGCCAAACTCTACCGAGTTCTAGAGACCCGTCCTAGCCCCAGAGAGCTCCTCGGTGTCCCCCCGAGCTCCCCCGGGCCGGGGGTGCGCGGTGGCTGCGGGCGGGGGGACACGCGGGGCAGGACGGGCGGAGGTGTTGACGAGCCACAGAGCTGAGTCGCAGTCGGGATTCAGGATCCGGGCAGCGAAGGGCCTGTGTGGGACCGACCGCACAGAAATGGGGCAGCGACCCCGCGTAGGGCCGAGCTGTGCTCTGCCGCTCAGCCGAGAGACCGCAGCGTGGGCCAGCCCCAGCCGGGGCGGGGAGAAGCCACACCAGCACCAGCCCGGCAGTGCTTCGCCTCTCCTTGCCCGTTCTGCCTCTGTGTTGGTTGTCCCAAGGCATGGGCAAGGCGGCTTATGTCTCCACCAGGCTCTGGTCAGCCCTGGCAGCTGCATAGCCAAGTGAATTGAGAAGGATGGTTAGGATCGTCAGTGGTGCAGGAGGGATGAGGAGGGAGTGCTTTCACAGACTCTTTAGGTAGGTCAGGAAATATCTGGCTCTTCTAGTAATGGATTTTGCAAGGTTTTAAAAAAGAAGGCCATTCAGTCCATCTCACCCAGAGCTGGATCTTCTGATCCAAAAGGAACTGCAGAGGGACAGCTGTTTCCTTAGGCTCCCTGACTCTTCCTGGAGATGCAGGTAGGGGTGCCTCACACTCTAAACGCCTCATGTCTGACTTAGTGGTGTGAAACAAGTGGAAGCATCTGAGGGAATCCTGAGCACTGTCCTCTTTGGAAATACTAAGTGGTCACAGGTATTGGACAGTCTCAGCAGTCTTTCCTTCCCTGTGGAGATTAGCCATTCTCTCTTAAGCAGATGACGTGCTTTGTCATCTGGCATTTGGTCATGTTGTCTGGTGTGTAGCCCTCAATGTGTGGCAACTACTCCTGTCATTGAGAAGAACAATCCTTGGTTTACAGTAGTGGATGTGGTCACCAGCTTGACCATAGGCTGGAGCAGATGCTAAGGGAAAAGGTCCTGGAGGTTTCAGCAACATTCCTTCTCCTCTGTGCTTGGTGACACAAGAGGAGTGGAAGAGTGAAGGCAAGAGGGCTATCTTCTACGGTGTCCTGTTTCTACCTGGGCAGCCCTTGATCCCAAGCTTTTACAATCCCAAGGTTTCACCCTGGGATGAGAGAGTGGTCAAATTGCAAACTCTGCTTCTAACCAAAGCAGAACAAGTGACTCCATGGCTTTCAAATTTCAGTCCTTTATTACAATTCTCAACCCAATAACAAAGATTAAAGTGTTCCACATCATGTGGGAGAAGATCACAGTGACTGTAAATTCAGCAGGAAGTTTTTTACATTACATCTTGGGGCCAGAAGTATCCACTAGCCAGAACACAGCGTTCTGAAGGGAAGATGGAAAGAAGGCATAAAAAGCAAACGACCTTCCCCAAAGATAAACCAGAGACAGTCCAGCATCCTGGCTACAGCATCCATTTTTACGCACTCCCAGCAGCACAGAGGCCAGAGATGTTTCCATTTGCAATGAGACATTCACCATAAGACAAGTGAAATCCCTGCTCCAGAACTGTCACTTGGGAAGTGTTGCTTTCAAGTCTGAGCTGAGGATAGCATGTACGTGTAGAGACCACAGTGATATGGAAAGTACTGTCAAGAATGCATTAGAAGAATAGAACTCCCCCATGGCACATGAGGTGTTTTATAAAAGGCAAGAAATGCCATGCATTTTCTTGACACTAGAAGAAAAAGATGCAGGGAAGAAAAGGCAGACCCATTTAATTTCTGAGTTCTGCATGTGTAAAGTCATGGAAGATACTGTAGTTGGACTGGTACAGCTGAGACAAGCTGTTAGATTGATAACTGTAACAGAATTTATCAGATTGTTCAAAGTTGCATATTGCTTGCACATCACTTGTTGCACATTACTTGTTATTTAAATATTTCTGGAAAAAAGCCTGGATCTGTGGAACATTGTCTAATGCTGAGAGTTTGCAAAACCACATGAAGACAGTGACGGCAATGATTAGTTTTTCTTCTGGACAAGCAACAGGAACCTCCTCTGCCCAAATTGTTTCCATTCCCATGCAAAATGTTCATTTATGACAGCCAAGGGAGAGCAAGCACAACAATAGTGTTTGAGCGCTGGTTGCAAAACAAAAGTAAGAGTATGCAGAGCTATAGTGGAAAGGTTTTGGTAGTGGGACGCTGTGGTCTCTGTGAGAAGAGACCAGGGCTTCCCCCATGTTGGACAAGAACAGTTTCAGCCAGCTCAGAGACAGACCTGATGCTTCCCAAAGATGGGGGATTTGCAGCTTCTCCTGTGATCCACTCAGCTGCTGTATTTAAGCTGGATGTTCTGGCTTCTTGTGCCTGGGCAGCCAGTCATGGAGTGCTGCCTCCTCCTCCTCCCCTGGGACTGCTGGCTCCCCTCCCCATTTTCTGCGCCCCATGTGGTTGTCATGAAGCCAATGGTCCTTGTATCCTTCAAAAAGATGTACCGACGCCCCAAGGGGCTGATTATGAACACAAATAAAACCCGTCTCTCTCAAAGCTCTCCTGTCCTGCACAGCTCCTCTTTGAAAAGTTGCTGTAGCTTTGTTTGTGTTTCGGCACTGTTTGGAACCATGTGAGCACAGGCCTTGCCTTGCCTTACAGCATGCAGAACATTCCCCTCCAACAGCCACGGTGTAACCTCTAGAGGACACAACACTGCCCTATGCCTTACTGTGCTGTGCTGCACTGTCCTTACAGTGTGGCCCTCAGGCCTGTGTTGTGCTGCACAGATTCCAAGCCTTATGGGAAACTCAGCCATCTCTTCTTTACACAGAAGCTCACAGGCACCTTCCAGCCAGTACCTGTGGTTATGGGACCTGCGTGGCCCTGCCCTTATCAAACAGTGCAGCAAGATGTTCCCATGCAAACATTGTTTCTCTTTGACTGTAGACATGATAAATAGAGCTGTTTCCTTATACAGAGATCTTACAATACCTTAAAAGACCAAAACGGCAGAATCTGCTATGAACCACGTCTGCGTGATATGCTGTATGTGGAGTGGAGTCCTGTCACATGCCTCATTGCTCAGGGTTCTCAGCATCTAAAGTGGTGTAAGATTATCTATACTAGTCTCTTTTTAGTGTTAGCTCTAATAAATAGCATTTTGAGATACTTTACAGAATGTGAGTGATTTTCTTACTGGGATCATAATGGACCAGCACCTCCCAGTGCAAAAAATTTGGTATACTCCACCAGTCTTAGTGAGAAATACCTTTACGGAGAAAGAACCAAGAGGAAAAGAGAAACTCTGTGCCTGGCTAGCCCTGCATAAAACCATGAGTAGTATGTGTAAGGAATTATCAGAATTCCTACCCCAGCTGAAGTATTATATTGTTTTAGAAAACAGGGTCTAGGGAAAGGAAAAGCTAAGGAAAATTTGTGCCATTTTTGATTGTCATTAACATACTTGAAATGGACATGGGGGTGCTTACAACCATCACAGAAAGGGCTACATGAGCTCCCGGTGCAGCACTGCACCACAAGCCCCCAGGCAGAAACTGCAATGCAGGTTCCTGTGGTTGCACAGGGGCCGCACAGAGCAGCCCTGGAACTGGGCATGAGATATTTACCACGGGCATGAATGGTGGGACAAGGATGGCTGACCCTCTGCTAAGGATGAGTAGACAAAAGAGTCAGAGGACATGTGACAACAGCATTTCTGTCCAGCCACTAGTGATTTACAGAGCAAAGAGGCCTGCAGGGCACCTCAGCACGGTCTCACGCTGTGCAGTTTTACACAGCCTGAGTTTCAAGATATAGCAAAATCATACAGGCAAAAGAGGGAGGAAAGGCTGGCACACTGGCTTTTGCAAGTATGGGACCTTGGAGGACATAGCGTACACTTAAATCCTAACCAGTTAAAAGTACACGTGTGCCATCCTGCACAACCCTGATGATCCAACAGCTCAGAGGGCCACGGGGCAGTGGCTCCTTGTGGATGTAGCTTCAGGAGGCTTTAAAGACAGAATATTCTTCACCTGCTGACTGCTGTGATAAAATAGCATTGAGGAAAAGCATATCAGAGGTTTGTCAGTATTTATGGGAACTGGCCACACAGCCATGTAATTTAATAGGTCCTTAAATGAAACTTTTTTCACTCAGCACAAAAAAAAGCGTATTAGAGGGTGCCCCATTTGCCTTGAAAGGACCAATAATTTCACTGCTAGAGGCTGCCATGGGAATTTTATCACTAAGACACCTTGCAGACTGAAGAAGATGCAAGTGAGCCTGAAGCACTGCAAAAGCAGTAGATCATGTTTGCCTGAGGACATCTTGCTGCACTGTTTGGTAAGGGCAGGCTTATGTAGGTGATGTAATTTCTGGAACTGAGTGGGAGCTGCCCGCAAGCTCCACTTCTGGGAAGAGCTGGACGAGTTTTTTCTGTGACCAAGGGATCTTTGCAACACAGACCTGAAGGACTACACAGCGTGGCACAGCACAGGCACACAGAATGCAGACCATCACCAAATCTGCCTGTGAATAGTAAGAGTACTTCCCACAGTAGAGCAGGCTGTTTTAAAATACTGTGAAAATACAAAGGTGATTTACAGACTGCAAGAAAGGTCACTAGGTTCGTGAAGTTACCTAGGGTGTAGTAACATGCCTGGTGAAAGGAAAAAAAATAACTTTTTCCCTTCTCTAGTCACTCAGCCGTGCAAAATTGCTCCTAGAGCAGATACCCATTTTAATGAGAACATTTCCCTACCCATACCATAGCCCTTCTGCCCCCAGATGAGATGCAGGGACCTGGACTGCTGATTCACATCTAGCAGGTGTAAGGCAAGACCAAGACAGAACAATTCCTAAACAAATGTATGTTTATTTTGTTAAAAAAATAAGAGTTACACTTGCACCAGAGGTTTCTTTGTAGTCAGAATGCCCTTCTCAAACAGTATTGTGGCTAGAGAAACCTTTTCCTCCAAGGTTTCACATGGAAGGTTATCCACACTGATGTGATTTGGATAGGAAGACAGCAGAAATTCGATACTGTCTATATACTCGGGATCTAGCTCAAGGAACTTGGGTTCTTCTTTGTGATACACTCTTGAGTTTTCTGTCGTGTAATACAGCATCACACCTGCTTCTTCATTACATAATCTAACAATGCCATGGCTCAGGAGGCGTATTTCGGTGTCTTTTGTTATCTGTATATCAACATCTTGAGGGCCTCCATCTTGCCAGCGGGCTGGGAAGCCATAGATACTCTGTGCCTTTTCACTCTGTGTAAGCACAGGGGGCAGACAGTCATGAAGAAATGACTTGGCCATCTGATCCACAGCAGCATCAATGGGTGCATAGTCAACAAGCCTCTTTATCAGGCTCCGCACCTTCTCCGTAAAGGCTGTTCGCCGAGCATCAGCTGCGTCTGAGTTGGCAACCCCCATGTACCCCAGGTAGTCCATGGGAAGCCCTCGCCGGTACTCCACATCCTCCTCCAGGGCCATCTGCAGGGCAGCTGGGAGGAGCTTCTCCAGAAGGACCCCCCAGGAATTCTTCTGGTAGGAAGACACAGTGATGTGGAGCGAGTGTGCGTCAGGGAGACAGTTGCCCTGGTGGATAAAGCCACGAGGGAAGTACAGCAGGTCCCCGGCCTCAAGCACTGTCTCCAGCACAGGCTCACCGAGCTCAGCCTGCGTCAGGTTTGCACTGGAGAACTGGGGCAGCACCTCAGCATCCGTCCGGGGACTGTAGACACGCCAACGCTTCTTCCCCTCCAGCTGCAGCACAAAGGCCTCGATGTCATCGTAGTGAGGGGCGAAGCCCTGTGTCCCCGGTGGCGTGAGGTATGTGTTGGCCCCCACCATACTGCCGAACTGCTCCTGCAGGATGGAGAGGAAATGCCAGACGGTGCGGGAGAAAGCCTGTGGGCAGAGGAGCCGCAGGGAGCAGCCGTTCTGGTAGAAGTCCCAGACGACGGGAGGCAGGGCCCGGCCGGACGGGTTGTGCGTCTCCCGCACGCCCTCGGCGTAGCTGGTCACGTCCAGGTGGGTGCCGAAGTGCACTTCTCCGCCCCGCAGGGCGGCGTCCAAGTCGGCCGTGGAGAAGAGCCCCGCGTAGTACCCCGGGTCCCCTCGCCGCACCAGCAGCGGCGCCCGCTCCCAGTGCTGCCCCAGGAACTCGCTGGGCGCCACCGGGGCCAGCAGCCAGCGGAACAGCTCTGCCGCCCGCTGCCGGCTGTCCTCCACCCGCCCCAGCCGCCGCAGCAGCCCCGACACGCCGCCGCCGTCCTCCCCCGCCGCCCGCGGGCCGCCCCGCGGCTTCTCCTCAGGCACGGCGGCCGCTGCCCCGGGCCGGGGCTCCACGAGCAGCTCCGCCGGGAGCTCCACGCCGCTCGGGGGCGCGGCGGGCGTCGCCGCCGGCTGCGGCGGGGCCTCCGGCTCCGGGCC
>JAWMRA010000161.1:27408424-27486825 GCA_035584735.1 Pseudotriccus pelzelni
CCGGCGGCGGGGGGGCGCGCCGGAGGCGGGGGAAGCCCGAGGGGCCGGCGTGGGGGGGGGAAGCGGCGGTGCCCCGCGAAAGTGCGTGCGGGGCCGGGGGCAATGCGGGTGCGCCCTCCGGTCCCCGCCCCGGAGGGGGGCGACGGGGTGGGGCGCGATCCCCGGGGTGCGGCGGGGCGGGGGCCCGGCGCAGGTGGAGCCCGCGGGGGGCGGCAGCGGCCCCGAAGGGCCCTGCGGGTAGCACCCAGCCGCCGGCCCGGGAGAGGGGCCCCCGCGGCGCCGCCGCTTCCTGGGGCTCTCCCGGGGCTGCCCGTGCCTGCGGTCTCTCCTAGGCCTTGAATCCCGGCCAGGTTTCCGTCAGAGGGTCCCTCCGGCGCGGCCGCTCCCGGGCGCTTTGTATCGCCTGCCGGCCCTGCGCGGCCGCGGGAGCGAGCGGGGGCTCCGGGGAGTTGGGGCTTCCCCCAAAGCCTCCTCCTCATCTTAGCCGGGGCTGGGGCGCTGTGAAGTTCGGGAGGCGTCGGGACGAGGCTCCGAGGCGATGGCGCTGAGGACCCAGCCTGGCAGCGGGAGTTGTAGGGAAAAGGGTCCCCGCGAGCAGCGGGACTCGCTCGTCGCCTTCCACCCGGTTCGTGGCTTGGCCGGTGCCGCTGTGCGTGTGCGGCAGCCCGCCAGGCTGCACAAAGGAACAGCCGGCCGGGTTCGGCCCGTCCTGCGGGCGCAGGAGGGATGGATGAGCAACAGCGTGCGGAGCGGGGGCTGCGGCGGGGCCGGGAGCATCGCCCGCTCGGTCCTCGGGGGTCACGAAGGGTTACAGCGCAGCTCCTGTGCGGAATGAGCTTAACTCCTTTTGTTGCGCTCGCGGAGATGAGCAGTCTTCAAGAATGAAATGATGCATCCTCAGAGGAAAGTTAATGCCTTGCAGCAGCTCTGGTCTACAACTCCTTCGGTCCAGTAGATTTATGTAACCTACTCGTTAATGGTTTATGGAATTATAAGGGAGCTTTTTCTGTGTGCTGGTCTGTTTTCAGTGTTGTTGTCATTATTTCGTAACTTATTTGTCCGGAGCAGGAGATGGTTATAACTGTCAACGATGTCTGTTTGCACCGTTTAAGGGGTTTTTATTTTGTTTCACTTTGCATTCTTGTTGTTCTGTATTTTTGATCATTCTGCCTCTCCAGATAGGCTGCTGAATGAGGAGAGTGTGTAAAATGGAAGGCACAGTCATTAGGTTTGGCTACAGTATTACTCTAGCTATGGCTTGAAACAAAAAGTGTAAATATTTAAATGGATTTCTGACTCAGTTCTATTTGACTTATTGATCTTTGGTTACCTCTGAAATGGTCTTTATGATTATGCAGAAGTTAGTAGTTACCATAGAGAAACAATATTGTTTTTTGTTCATCAGCGTGTGTTTTCCATTTCTTCATCTCTTGGCAATTCTCTGTGGAAATGCTGTTTTTTTTCCCTTAGCAAGTCTTATGGAGAAATAATGTGAACGAAGTCCAAAAAAATGAATTTGGAGATGTGTTCCTCCTTGCCTGTGATTCTAAGACTTTTGGTAGCCTGAGTTATCCTACAGTAAACTCTTTTTAATCTGTAATTGAATAACGTGTTGGTTTTAAGCCTCAGATTTACAGAACTCTAAACATAACACATCAAAGATTCTTTTTTCCTAAAGTATACATGTGAAATGCATTTCAGATCAGCCATTTAAAACCTTACTAGCAGAAAATTTATTTTTCATCCTGGGAAATACTTTTCTGCATTAATTACTTATTTTAAATGTGTGGAAACTGAAGGTGCATGTAAACTAGACAGAGTAAGCAAGTTGTTTATCTTCTCACTCTAGTGTTGTGAAACCCTCTGATTTTATATTAGCAGCTGACAGCATTATGCGTTTAGGAAGAAAACAACCCAAACCAACAAGCCCTGCTGGGCTCTTAAAACTCGCAAGACTTCTGACTCTTACATTTTGTAGTTTGATGTAGCTGCTTGGTGTCAGAGTGATCTGTAAGTAGTTTTCTTTCTTACCAGGAAGAATGTGGTGGGACAAAAGCTTTCTGAAATGATAGTGGAAATCCTTGCAAAAGTGCTTGCCTCCCCAGGAATAGGGGCTATTGGGATAACATATTGTAGTAGATTTTTTGTAGTATGTTTGTGAGAACTTGTTACAGCACCCTACAGGATCCTTGAATTCTGCCTGTAGCTGGTTTTATTCCACAGTAATATTGATGGAGCTGCATAACAATGGGAAAAAATTAAATTGACCTAGTGGTATAGAAATTAAATTTTCTGCACTCTAGAAAAGATGTTTTACAGGATCTGTCAGGTAAGAGATTCTTATGACAGCCTAAGATGGTGTAATTCGTGACTGAGGGATTCTATCCTATATGTTGCATTCATCTTACACATTCTGCTGACCTTGTTTTTTGTTTTAGGGGGAGGTCAAAGTTTATTTGTATTTTTATTAGTTTTGCCAGTTATCAAGCAAACTTGGTTTAAACTAATGTGAAATCATGCCCTTAGTCTTGGTTTTGGAGTTTATTTTGATCAGTGAACATATATTAAAACTACAGATTACTTGTTCAGTCTCAATTGAGATCTCAATTTTAATAAGTGACATTGGAGTGTATTGCCTTTTTTTTTTTCTCAGAATACTAAGCATAAATTCAATCAAGCTAAGACTTAACACATCCTCTACAGTCATTTTATTGCATTACCACCAGAGCGGCTTTGATTTTTCTGCCAGTGCTTTCACCAAAAGGATCTGTTTTCCCCATGTTAATCTTTCTTTGCTGATCTAGCTGAAAATGGTCGTACAGAAAAATGTTAAGCTTCAGTTGGATCAACTGCCTGAACTGACTTCATGGCTATACAAATGTTATTGCTTGCATAGGAGGAGGAGGCTGTGACTGCTCTTTTCTGAAGCAGCTCTATTTTAGTTTTGCCTAAGCTTGCAAAAAACTTGGCAGCTTAAACTGGATCTGTGGTGGTCCTCTCTCCTTCTTGACTGTACATCTTCCCCTGTTGGCAAGGAAGCCTTTGTGGCCCTGAGTTAAGCAGAGTCGGGGAGTTAATCAGGCTGGTAATTAATTGCTTTTTTGTTTTGTTGAAGTTTGGCTGGATCATGTTTCTTAACTGGCTGATCATCCAGGTTAGGGGGTGGGAATGGGACTTCCTGTTGAAATGAATGAGGTAGGGAGTTGGAGATAGGGCCATAGGAGCTCTGGTTTAAATTTCTTTGACCTTTTCTGGTACTGTATCTTTCCATCAACCTTTTCATGGCTTGAGCTAACAAAGGCCTATAGCAAACTGGTTTAAGCTGGCTTGGGTGATAAAATAACAAATAAATTGAAGAGTGTTTTTCCATTTTTCTCAGCTGGCATGTTGATGTGGGTGGTAACAGTAACGAGTGGAGGATGCGGAGCTAGGGATGGGCTAAGCACAGTAACCTCAGACTGGCACAGATGTGTCTGGAAGAGGACGTGTTCTCATCTTAAGTGTGGGATCCATCAGATACTCATTTTGAATTGATGTTCTTTATGGTGTATTGTTGAAGCAGATGTTGCATCAGAAAGAACATTTTCGTAACAAGCAAGATTCAGAGGACTGTTCCACTGTGCAGGAGGTGGTGTTTGGTTTTTTTCTCTTTCCTCCTTTTCATTTTTTTTTTTCATTTTTATTGACCAAGACTCACAACTGACAGACATCAGTTTAAAAGTAGGAATGACATGTCACATATAGCTGGAGTTAGACGTTCATGCAGAATCCTTTGAAGTGTGTTGTTAGGAGATAGCTTTGAAAGCTTGAATTGCTTTGTTCAGTGCTTGTCTTATGAAGTAATTATTTGTGGAGTTCTGGTGTTCTGTAGTTACCAGATGTGATGGCTTTCTGAATACTAATTTATAGAACTTCTCTTTCTGTAGACTTGTGACAAAGTGTGTCAGGACAAATGATTTGTATGTGAGAAACAGGTTGAAAGGAATATGTATGCCAAAATGTAAAGGTGCTCTTGAGGAAAATGTGGAGCCATTAATTTCAGAGTCTAGGGATCTCAAACAAGTTCTTGGCTTCTTTGAGTGCTGAATCTGTAGGATTTCTGAGATTTTGCTGGTTGGTTTTGATGCTGAAGCCAGAACCAAAGTTGTTAGCCTTGTAAGTGAAAGAGTGGTTTCAAATACATTGTATTAAGACTTGGACCAAACTGGAATCTTTTTCTGATTACCTTTCCTTTTCTGGCAAACAACAAACTAGAAGTTCCTGGTGAATTGGATTGTAAGCAGTACTCTGTAATCTTTATATACCCAGAGAGTTTATTAATCAGAACTGCTTTCTGTAGGTACGTACTTGGTCATTGGCCTGGGCTTCTTCCCAGGCCATCAAGCTATGAGCTGCAAGTATTACAGGGGCTATTAAGAAAAAACATGCACTTGGCCAGAAACCACTCTTACTGCGTGCTAACTCCATTCTTAATTTGCACGTGACCACTCTTAATCAGTTTGTTTTTCTGGGGAAAAAACTCCAAACATTAAGAGTCTCCCTTTCCTTCTACATTTAATGTTGTTTAAACTTCATTAATGCAGTTCAAGCCTATGCTGAGGGTCCACTCCCAGCAGTGAACTGATTTTAGACTGTCAAAGAAGCTTATTTCTGTAATCCACCACGACTAGAGATACCTTGGCTTTTCCAAGGCTGTGCAGTTTGCTGATGGGCACCACTGAGCTTATAAGTGCCAAACTCTCCTAGGTACTCAGTTTGCCTTGCAGTGCTGAGTGGCTGGTAAATGTTTGGGTCTTTAGTTAGCTGATACCTTTGTGTGTTGACTTAAGATTTTGAGCAAGGATAGTCTTCTTTCAAAGGCATTAATTCATCCACTGCTGAAGTAAAAATCTGTGGAGACATGGAAGGGAATTTGTTCCCCATATGGAAGAATGATATAAATAGAACCTTGGGTCACAATTGATATAGGCTGGGTCTAACTTTTGTTTAGTAACTAATGCTAAAAGTGTTGGATTTCTATTTTTTCACAGTATGAGGGAAAAGCAGTTATGTTCCTGTCTTCTAAATGTGTTTAACAGTAAACTTCTAATTTTTTTTCTTGTATTTTTTTTCCTTTGGAACTCAGTAGCGCTAGACCAGCTTATGTAAAGCAAATAGCTGAATACCATAGTCCCATGAAGCTTAATTGCTGACTTGATGTTTTTCTCCTCTAATATTTGTTTCTTACTCAAAGTAATAACCTAAATTCTGTGGAAAAAAAGGCAATGTGTTCTTTTTCTTACAAAAAGACAGTTGATACTCATTTGATTTGTACAGGTTGCTGTAACTGCAGGGCTACAGAGCTGTATAGGCTGTGCTCTGAGGATTGTGGCTGCCTTGTCTTGGCAGTGGGACAGATGAATTTTCCAGTCTTTTCCCCTGCTTTGCTAATATGCCTTTGTAAAACATACTTTTTTTTTTAAAAATTAAAGACAGAGTATTTTATTGTCAAAGTCTGCTTAATGTGATATTTCTGCTGACTATTTTTCATTTACAAGAATGAGATGTGATACTGTTTCCAAAAAGCCTGTGAGGCTTAATCTGGTGTAGGAAGCCTGAGAAAGAATTTATCCATCATTGACCATTAGCGCGGTGCTGGTCAAGGCTTGGTGCTTTGTGCTGGGCTGGGGTTCTTGTGTGAGTTCTTCCTTGTAGTTCTGATCAGTGCAGAGTCTGCGTTTATGTCGAGTCATCGCATTTCAGGTTGAAATGTCTACCACCTGTGTGTCAAATTCCCTCACCCAGTCTGAAAATGCTGGATATGAGAATTGTCTTGGTTAAGGTCTTATGTAGATCAGACTTTGTAGGATTCAGTGGCTGTGATGTTGGTGTTGGTGTTGCTGTTTGTATTTTAGCAGGTATTTGGCGATAAACTGGATTTTTGGGGTTTCTTTCCTTCCCCCTGCCCCTAGTTGAATTATCAGTAGTCTAGTTAATGGTTAGGATTAATTATGAACTCTCATATTAACAGACCTTGAATATTACTTTTAATTTTAAGTTTACTATTAATGTTCAGTTTTGCTTGTATCTATAAACTTTGGTATTTCTATGTAGGTTACAGTGTCAGTGTGAAGAGCATCTCATATAATGTGTTCTTTCTTTAATTGGATTTGCACAGGGTGGCTTTGGAATAGTGTAATGACATTTCTATGCATATTTGTTTACACACGAGGATTGCTTTTTTAAAATAACATGAACTCATTTTTTTAGAGGCAATTTGTTAGTTTGAAGCACCTCTCTACTCTGCAGTGTGTGGATTTTCCTGTGTCCAGAAAGCAGCCTACAAAAAGCCACTCAGTCTCTGAGCAATCGGGCAGCCTTGTGTACTTCTCTTAGCTTGGTAGCAGAAAGCCAGCCTCATGCAAGGAATGAAGGACTGTGATTCACTTGGCCTGAATCTTTTTGCTAAGATGTTTTCTGAAAGCGTCTGTAAAATAGTTGTTTTTATAACAACCTTTTCTAAGCTTGATTTTACATAGAATATAAGCTATGTGTTGGATTTACTGTATGCATCTGGCAAACAGAAGAGAGTCACTGCTTTGTCAGACTCTCTGGGTATGTTTTGAATAGATGCATCTTGCTAATATTCCGTATGGATCATTTATCATTTCATTTAGATGTCCATAATAGTGTTATGTGGCTTTTATTTTTTCATCAGGTTTTATGTGGGCAAATTCTGACTCACTACATTAGATGGCCTAGAGACTCCTCCACCAGTCTGTAATGAATGATATGATAACTAAATTAAGTAATTTCTCTGTTCCCCCAGGAGTGGCACAGTGGTAAATCGAGGATAATTTTTAGGTTTTCTCTAAGCCTTTTACCAACCTGAATACTTTGTGTCTTGGATTTTCATAAGGAGTAGTCACAGTCTGAGAGTGTTATTCTCCAAATAAGGTCACTGTTATTTTTCCTTCAGCACTGCAGTAGAAATTTTAGTAATTGTTCAAGGGCATTAAATCAAAGCTTGTAAGATTAACTTTGCACAAACTTGAGTAGCCAAAATATATAAATATTTCTTTGCTGTCTGGCACGGTGGGGTGCACCCCTTTAAAGAGGTGTATGCTTAGTACTATCTGAAAGTTTTCCTCATTCTTAGAAGTACAGAATTTTTTTCTCATAAATGACCTTTATTGACATATATGACATAATAGAGATTCTTGTCCGTTACCTCACATTTCAGACATGTTGCTGTACTTCAGTTTTATTCTTGATTGCAATCAGTTTTTCTCTGTGTAATTAACTCTTGCTTTGGACATAATTTACTTTGCATTCAAAGGGTTTGTTCTCAAAGTAGTCACTCATACCCACATAGTGTTCAGCATCTTGCCCATGCACAGACCAAGAACCTAACTGGGACTAGAAAAAGGCAGCATTGTTTGTCTGTCTACACTATTTGTTGATTTGAAGGTAAGGACACAGTTCTGAAAATCATACGGTGTAAAGAATGTTTATCATTCAAGTGGAGAAGAAAAAAATCTGCTCTACCACATACTAATTTAACTATGAAATTGCTGTTCTAATACTGTAGATACAGTTCTTCCTTTCTTCTGAGGCAGGCAGTGCTGAGGTCAAAATACACCAAATAGTGAGATCCTATAACTGTGGAAATTTTATTCTCGTTGTGGAAATCCTAGGGAAGATAAAGAAGTAGATCAAAATAGTTGTTTTTGAGAAAATCCAGGATGAAAATCTGATTCTGTCTTAATTTCCTTATTCCTCATCTTTGGTGCCTTTTTTCTTACTGATGTGCTGCACTGCTTTGATATGAATGAGTCTTGTCGATTTGTTGGGGGGAAAAAAAGTTTTCCACAAAATGGCTTGCCTTCTCCTGTTGGATATTTTCTCTCACCTGCAGAAATTTGGTTGGTTTGATGGTCCATTGCTCTCTTTCATCTCCTGCATTTCAGACAAAAAAAATAAATTAGGTGTTCAGAGGTGAGAAACGTTTTTTTGAAATGTGATGTGTCCTGGAATTGTCTAAGATGCTGGGTCGTGACTTACCTGCAGTTTTGCCTGATGACAGCTAGGCTTCTTGCACTTCTGAATTGCTGTTTGGCATCCCTGGATTGTGTATTCCGTTCTTGAAATGAATAAACAAAAAAATTTTCTCTTTTCCAGGTTTGTTTTCATCAGAGTCAGTTCCCTGTTTCCACTTCTGCAAGCGCTAGCCCTGGAGCTTTGGGTGGGGGAGGATGAACAGAGGGGCTGTGCTGTTGCTAAAAGGAAGTGACATGGATCCGGTGCATTTGGCTAATGAAACTGAGCTAGTGTGTTTTGGAAGTGGTCTGCCTGCCTTCTTCACTCTCAAAAGATCCCACCTGAGCTGAAGGTTATTCATTCAGGAGCTCTTCACTGGTGTTTCTGTTAGATCCATAAGTGATTTCTGTGGCACAGGTAGTGTTGGCTCCATGCTTTTTCGGTAGAGAGGCATCTGTAGGTCTAGTTTTGTGAGCAGCCTAACGCTGATCATCTTGTTGTAGGATCTGGGTTTCAGAGAGGAGAACACGTCTCAAATCCATCAGTGATGGCAGACCTCCTGACTGCTACCACATTGTCTAGCTGGTTGCTTCTAGTAGAAGCTAAGATTTTATCTAAACCAGTGGGGTTCTACTCACTGCCTTAGCTCTTGTTCCCCGTATAGCATGTCATAGTCTGATGGCCAGACTTAGTTCTGTGCCCCTGTATAATGGCCCTAGAAGTAGAGGTTTCTGCAAGTAAGGGCTATGCCAGCCCGCTAACCACAAGAGTAGTAACTGAACGGATGTCTTGCTTTTTGTGGCATTAGATCAAGTGGGAAATGGAACCAGTTAGTGTGGGCAAAATGTACGCAAATGCTAAAGTGATTAATGAGGTGATTGTGAAGATAGTTTATCCTGTAATGATGCTAATAATGTTACCTTAGGAAGAAAAAAGAAGTAGTCCCAAAATCTTCCTTCCTTCAGATTTTCAACAAAGAATGGAAAGCACTTCTTTTACAGAGCCGGGCTATGAGATTGCTTATTTTGTTCCCCTTCACACATTGTCTCTGGCTCCAGTTACATCTAGAAAGGCAGAAACATGCTTACTCCAGTCTTCATGTGGCTTTTATGTAAGTGATTGCTTATTGTTCAGTGTACTGCTTCAGTGTTTGGTCTAGGTAAATTCTGCATAAGCTTTCCTTTCCTCTTTGGGAGACAGTCTTTCAGCTTTCTAATGTGCATCTTTCTGTTGTGAGACATATCACGTGTAAAAACTGAGTTGCAACTAGATTTGCCTTTATATTCATGAAATAGCTAATGATTTGTTGACTTCTCTCTTTGAGATGGCATTGCATCTGGTCTAGTTCTGTGCAGAGATACTCGATCAATCTACTCTGAATTCCTGTCCCAGTTTCTTCAGTGGAAAGGAACTGGCATCTGCCAGTCTTGTGTTGTATCACCCCCAAATCCTGGGCTGCTGTTCTGTGGTAGGTGAAAAATGTCTATAGCTGTCATATTTTGAAATTCAGGTTAGCATTAATTCCATCCTCCAGAACCTGCTTTCAGATATACTTTGTGGCATTTGTGGAAATCGCCAGCAGTTCATGACCAAAAGTTGTGGTTGTGAATAGCCCTTTCACTTAGGACTTATTAACTCTTAAGACCTAAGCAATGAGTTTGTTGAATTCTGGTAATCCTTAGCTTTTGCATCTTTTAGGTACCTCATCCTGACTGAAAACAGTGATTAGTTTAGGGAAGTAGCAAGGACGGTCTTAGGGTTTTTTTCTCTTTTTTTTCCTTTTTTTCTCAGAAGCACCACATTCTGTTTTCATCTTTTAAAAACAAACACAGAATAGTTGCCATGTCAGGTGTCAGTTTGGGAAAAAAAAAAAAAAAGAAAAGGAAAGAAAAAGGTAGTGCTCCCTTAGTAATCCTGGTATGGAGCGTATAAAGATCAGTCTCATTTATGCGTAGCTGTTCAAGCAAACTGCATTGCTGTATTAAATTAGGTATGGCGTAATTCTGTGTTTGCTTTGGGGACTTCATTATCTGCTGTTTTAAGTTTGGAACTGGGTTACAGAAGTTCCTGGGTTTTAATGCTAATTCTTTCATGCAATTTAGAAGTTGATTTTATTTTCCTGAAGATAAGAAATCATATCCCCATACCCTCCCCACAGGTCTTTAGTCTGAATAACATTTGTAAAGGACTTAACTAAGACCACTGTCATTAATGTCTATTATTTCTGACATTATATATATTATAATTTCCTATTGGTTTTGGGATCACTTAAGTTCAGATGCATGGGAAATTTATGAGGTGCTTACGGTCTAGATTGTAACGTACTTCGTTACTCCCAGTCTTGTCCAGAGCAAAGTTAGGGAAGTTCTTCACATCCATTTAAGGTTCTTATGACTCATCTATTTGGGAATAGAAATATATCTCAAGGTTTATCTGAAAGGTGAGCAGAATAGTTTAATATGCTTAAAATTCTCCTTTATTCTGTAGTAAGTACAGATCACTCTGTAGTGGTCTTTAAGCAGGTAGCAGAACATTTCTTTTAACTGTGACTAATCAAATATCTGAATATCAGAAATTCAGATTAGCAGGAAGGGGGAGAGGCAGAACAGTAGCAGATTGTATGATTCTGTGAAATCAGTGAAGTAAATCCAATGTGAAGGACTCATTCAAAATAGAATTCTTGTGGTTCGCAGGAAGTAAAGGATGTGGAAGAAAATTGCAAATTCTTTGCTGATTTTGCAAACCATGTTCCATGGTGCAGCACAAGTTTGTTAAAGAAGAAACAGGTTCGTGGATCCTCTGCTTTTTTCTTTTCTTTTTCTTTTCCTTTTTTTTTAAATTTTTTTAACATTTTTGAAATTTTTATTTATTTTCTTATTTTTCTTAGCCTTCTCCCATAGAAACTTAAAGGCAAAAGGCGCAGGTTCTTATAGTGAAAGGCAAACTTGTGCGATCTGGCCTAATTTTAATTTTGTTCGACAGATCTAGTGGCTGATAGGTTATTTGGTGTTAAATCCAGAGGACTTAAATTTTTAAACATTAAAGTTTAGGTTCTTGGCAGGCCAGACTCCAAGCTGCAAATCCTGGTTTGATTCTCCTGAGTGTGGTGCATGGTGGAAAGTTAGGAATAGGAGAATCTCATTGAAAAGAAAGGGCAGTACTGCTCAGTGTAGCAAATAAAACAGTCTAGGCTCAAGTCCTCTTACTTTCTAGCTTATAACCCTTGGGATTTATAGTTGTAAGCCTTTTTGGAAGTTTAAAACATTTCTATGGTTAATGAGTTATTCCGTCTAAAATACCTCTGAAGGAGGTGCTAGATGTGCCTCCTAGGCAGTGTTGTGACATTCAGAGAAACAAACAAGGGCAGTCAACTCAAAAATCTGTTTCCCAAGCAAGTCCTGTTCACTAAGGAGTGTTTTTGATCCTGGCAATGACACTACTGAGGATGTCTAAGGGTGGCCCTTGCTATCTAATACCTTCTTAACCCGACTGCTGCCCCTGGAAGGACTGTTCTCACTGCCCATTGTGTGCTGCTGCTGCATCTTTTGTATTTGACTTTTTCATAAACCATAATCATTCAATGAAACCAGCAAAAAGTGAGTATTTTCTGCTGCTGTGGTGAGCTAGATTGTCTCCAAGTGATCTGGTAAGTGCTATAAAGGAGAAGGGGAACTAGGGGAAGCAATGGGCGGTTGTGTTGGTACAGCCACCTCCTGCAACCTGGTTTTAAATGTGAAGGAATCATAGTTTAGGTTTTCCAGTGCAGGGAACAGGGAAGATAATTTGCAGATAGTTTAACCTGTCTCAGTTTCCATGTGGAAGTGGGATGTTGATGATTTTTGAGATGATAGGGGAGCAAAAGAAGTTGTTTGTGTGTTTTGAGAGGACAAGTTGCACAAGTGGTAAACAAAAAAGTAGTTGCTCTTGGACAAGTACAGTGTTTCAGCTTTTTTTTTGGGAAAGTGTTTTATGTCATCACTTTGAAAACGTTCCTAGTTCTAAGAAACAGTAATAAAGAATACAGTGGACTAGAGAGGTGGGCTAAGGGCAAGCATGGCCTTCCAGCCCAGTTGTGAGGGCCCGTTCTGAAGGAGGAGAGGCTGATGGAAGTTGTGGTGACTGACGTGGACTTTTTTTTTCCTCTCTTCAGTGTATATGTGTAACGCTCGTACTTGGTATGTGTGATTTTTTGCTTTAAATGAGGGCTGTTCGGTCCAATGGCAGGTGGGTTGTTGTTATGTGGGAAGTGGTGGTGCTATAGCTGGGCTGGTTAGATGGAAGAAGTGCTGGGCTTGCATGAGAACATGTCCATTAGAGAACTTCACTGACACTGAACCTTGAGGAATAGCAAACTTTAGGCTGTGAGAGGAAGGTGGTTATTGCTTGTGGTCCCTTAATGTCTATTTTCATCTCGCCCCACTGCTGACTGCTCTTTCTACCTCTCAGGGGAAGGCAGAAGCAGCTCTTGTCTGCGCTGCCTGCCTACGAAACGTTATTTCAGGAGCCACCTCTTACAGAGAGCTCTGAGCATTGATTTTTTTTTTTTTTGAGACAGATGCTCTAATGGAAATAAGCATTTATATGTTAGTTTCTGAAATGTCTTCATTTGATCGGCTCTTGCTTTCAGAAAGGCTGTGTTGTAGTTCTTTGCTTGTAACTGTGAGGCACCAGGTAGCGCAGATGCAGCCACTTGCCTTAACTGTTCAGTACAGTCTGTAAAATTCCATATTTCACTTGTTAAAGAAGTGGAATCATCATTTCACTATTATCTAACCTGTTACAGGTTCTGTGTAAGTGAAGCATCAGGTCAGTATCTTGAATGTTAACTACTGTTAGGCTGTAGCACTACCAGGTACACACATCTGGTAACATTGTGATTGTCAGGCTATTAGTCCTTAAAATCTGCAAAGAATACGGAGTTTTTAAGAAAAAAATAATTGTTAGCTCTAAGTAGCCTGTGCAAGGAAACCTGAAGTATAGGTGAGTTCAATTAAGTAGAAAAATCCATCACATGGACCAGTTAATAGGGAGGTAAACAACTTGTGTTTATGGAAGAGCTAAAGAATTTTAGCCATGAAAGAAATGCTTTATGATTATAGACTCAGGAAAATTTATTTGGATAGGAGGAAGTGTTTAATTTCAGTCTGCTCCAGCCAACTTTTCTGTAACGATAAATGCCAAGTAATCGCTGTTTTTAAAAGTTATTTTGAAGTAAACTTGCACACTGCATATAACCTGGGAGAAGAAGCTGAATATTAAGTATGCTTTGATCTGCTTCCTTGGTAAAAATGCCTGCTGTGTTTGTTCAGCTATGCTTCATCCTTACCATTTCTATGGAATTTTCCAACTCTTATGCTGAAGTCTCCTGTTTCTTTAAAGAATGGTGAGTGAGCTTTGCTGTGTGCAAGTCTGACTTTAAATAGGCAGTAAAATAGCAGAGTTTGAAACACGTTGTTTCCCAGTTTGTTTAGTTCTGTGATGAGAACAGCTGATCTAGAAAAATCTTAGTGGGGTTATGTATGTTTTGATTTTATTAAAATTAATTTTGCCCAAAACTTCCTAACATAACTGTTTAACCTTTTGCCGAATGGAGTTGTCAGGTCTCCTGGGTGTTAATGTTCTGAAGCTGATTCAATAAGCTGCATGTGTGTGTGTTGGACAACTCTTATTTTTATGCCTAAAGAAGTGAGGGGTTATTTGTATTATGGTATCTTCAAAAATAGGTGTTCTGGTGTTTCTAGGAAACCTCTGCCAGTTGTTCTAGTAATTTATAAATCTCTACGCATAGACAGGCGTTCAGATTTTTAAAGTTAGAGGCTTTATCTGTGCCAAGCAAAGCAGCATCAGGTATTTTGTCCCTTTTTTGCTGGAGCCTAAGTTCAAAATTCTTTCTGAATTTGGTAAGCAACTCTTGCATTGTTTTCTCAAACTGTTGTGGGGTTTTTACTTTTTTTTTTTTTTAATTCCTTGATGCCTTTATCTTTGTGAAATAGCTTGTACATGGACCCAGGTGTTCTGTCAAGTGTCAGAGTGGGCTGCCTGAAAGCAAGTGTGAGACTTGTGCTTTAGGCATGGACATAGTCCTGCAGATATCCCTTAGGAAGAGAGCTGCAGAGAAGTCTAAGCCTGAGGAAAACTATAAATAATGGATACATTTGAGAACTGCTTAATACAAAGGACATGTTGGGGTAATGAAAGTGATTAATAATCCAAGTTATTAGTTGACACTGCCTCCTGAAATGATTACTTATGCAACTCATTTGATTTTCTCAAATTATATAGTGAGAATGAATTCTCTTTGGTGAGTTGCCTTGAGTCTAGCTAGCTTTGTCTAGCTGGTTTAATTCTGAACAGCAGTTTTTCCAGATTCTGACTTTGCAACTGTTCCAATTCAACTTCTGTACAAACAAGCTCTTTGCTATAAATGTGAACAGGTTTGCTTCAAAGTGAAGAGTTTAATAGAAATTGAAGTATGAAAATGGCTGAGAGTTCAAAGTGACAATGCATATTAGTGGAAAAACCATGGGAGGCTTTTGGAGAGGAGCTTTTGTTTGATTCTGAAATAGTCTGGATGAAGTTCACCTTTCTATAATTGATACCGAAAGGTTTTTTTCCTACTTGTTTCATAGAACTTGATCATGAATAAAATTAATTTTCTTCTTGTCAAACCTGGCTTCCCATTATTCTTCAAGTGGGAAAGCTTAAAACTTACAGAAAACTTGAAAGGACAGATCTTATCCTGGAAAGGCATATTTTCATACTGAGTAGATGAAACAACGTTTCCTGCTTATTTCTGCATGTGGCATGCCTGCTCAAAGCAGGCAGAGCTTAAGAGGAAGCTTTTACCTGGGTATGGTTTCCAGCTCTTGTGCATTTAGATCAGCACCCTTCCTCTCCGTCCCATGGGTGTTTTCAGGAGGACTTTGCCACCTCTTGCTGCCGTAGGTCAAAGATCAGATTCTGCTTTCAGAGCAATTGCCGACCTGCAGGCTGTAGAGGCCTGTGATTAAATTGTGCAAGTGAAGATCTTCCTTCAAAAGCAGTGGAAGAAAAGTCAGTGCACAGTTATTTTCCAATGAAGTGGTTTGTTTTATTAGCACAGAGGTAATGGTGTTTGCGCCAAAGAAGTACTCTCAGCACAAGCAAAGGTATGTGTTGCTTTTAAACTCTTGCTCTTCGAGGTGGATTCTGCCTTGTGGCTCTCACCCACGTGATGTTAACGTAAGCAACAATCCTGGATCAGGCAGGTGTAGGACAAGGTTTTTCTTCCTCCCATGGTCTTATTTAAGTTTTTTTTTTGTGTGTGTGTGTGGTTTTTTTGTTTGTTTGTTTTTCTTTTTTTTTCCTCTTTTCTTTTTTTTTCCCAGGGGTTAAAAAATACATGAGTTCCTGAAGACAAAAAGGGTATGTTCAAAAGATACTTCAAGGAGAGAAAAGATATACAAGAAATTAAGTAATTAGAGGTTTTAAGTACAAGGTGAGGACTCTCTGTTTAAATAGGGGTAACTTGCAAAGCTTGTGTGTTGGTTTTTTTCCTTTATGGATGCTGGAGCCACAAGGTCTGCTATGATTCTTTTAAAATCAATTTTGGATATGAAAGTAGGGGAAGGATCTCACGGTTATGACAAGTCATAAGTCTGTAATTTCATTTTGCAATTAGTTCAGTCATGCCAACTGAAGCTTTTCAGGTTCACAAATTCAGCAGTGTTCATGATTAATCTAACAATTAGAATTTGTGTTAAAATACATAGACTTAAACACCCAGAAATCCTCTGCGACTAGTTTTGCTGAGAATGCAGATATATCCACTGAAGCAGACAATGTAATTCTTAAATGCTGGGTAAGGTGGAAAATAACTGTGACTGAAAATGGCTAATGTTTTTCAACTAGCAGGACTTAAAATATGAAGAAGTGTCTGCAGGAATTCTTCCTCTAAAGGCGATTTCAGCCTGGTTGCTAGAGATAATCTTGGGTCAATTGGTAGCAGTAGAGATGGCCATTTCCAGTTTTTCTCTTGAGCCTTAACTCTAGTGGGACGATGGCAGAGTGAACCAGAAGTGCCAACTGACAATGCCTAAAGGGTATGTGGTGGGTTTTTTTAGTTCCGACTACAGGAGGCTGAAAGCAAGCTGATATTCCTCTCAAAAAATTTAGAAGCACTAAGAAGTTAGCCTGTTAACAACTGGTAACATTAACTTTTAAGAAAAGGGCTTGATTTTTGAATGAGAGAGGTGATTTTAAAGGTCAGTATTTGTCTTAATACTGCTACCAAACAAACATGACGTCTCCATCTCTACATAAGCTTTGTATTAGTCTTCTGTATCATTCTTAGTACAGCTTTCAGTCACAAAATAGAACTTAAAATAAAAATAATAGCTGTGTAGTGAAAAGAATATATATGTCTGGAAATTGGGTAATGTGGTGATACTGAAGCAGTTTGTTGTTTGGTATCCTTACATCTGGTACTGTTGGAAAAAGAAATTCTGCAAAAGGTAAACTTTTGAGTAGAATTTGAGCCTAAAACATGCAGACTTGCAAAGTAGGATCTCTCTACTTTTGCAGTAACTGGTTGTGAAGGCAATTTGTTCTTCACAGAAAGGTAATCTGGAAAGGTAGCAGAGACTTGACCAGTAAGGTGGGAAAGGGGTTGTATTTATTCATTATCTCTTCTATTGTGCTCTCAAACTTGAAGGCAGTTTAGGTGTTGAGAACAGAAAAGGCTGAATTTCTCACAGGTTTCATTCACTTTGTTAAGTTGGGTGTTCTTGAAAATGTGTATTCAAATGAAGCAGGACTAAGATAAGGCCTAGTAATTGTTAATAAGAAGTACCAAGTTCCAGTTACGTACAAATGTTCTCTTACATCTGTATTTAAGCAGTCTTTTCTGCTTTAGTGGTTTCAATGAAGGCAGACATCAATTTCTTTGAAACTCTCAGTATGAGAGTAAGTTTGAGTCTTTCAAAGGTTTGCTCGTGTAACTGGGGGGGTTGTTGCCAAAATCCAAAAGAAATTGTGAAATGCTGTTTAGTAATCGGTGTAATGTGTTTTAAATTTAGTCCTTGAAGTCTATCTAGTAGAAAAACTATTAGTATTAGGAAAAACTGTTGTTAATACAGTCACGAACTAAACAGGCAAAGACAGAATTAGGCATTTACTGTTTCACTCTTGAGTAGTCTATATAGGTCTACTGAAACAATTCCTAGCGTTGGCAGTATTGCGGTTTACCCCTTCTCAATGCTTTGTGTTACAGTGCCTTAATTATACTTAACCTTGAAGTTCCAAGTCAAACAGGTTTTGTCAGCATTGAAAAACTGTAAATCTTAGGTTGTTTTTCTTTTTTTAATTGCCCATCAGGGATGTTTTTGGTGCAGATGGACTTGAAGGCCGAACTTGCAGGTTGTAAGTTTTCCTCTGTGCTTTCTGAAGAGATCAATTATAGGTTGCTGTTGAGCTCAGTTGAACCATTAGTGACTGCCATACTTTGAAGCACTTCCTGGAGTGGTTCCAGTGATGGGGAGTTGGTGTGGGGGTGGTGCTGCAGCCAGGCTGTAGCTCTGTAGCTCCTTGGCTTTTTGAGCTGTGGACTTGGGCTGAACCTGCTTGGGTGGGTGCCAGGCTTTGTTGTAGGGACTGTATGTACCCTATAGTGCAGCCGGCCTTTATCCTAGATAATGAGGAGTGTATGGATTCAGCCTGCCAACAGTGTGCTGTGCAAAACTGGGTCCCAAGTTACAGTTGTCCACTCTTGGATAATGCAGCTGTGGTAACTTTTTTCCTCTCTCTGGAGGGAAAAATCACCAACCCAAACTTTGCCTTGTGGTCTCTCTTCTTCATCCTGGTAGAGTTAAAAGGAGTAATATTTCTTTATCAGCAGAGCATAGCATTCTCTCCCATAGCTCTTGTAAAGCTCAGTGGTGTGGAATATGTGTTTTAGCACATCTCTAATTAAACTGATTTGTTCCTGGTGTACTGTGAGTAACTAAAACATTAAAAAAAAAAACAAACCCCAGAACAACAGTAAAGACAAAAACTTTTAGAGAAGTGTGTCTTAGTCCAGGGTTTGAGTCACAGACAGAGTTATGTTTAAATTAAGTGCTTTCTGGCATCTGGAGTACTATTCTGTCAAATGTTATCCAACTGACCCCTCCTTTATAGTTTGTTATTTTAGTTTAAGGTGCAGGTACTGAGCTGGTTACATTTTTAGCCTTTGCCTGTGCCAAACACACCCCTACCATTGGCCTTGATGAAATTCCCTGTCAAGATAACAAGGTACAGAGTTTCCTCTTTGTCTGAGGTAAGGACTCTGATACCTTATTGAGTGCATGGGCTTATCTAGGCAGTCCAAGTATGTTTGGGTAGTTGTCATTAATGAACTTGGTCCATCGTAATACTGAAATTTTTGTCTAATTCTTTTCTCTGAGCACTTCTTAACGATACTTCTCTTTAGGCAATTTGTGTTAGCATAAATAAAGGCATACCATGGTGAGCTCATTGGGCCTACAGGCATTAGGGCCTGGGCACCTGGTATCTTGGCCTGGGTCCCTACTTTCCCTCATGACTCCAGCACCTCCCTTTTTTTAAAGAGAGAATCATGAAACCTTTAAAATGCAATCAGTCTCATCTTTGGTATGCAGATATCCACTTTCTCCACATTTAACTTCTTGGTGTTTAGGTAAGGCTTATGTTGAGTCTCTTGTTTTCTTAATTTTACTGTTTGTTTGTTTGTTTTGTTTGCTTTTTTTTTTCCCTCAGGACCCTATTTTGAACTACACCAATATAGTCTAATGGCAAATCTTTTACTAGGTCAAATTGTTTTATAATTAGAAATCAGATGCAATCTTTTGGTGTCTCTCTGTGATAAATACTTACATGAAGTAGACCTAAAGCAGCAGGGCTGTGTTTTGTTTGAATTATACTTATGCTATAAATCACATCTGCATATTTTTTTAGAACTTCAAATGTTGGATTCTCCTTATATGCCTTGGCAAATTATCCCAGTGGCTAAAAGTATGCTACAAATATTGGTCTAATATTAAATGCCAGCTACTTCATCTAGAGGGAAAAAAGCAAAAGATGAAAAGAAGTTTGAAGTCTTTGTCATTTAGATTACGATCTAGTTGTTGCTTAATTTTCTGTTATATATTTCAGAAGTCAATTAAGTGGAGTATAAGAACTCAGTTTTCATGTCTGTGTGGGAGTAGGATGAGCTTCTCTTAAAATGTGGGCTCCTGAGCTGTAGCTGATACTTAATGATAAACAGGAAGACATGCTGAGTGGACTGCCAATGGAGTTTCCCTGCCTGTATGTTCTGAGGTCATTTCTTCTGTCTCTTGCAGCAACGAGTATTGACCTACTTCTCACTTTCTTAGTGGTGTAAGTAGAATCCAAGATAGTCTCTATGATGGAAATTTAGCCTATTTTCCTTTTTGTCTATCCGTGATCTTATGTTTGTCTATCCATGATCTTGTCATAATCCATATTGAAATAAATTCACTGTTGGAAGGAATTGGTCCTTTGTTACCTCTGAATTTGTCAGTTTCTGATACTGGCAGATTTTACTGTTAAATATTCTTCTTCTCAAGCATAAGCACAATGCAAGCAGTATTAAGCCTAATGCTAATCTCTGCTATATGCAAATAGAAATTAGAAGCATCTTCTTCTTTCCCTGGTGGGCTCCTATTTACCTGTTAATCAAATTAATTGATCACAAATGTAAACATTTAATCCACTTGAAATTAAGATTGTACAGCTAAATTTTATGGGGTTTATATGCCTTTATTTAACTCTGAAGTCATGAGGTTAGTTTGTGATTGTGGTGATTCTTGTGACAGAAGCTTAGAGCTTATGAGTGAAACAGTGAGATTGCACTTCATTTTTTATTTGTTAAATATTTGTATTATCGAGGTCTGGAGATTTCTGAGTAGAGGGAAAAGAAGGATTTTGTTACTGTATTACTATATGATCTGATTAATTCTCAAATTAGTAATGTAAGAAACCATGGGTTACAAATGAGTTTACCAGCCCTTCCGTTATTTGCTGAACAGCTAGCATGGACACTGCAAGAACTTCCAAGATGGGAAACAAACATTAGAATCTCTGGAGTGTTCCTTCTAAAAGTGTTTTGTTTTCGGAACATAATAGGACTAACAGTATAAAAAGCAGGGTATAAAATCAAATATTTCTATGGTGAAATTCTATGGCTGAATTGTGCAAGTAAAACCTGCCCTTTCCTCTTAACCAGATATGAACTGGTTTATATGTACTCCAAATAAGGCATAGTATATGCTTCAAATTAGCCTATTTTAAGTTGTTTAAATGAACTTCTCTTAAAAACTCTCAGGAAGATGGAGTCCAGTACTGTATGCTCATTTTTCCAAAGAAGTTGAAAAACCTATTATACTTCACTGCTTTTTTTACTGCAAAATGCTGTCCAAACTTTTGGAAATAAAGCCAGAAACAGCAATTTAGAGTCTTTAAAATAATAGTTTGTTCCATACACGTGAAAGCAGTTTTTGAAAAACTTTGGAAAACCTCAGATGGCAACCTTCACTTTAAAGGGATAGTAAAATGAGTCATTCTTAAAAAAAAAAAAAAAAAGTCTATGGTGGCTTTTGTCCAGTAATAGGAAAAGGACTGACTCTGGATATGAAATGCTGAGCTTTATTGCATTTGTATTAGGCAGAATTATTAACATTGTATTGTAGAGGCTGTGGCACATTTTTGGCAAGCTGATACATTCCTCCCTTTTTCTCTTGCTCCCTCCCACTCAAAAGTTTTTGTCTTTCTCAATCTGATTTTGAAGAGAGCGAAATGCAGTACACATAAAGACCTCTGAAGCTAACTTGAGTTTGAATTTGATGTAAAACTAAACTGTTACCATAAATTCAGACTGCAGAAATACATAAAATTAAAAAATGTCATCATCTTATTTAAATAAAACCGAATATAGTTGAACTGCAGAATCAGGCAGTAGGGAATTAACGGCCCAGACTTTTGTAGCTAATACCTGGCAGAGCTGAGAAATGTCTTTTGTGTAAGCTCATCCTGCCTTCTCCGTGTGTGTTTCTGTATCATCTTTTCTCCATTGAGAACAGGCTATTATGAAAGATGACAGAGAGTTAAATGTAAGAAAAAACCCAACAAGTGTCATGTTTTCACAAGAAGTGTATGATAGTATGAGGCAAGCTGCTGTCATGTTCTGTTTTTGGCAAGTATGGACTTGGTCTGTGGTTTTTCAGAAATCTTGGTCTCTGTTGGCTGAATTTGGAAGAACAGCAAAACCTGTAATTTGTGTGTTAGTATGGTAAGAACTTTTTCTGTGATCAAACCTACTGAATGTCCCTTGTACTGTAGCTGAAAATATCTACTTGCCATGAGTTGATACTTTGGAGGATTCTTTCAAGCCTGTTGTGTGTAAAACCCCATTATCAAGGTCCAAAGGTGGCTCCACATGCTGCATACAGAAGATCGTTTATGAACAGCCTTGGAATGCTGCAAGTGTGGTTGTTTCTAAAACAGATAGTAACTGTTCTGCTTTGCCTCTGTTTATATATAGACACAGATGAATTAAAAAGCTTGATTCATCTGCAGCCCACTTTTTAAAAATTTAATTTATCGAAATAAAAAAGTCTATAAAAAGTAACACTCTCCTTTAAATGGATAATAAAGTTGTTTAGGACTAATATTTATATAAGTGTTTTAAATAAAACTAGTAATATTTAACTTTTAAGATATTTGTCTGCAATGTTTTACATCTAAGGCTAAAGAATTATGTCTCTGAGTCTAGAAGAGAGAAATGGACGGGCGGGAGGGTGAGGGGGGCGAAGGTGACTCTTCACAGCCAGGGATATCTAAAAATGGAGCATTAATAATAACACTAATTTTCCTTTTTATGGTGTCTTCAAATTTTGTGCAGCAATATATTGGGTTTGCATGGCGAGGTTTTGGTGGTGGGATCCAAGAAATTGCTGGAAGCTTCTCCCATGTCCGACAGAGCCAATGCCAGCTGGTTTCAGGGCAGGCCCACCCATGGCCAAGGCTAAGCCAATACAGCAATGGTGGTAGTACTTCTGGGGTAACAAATTTAAGAAGGAAAAGAATTTACTGCGTGGGAACAACTGCAGATAGAGAGGAGTGAGAATATGAGAGAAACAACTCTACAGTCACCCCGGTCAGTGAAGGGGCAGGAGATGGCTCAAGTGCTGGAGCGGAGATTCCCCTGTGGTGAAGACCACGGGGAGGCAGCTGTGACCCTGGAGCCCTTGGAGGTCCGAGGTGAAGCAGATACCCACTTGCAGACCCTGGAGAACTCCTTGCTGGAGTAGGTGGATGCCCAAAGGAGACTGCGACCCTATGAAAAGCCTGTGCTGGAACAGGCACCTAGGAGGACTGTAGGCCCATGGAGAGAAAAGCCTAGGCTGAGACATGTCTACTGCCACGACCCCCCAGAGGAGACCCACACTGTCTGTTCCTGAAGGACTATTGCCTGTAGAAGGGACCTGTGCTGGAAAAGTGGGTTCCTGAAGAACTGCAGTCCATGGGAAGAATTCACATTGGAGGAGTTCATGGAGGACTGCCTCCCATGGGAGAGACCCCATGCTGGAGCAGGGAAAAGTTTTCTCATTGTCCTACTCTGATTTGATTGGTTATAAATTAAATTATAAGCAAACTTGACTTTGCAGTCAGGATTGTTTTGCCCATGATGGCAGTTGGTGAGTGATCACGCTGTCCTTATCTTGGCCCATGAGCCTTTTGTTATATTTTCTATGCCCTGTCCAGTTGAGAAGGGGGAATGATGGGGATGTCTTTGGTGGGCACGTGCCCTTTAGCTAAGGTCAGCCCAACACAAAATTATAGCTTTTCTGACAAAGTTCAAGTGCAGCATTTCTGAAAAAAACCAGAACAGCTAGTAGTTAGATAGTGGAAGGTATCTGGCTGACAAAGCTTTTCAAGTAATAGCAGATTCCTAAAAAAGTCGTAGGGGGAGTATCTAAATAAATATCTTCTCTGGGAGATTGATAGGGAAGTTCAGAGATACTTAAGAAGCTGGGCTTCAGCTTTACAGGTGCAGTTTTACACCTTGACAGCTTTTATTGTTCTCAAAACTGTTGGTGATGTCAAAAGCTTTCAAATATCCAACTATCCCATGAACCCTTCAGCAGTGTTGAGTTCAAATCCTTAGTGATATGCTGGCATGATGGCATCTTTATCTCATGCATCACCTTAGTGGGTAACCACTGTTGCCATTTTCTGCCCTTTGAATATTTGGAATGAACCTGCAGACCACCTGAAATACTTTGTACAGTCACTGAATTTCCCTCAAGAATAGACTAAAGAGCATGTTCATTTTAGTAAAGTTGAATTAGAGAAACGTTGGTTGGGCAAGTAATACTTTTCTTTTGTCCGTGTGGGCAAACCAGTTTTTCTCGTTCAGTGGTAACCAGCATAATGTAAAATATGTGTATTTGGGTCATAGTTTCTTCATTTCAGTTGTAATCTGGTATTTTGGGAGGGTTTTTTTTAAGTTTTCCTGTGCTGCTTTTATCAATCTTGAAATTTCAAACTGTAAAACTAATGAAACCAGCAATATGCTTTGGAAAGGCTTGCAGAAAATTCCTTTGTTCAGCTCCTGAAGGCTTTTTATTTTGGTTTTTCCTTCGTGAGAGTTTAGTGCTGGTTGTTTTCTCATCAGGTTTGTACGGAAGTCACAGTGTGCTTATGTGCAGTTTAATGCAGACAGATGGCCTGGTGGGGACTTAAATTGTAATATTTAGTAGCATCGTCCTGGTCATATCAATATTTTTGAAAATAGAATGTACCTAAGCAAGTTCTTTGAGAAATTTGACCTAGCACTGTTCACTGTTAGTCCTGTTGTCTGATCCACTCCGAAGTGGAGTTGTCTGATGAGCTGTGTCTGACCTGTGAATTACCGGTAAAAACTTTTTGCTTTGCTGTGCTGAAGCTTTTTCTATGCATGTTTTCCTAAAAAAATAAATACTGTGACTCTAATAGTTATCTTCTAATTACTGACTGTTACAAGTTTCTGGACCAAGTTAGTTATTTTTAGATATTTTAATAAAATTGCTTCTTGTCAGTTGATCACACTTTTCCTTTGGGTGTGTGCAGAAATAACTTCACAGAATCACAGAATATTCTGAGTTGGAAGGGACCCACAGGGATCATCGAGTGAGGTACAAAGCAGTCTCTGTGTTCCATGCTCAGATGCTGCTTTAGACATACGAAGTGCTGAGTGGTGTCACCCACAGTCCTATTTCAAGATAGGCTTTTAAACACTTGGTCAGAATTTTGTTGATATGGACGTGGCTTTGGGGGGTCTTGGCCTATTGGAAGGTTTGAGATGTTACGGGTCTCATGTCAGTATCTGGATTTTCACTTCTTGTGTTGAGAAGTAATACAGTTTTGCTTTTTGAATGGATAAATGTTAATTGTAACTAGTAAATTAATAAAACTTAAATAAACAATTTTCACAGAACCTTCTTTTTCTTCTTTACTCATTTGTTTGGTACCTGTTCCATGGAGTTTTGAATCTGATGGGTTAAACCACCTTTCACCGATGTCCATTAGGACACCGAGCTCTTGGTTGCATCCACAGGGTAGTGGTCAATGGCTCAGTGTCCCAAAGAACAGCGACAAGTGGTGTCCCTCAGATGTCCGTGCTGTTTGGTGTCTTCACCACTGACACAGACAGAGGGATCAAGTGCACCCTCAGGAGGTTCAACAAAGCCAAGTGCAAGGTGCTGCACCTGGCTTAGGGCACCCCCCGGTAGCGATAACAGCCCGAGGGATGAACAGATCAAGAGAAGAGGACTTGGGGGTGCTGGTGGATGAGAAGCTGGACATGAGCTGGCAGTGAATGTGCACTTGCAGCCCAGAAAGCAAATTATGTGTTGGTCTGCATCAAAAGCAGCGTGGCCAACAGGTTGAGGAGGGAATTCTGCCCCTCTACTCGACTCTGATGAGACCCCACCTCGAGTTCTGCATCCAGCTCTCAGGTCTGCAGCAGAGGAAGGACATCGACCTGTTGGAGGGAGTCCAGAGGAGGGACACCAAGATGATTAGCGGGACGGAGCACCTCTCCTATGAGGAAAGGCTGAGAGAATTCGGATTCTTCAGCTCGGAGAAGGCTCTGGGGAGACCTTGTTGTGGCCTTTCAGTACTCAGAGGGGGCTGTAAGAAGGACAAACTTTGAAGCAAGGTCTGCTGTGATTGGACAAGGGATAATGACTTTAAACTGAAGGAGAGTTGATTTAGATTAGACATAGGGAAGAAATGTCTTACAGTGAGGGTGGTGAAACACTGGAACAGGTTGCCCAGAGAGTTGATAGATGCCTCATTCCTGGAAACATTCAAGGTCAGATTGGATGGGGCTCTGAACAACCTGATCCAGTTGACGATGTGCCCTGCAGGGGGGTTGGACTAGATGAACTTTAAAAGGTCCCTTCCAACCCAGACTGGTCTGTGATTCTGTGAAAACAATACTGATTTTTACAGGCATGATGTATTTCCACTAGTAAAAGTACTTGCTCAGGCAGATCTTTGTATTCACTACCACACTTAAACAGACCCAAAAATCCCTTTCTGACTGTTTTCTAAAGGTGTACCATGCCCAACATTTCTTCATCTGCCATTCTAGTTTTGTTGATTTTGTTGTGGAAAAGAAGTGGGTGAAACAGCTGCATGTGTTTGAGTTTTAGCGTGGGTTGGGGGTCGAACATAAATAGCTTCATGTATATTGGAAAGAGGGAGAACTGTGCTGAACTGATTATACTTGTAAATGCACTGGAGTTTTACCTAGAGCACTGAGCCAAAATGGATGCTCATTTTGGAATAGATTTAATTAAAGTTTTGTTGAAAGGCTTTTTGATAAACTTGTTAAATCAGTTTGGGAGCCACTAATTTGTAGGGAACTGGTTAAGGACATATTGTTGTTTTTATCTTTTTTTGTTTTGTTTTGGGTTTTTGTCAGTGTTTTTACAGATGTTCAGATTCCTTGTGCCTTTTCCAGTTGCCTTATGCCATAGAATCATAACATCGGATGGGTTGGAAAGGACCTCTGAGGTCATCAAGTCCAACCTTACCACCACAGTTACTAGACTATGGCACTAAGTGCCCCATCCAGTCTGTTCTTAAATACCTCCAGGGACGGTTACACAGTGGCAGAGTGGCTGGGATGGCTCCAGCTGGATATACTAAAGTGTATCTGGATTTCTGCAACATTGGGTTTTGTTTATCCCCCTTAGGAGGCTTGAAAAAAAATTATTATTTTGAGACATGCTAAGGTTTGAGAATACACTGCTTTTTATAAGTGTGAAGATGATCTCATTTTATTGACAGATGTCAAGCTATTAATATCATCTAGTCGACACTTCTCTTAGAGCTTTTAGTGCTGCTGTTTTGCTGGGACACTTTGTTTAAATCAGCTTATCACCCTAAAGTAGGGTTCTAATTCTCAGAACTGCTGTTGCCACCCTTTACGTGTGAGTGCAACACTTACTATCCTGTGGCATAAAGCTGGCTTCACTGTGTACATTTTGGTAGCTCAGTCATTTGCTGTGTACAATCAGATCTCTTTAATGCATCCTATCCAGACCTAGTTAGTTGTTTAAATTGTTTGTTAGAACACTTCACCTCTTGATGTATATGATGTTGCCTTGCCTTCGAAATGCAGGGCAGGCCATAAGTATGGGTTGATACGTAAAGATGAAAGAGCTGTATGTTCTAAAATACAGAATACATAACCACAGGCATGCATCATTTAGATTCCTGAAGGTAACAATTCACTTTCATCGCAGTTATAAACAGGGAGGTTTTGCTACCGTTGAGAAGACAGCTGTGTGGCTACCTAATCATGTTCATTCCAGTGTCAGTCAGGCTCTCTGTTTTTGGCTGCAGGAGCAAACTCTGCCACTATTAGCATGATACTTGTGTTGAAAGGTTAAACAGAATAGAAAGGCAGTTTGGAGTTTGTTAAGGTTTCCTTGATTTGTTTGTATTGTATTACAATGGTGAAATTAGAATAGGCCCAGTAAGAAGTTTTTCAAGAAGTGCCTTTTCCCTTATTTTGCCCTTTTCTGAATCTGAACTTTGCTTCACCTTCTGTTTGTGTGAGGAATGGAATGTAGAAAAGATATGACTGGGAGTGGCTTTGGACGTCGGTTTTCAGGTAAGCGTTTAGGGACATGAAAGGCAACAAGAAGGACTTCTGCAAGTATATCAGCAGCCAGAGGGAGACTAGGGAAAAATATGGAAAAAGCTGAGGCCTTTTTTTGCCTTGGTCTTTATTGGTGAGATCTGCCTTCTGAGTCCCAGGCCTTGGAGACTAGTGAGAAAGGCTGGAGCAGTGAGGACTTGGCATCAGTAGAGAAGGACCAAGTAATGGAACACTTAAACAGGTTTGGTATAATGAAGTCCATGGGAGCTGGCAGAATGCACCTATGAGTATTGAGGGAGCTGATGTCATAGCAAAACCACTCTGGATTATTTTTGGAAGATTGAGACAATAGAAGACTGTTCCTGAGGACTGGAAGGAAGCAAATGTTCCTCTTGCCTCCAAGAAGGCAAGAGGGTCAGGGGATTTATAGACTGCTCAGCCTCACCTTGACCCTGGGAAAATAATGGAGCAAATTCTTCTGTGAAGCCATTTCCAAACATATGAAGAACAAGAAGATGATTAGCAATAGGCATTGTGGCTTTACGAAAGGGGAAATCGTGCTTGACTAGCCTGTCAGCCTTCTGTGACAAAATGACTGAGCTGGTGAAGGAGGAAAGGAAGTTCACACTGTTTGACTGTAACAGTTCTTATGTAATTTTCTGCCTTAACACTCATGTTGACAGTCGAGCTGATGTCATCCAGGGTAGTTAAGGAGACAAGGAGGTGGATTGCAAACTGGCTGAAATGTTTGGCTCAAAGGGTTGTGAAGTCCAGCTGTTGGTCAGTTACTAGTGCTGTGCCCTAGGGGTTGGTGGCAGGGCCAGGGCTGTTGATCTTCTTCATTAATGACCTGAATGATGGGACAGAGTGCACCCTCAGCAAGTTTGCAGATGATGCAAAACTGGGAGGAGTGGATGACACAACAGACAGTTGTGCTGCCCTTCATAGGAATCTAGGCAGGCTGAAGAAATGGGCTGACAGGAATCTCATGAATCTTAGAATGTCATGTCAAAAAAGTTCAGCAAGCAAATCTGCAGGAAGAGTGTCTGCATTCCAGCATCATTGTTCCCGTACTTCACTGTTCATACCATTGCCAGCTGTTGGCAGACTGCTTGTACTCTGCCTTGAGCAGCGTGCTGCCATTTACGTGTGGTGATTAGGCTAAAATATGCAAAACTATTTGGAGACAACTATCGAAGTCCTAGAGAAGAATGTGGTAACAAAACGGAAACATTTATTTTAAGGATACTTGCAGTGTCAAGGAGGTGAATTTCACAGCTCTGGACCATTATTTAAATGTTGCTTCACTGAACTCTGGCATCAAGTAAGGAATGTGAAAGTGGTTTTAATCACAGCTTATATAATGGTTTGCCCCTTGAAAACTTCAAAGTTGCTGCTGTCTAGCCCTGTGTTGCTGAACCCGTGGTCTATTATGCTTGTTACAGTTGGCCCTACTGCCACAAGTTGCATTTGCTACAAATCCAAGTGTATCAATTTCTGTTATTTAGGGTTTGTGCTGGTCTGCTGTAGTGCATCTTTATCGTGGTCTGAGACTGTGACATCCTTCAATGGTTTTGTTCTTTCATGAGTGGTGGTGTATGAGTGAAAAAGCCATCACAAGCTTCTAAATTATAGTTAGTTTCTGGAATGGTAATTCTTGTCAACATAGTTAAGCTAAAGTAAAAAAAAAAACCAAAACAAAACAGAAACCCCAAACATAAAACTTTGATTAATGTGATTATGCAAAGAAAAATTTCTACTTGGTGCCACTCATACTTGATACAGATGTTTGTCTATAGATACAACACCTTCATGGGCTTCTGTGGTTAACTTTTTACTTAGATTGGCTTGGCAGATGTGTCAGAGCTAAGAGTGGGTTTTGAAAGTGCATCAGTGATTGCTGTCCGTATGTATTCATTTTGATAACGAAGTCACACATGTGTCATGAGTCTGTGTGAGAAGGCAGGCTGGTTGGCTGGAGGTGAGCAAAAAAAGTCTCTCCTAGTTTTCTGAATCTAGAAATATTAATTCTCTGGGGTCTGTGGTTTCCAAGGTACTGTGTTACATCTACTTCTTAAAGGGGCGTTCTCAAGCTTATTTATGAATCAAACTTCTAAACACTTAAATTTGCTGCAGCATTTTCTGCTGACAAATATACCTACGGATTTATGCGTCATCATACTGCAATCAATTGCAATCAGTGTGGCAATTGCTTGGATAATCCTTGTTGGAAGGAATATGTCAATAGAAAGGAGTTCCTGTTGTAATCCTAATAATTCAAGTTGGAATGTGTGTTGTCTGCTGGATTGTTATTTGAAGTGAATGCCAGAAATTCTTAAGATAAAATCAGTGATAATCATTATGCCAATTTAAGGAGATACCAGCTCCACCCCAGAAATTCATAGGAAGCAAAATCTGCAAGATGTGATCCAAGATGTATGTCTGTATATAGGCCATGGAATACCTCTCTCCCCAAATGTGGGTACCCAAATTCTAGAAGCCTATCTGCCTGTGTGAACTTAGTTTTATTTCTTGTCTGTGAAATTGATCTTACAATTTTGAGATGCTCTTGGCAGGGAATTAATAAGAAAAATATTTATACAGTTGCAGCTGTGTGGTTCTTCCTCGTGTATATACTTGATTCCAGATGTCTAGATCCGAGCAGGAATTAAATGGGGTTGATTTTCTTTTTTAAAGAGATGGTAGTCAGTCAGCTCCCTGATGTGTACAGTAGCATGAATGCAGTGTAGTTTGCTGAAGATCCTAAAGTGACAATACAGTTAAGAAGTGTTTTAACAGAATTGGTTTCTTATTTTAAGTAGAGCTAATCGTGGCACAGTGTAAGAAGGGGCCATAGCATTACACATAGGTAAGCAATCCAGAAGCTGATGAAAACTCAGCCAGGGTTTTTTTGATAGACTTTGCTCCATCTGAAGTTGGACCTCAAGAGCTAACTTTTGCTCTTAGAGCTTGCTCAGTGCAATCTAAGCTGAACAGTAAAAGTGCAGTGAAAACAAAACAGTTTTGTAACAACTCTTTGAAGAAGGGATATTTTTGCTTGCAAGACTGTACAAAGCCCACGTAGCAGCTCATAATGTAGTGGTGCTTTCTAAAAAATTATGTTTATTAATCTTTTCCATATACTAACATATTTCATTCCTATTTAAAATTGCATTTGTGAATTTTTAGTGATACTTTTAGTTCCTGAGAAATGGAGATCTCAATCTTCCTTTACTTTTTAGGAAATGGTGTGTATATATTGCAAGGAATGTAAGTGGAATCTGTAAATCTTGACATCTGGTTTATTTTGTCTGGACTATGGGATTTGCTTTGTCATTATGTAAAAAAGTACGGTATGAAAGTGTGCTTCACTGTTTGAACTAAGTTTTAATATAGGCAAGCTTAAATTTGATTCTGTGACTTGCTTTGTGTTTTGCTGTGTGTTGCTTCCACAATTCTCTTTGCTTTTTGATAAAATTACATTCTGTCTCAAAAATTGGTAGCTGTTACCTTAGCCTGATGTTAAAAAGTGAGGTAATGTATTTTATCTAATGTATGAAGAACTCAAACTGGAAAAAATATTAGGTGTTTGAGATCTCACTTTTTTTCCCTCCCATCTCAGTTTCAAATGCAAGTATCTAGAAATGCAAACTGATTGCTGACACTTAGTGATTGAACTAATTATGAGAGCAAGTTTGTCCAACTGTCTCATTCCAGTAAACATTTGTATAATGTTTATAGCTCTAACCTGATTTAAGCTTTTGTGTAGTTTTCAGAAGACATTTTACTAAAAAAAAAATAAAATTGAAATAATGTTGCTCATTTGCTCGATGCTCTCCACTCGCATAAACTTCAAGCAAAATGCAGAGATCACACCTTCATCTTGGGGGAACTCGTAACTAAATATAAAGGTATAATAATAAGAACACAGTAAACCCACATTTGAAGTCATTCAGGTAGTCTGGACCAGTCCTTTACTAATTGTGTACTTGAGAAGATAAGACTTTATGACCAGTAAAAAGCAGTAATTTTACTTAGGAGGGAAATAGGTAAAATATTACCATTTTATTTAGGAGCCCTGCAGTTTATCATTGATCTAAACAGATTGTTCTGTAAGGACTTGGTGCCAGTTCTAAGAAATAAGGAAAATGAATCTGATTAGAATACTTGTTGACCTTGTTCCTTATGTCATGGGCATCTCCTGGCAGGTTTGGTGCTGTAGTCCTGAAAAAGGAAACACAGAAAAAAAAATCCGCAAAAACAGTAAATGTCCCATATTTCCTCAATAGGTGCATACAGTTTCCTTAATGAACAGGTCTGGACTATATTCCAATAAATGCCAAGTATCTGGATTGGAAAAAATAGCAAATAATTAATGGCATTTTTGTTTTGCTAAATCTGTTTCAGGAAACACATAGCTTCAAAAGAGAATGGATGTAACAAATGAAAACTTTCACAGAAGACTGCCACATAGGGAGCCTCAGGAATACATTGTTCCTACTTCACCAGGATTTGTGAAGTGGACGGGGCTTGGTTAGAAAAGCATCTATGTTTTTTGACAACAATTTTTTTGAAAGCCGAAATAAATAACTAGCTAAAGAGTATTTATTATCCTAATCTCCAAATTTGCACACTTCTTACTGCTTTCCTGACAGGATGTTTTGGAGGACAGTGTGTCCCTCCCTTGAGGTCAAGACAGGACGGGAGTAGATCTTCATCCTTAAGAACTGGAGCCATTTTAAACAATGATGCACCTTTGATATGTGATTGTCTGCGGAGAAGAGGGGTATCAGCTACAGCACTTCCTCATATTGTTGTGTACTCAGGAACACGTCACTAGGAAAGTATCAAATCTTTACAAAGTCCACGTTGTAAACTGGACTGTGTGCAAAGCTGTAATTTATGAAAGCTCAATTTCTTGAAGACCTTTGTGCTAATTAGTTCAAAACTCTACCTTTGCTTTATAGATATAGTTTAGTTTTTTATTGTTGGTTTTGGGGTTTTTGGTGGTTTTTTTGGGGTTTTAGGTTTTTTTTGGTAACGTTTGGTTTTTTCTTTTTTCCCCTTCCTTTTCCTTTCTTTTTTTTTGTCCCCCAGTCATGGCTCTTAGTTTATATGCTTCACATCTGTATAGACTGACTGTTAGACAATTTTATAGCAGAACTAGAGAGCTGGGTTTGTGGGGATTTTTTTAGTTTGTTTTTAAAGCTGTTTTCTGCTGGAAGTCTTCTTGTGAACTTTCTTCTGTAGAGTAACTCCCTTCTGTCCTTATGGGGCTGTGAGTTGGTGTTAGGTGAGTGCTGTTTCTGGGTTACTTGCATTATTGCTGCCCAGTTTGAAAGAGTGTCACTAGTTTAATTTCAGTGGCATGGGTGTAACATTTGAAGAACTATTTGACACAAGGAATGCAGGAGGTATCATGCCAGCTAATGCAGATGGGGCTTATTTGCTCACTGGCCTGCAAAGTTAATTTTGAACCAGCAGTTTAATGTGTTTTCCCAGGTGAAGCACTTTGCTTATGGGGGTGTTGGTCCAGAAAATCTGTCCTCCAAAAAAAGTGAATCCCATTTGTGGCGAATGAATTCAAGCGGAGACAGACTTTGTCCAGGCAGAACTAACTCTTGTAACTTTATTACCCCATATATATATATATATGCAGACTCTGGTCTGAGCTGTCACGCCAGGCCAGATGTTTCTTATCCCCACACATAGCACACACAGCCAGGTGACTGCTTTCAGTCGCAAAGAACAGTCACGCCTCAAGCGGCTTTCCAGCTTGACCCTGTGATTCTTGTCACACCGACTGATCTTAGCGCTGGCTAAGGACCACAGTGGTTTTGGTTTAGTATTTTATTCTTCTTTTATCATTCATGTGAATGATGTTGTCTGGCTGGCTGCTCCTACACCCATTTTACTGCCGACATGTAACACTCTTTCAGAGTGTGTGTGTGTGGTGGTGGTGGGTGTTGTGCTATGGTGGTGGTGGTGATTTTTTCTCCCTAAGATCTGAATGTAAGTCTGATCTTTGATTACAAATAAAAGAGCTGCCAGAAGACCTAATGCAGTGGTTTGATAAGTGGTTAGCTCTTTTGGGAGGAGGGTTGGGAATGAATATAAATTTTCATAAGAGGTTTGATTTTCCATGTTAAACAAAAAAAAAAACCAAAAAAAAAAGCTGCTTGATTCAGGCAGTAGACTCTACTCACCAGAATGACTGTTGAAACAAAATCATTCTTGATACACAAGCTGTAGACTTGCTTCAAAATAGAAGTTTCAAGTACTGGTACTTTTTAGGACTTTAGGCTTTAATTAAGAAGCGTTTGACTTGCAGAAAACCACATGCCAACTTAAGCAAAGAGTGTAGAATTCTAATAGAAAAATGGTACAGTAATTCGTAGTACCTAGCAATTTCATCAGGGATGAAATTATTTTTTAATTCTAAATAAATGAGACATAATTTTGGTGCACTCATGGCAGCTGGAAAGCGAATCTTTTCCCTTTAAAGGGAAAAAAAAGATAGGAAAAGGATAGGAGAGGAAATCATGGGAGACTCTTTGGATTAGATTTAATATTCACAGCATAGTGATGTGTTGACTACTGTAATGAAAACTCTCTGTTAATACCTTCAGGGAGATGGGGAAGAGGGGATTATAGCTGTGACTTTCCTACTGAGAGCCTTTAATTTTGGTTTCTACAGAAATGAAGAGGACAATTGTCCACTCCTGAGCCTTCCTGAATATAAATGTGATGTTATTTTTCAGGGCTTGTTTGTTTTTATCTAAGAAGAGCTTTCTTTCCTCCACTGTTTTTAATGGAACGGAAAATGGAGATGAAAAGGCATGGAGTCTCCTTTAGGCTGGAGTTTGGAAAGAGACACTTTTCATCTGTTTCTCTGCTTTGCGTGGGTTGTCGAGCATTGAAATTGGCTGGGACAGCAGGACTGGGAGGTTGTAATGGAAGAGCGGGGCAGGACTGGTGTCATCACTTTACAAAGTACATACGGTACTAGTCCAAGGTCTTCTCTAACCTATCATCCCAAGGATAGGAGTGATTTGGATCAGTTTAATTCTGGTAGCTTTTTGTGTGTGAATGAGGGAGTGAGATAAGACTGTAGAGGAGCCCAGTGTTATCTTGGAATGAAACTTTGCAAGTTAAGCAAGCTGGAAGTCTGGGCCTAAGTCACATTTTATTATTAATATTAGGACTTGATTTTGTACTTTGGTTACTTGAAGACTAGTGGAAAAGGTTTCCCCCCTACCCCCTACCTTTGCTTATGGGATAAATAGCTATGAGTGAACACGTTCAAAACATAACACTTTGGTGTATGTTTAAGTACTGATTGATGTTGGGGGTGGGTATTTCCTGATACTTAATGATGGTTCAGAAGAGTTAGTCATCATTGGCCAGGAAATACCAGCTCCAGATTAGATCAAGTGCAGTTATCTAAAAGATATTTCAGTGTCCATCTGAATGCGTGGTACGTTGCCAGAGGCATTGTGTTCATAGTAACATCTTGTTTTGGTGTTCAATTATAGAATAAGTAGTTGTATGGGGGTTTTGTGTGCTATAAATATGTCATCTTGAAGTCACTAACTCTGCTGTCCGAGGTTTTGGGAAGTGGTCGGGCAGTGTTGCCTAAAACTTGACCTGAATTCTGTAACTGTATGAGTTTTGGATTCTCAAATGAAAGAAAAATTATTATTTCTTCCCCTCCCCGCTTGGCAACCACAATTGCGATCTATGTAAATTTTACAATATTTCAGGTTGGGATTAAAACTACTTCTTTTCAGGTTGATCAGGTTCCCTTCCACTGTCTGAATGGGAGTGCTGGTTTTGTGTTCTTAATCCAGTGTACAAGCATTAGTTTGTACTGGGCATGATAGAATAAGTAAGTTTATTTAAGAAAAGTGGACAAAAATGCAAAGACTCACCTCTACCAGTGTCAAACAATCCTAGTAGTTATAACCCAATGGGTGTTCTTTATATTTTCTGACATTTTAGAAAAAAATATTCTAAGTATTTGTAGACCCCTTTTCCAGAGATGCTTATTTCGGGTATGTGCTCATATCTTTAATGTCTGGATATTTGCTTCAGTCTTTACTTAAACCATATTGGCTGAATATTTCTGGGGAGTTGAGGGGGAATAAAAGCCACCACTGACTTCTGTAATTCGAGGCTGAAGTGAGAAATTCTGGGAATGTCTTCCTGAGCACCTTTATCTCTAGTCTGCCTTTTGGTTTCTTTCCTTTTCAGGACAGGTGAATTTTTCTAGCTGTAATCTTGTACAAACATATATTGGGGCTTAACTGTGTAATTCTAGGCTTCTGTGCTTCCATTAAGTATTAAGGTCCTTTGGAATAGGCTGAAACTTCCTGCTGTCTAGGCTTGTAAGTGTCTTATTAGTACACCTTGGGATCCTGCCTCTGTACAGTTGTTTTTATAGGTGAGTGCTGAAGAGTACAGTAGCTCTCTCAGTCATACGACAAACTCGGATGCCGTGGGGGAAAGCAAGATTCGTGAGTAACTCTCAGTTCAGTTTTACAGAACTAAACATACTACGCGGTTTACATACGTGGCAGCAGATTTAAAATGTTTCACTCTGGACTTTAACCTGCCCCTTGTCTGCTGTTTTTTGGTTTTTTTTTGCAAGTTTTCTTAGGTTGTCACAGCTGGAGCCTTGCATATGCCTTGAAGATGCAGAGGGAAATGAGGCATCCCCTGTAGAGAGCAGGCAGGGCCTGCGGCAGCCCGTGCCACTGATGCAATTGCTAAAGGCTTTGCAGAAAAGGCATGATGTTGGCTGAAGTTGTTGTACCCAAGAGGAGGATTGTTTTTGCCTACTAAAACCCACTGGTTTCCATTCTCTGTCACAGAAGTAGGGACTTTATGAGGACATCAACTGCAGGAAAAGAAAAAAAAGGGGTTCAGTATATTATATCTGTAATTTTCTGTAGACAATGTCAATGCTGCTGTGGTGAATGTACTAAATGGCAGTCATGGTACACTATGCTGGTTTCTGTAGCAGCATGTAGCTGCTGCTTCTGATTGAGTTGTCCTAATGTATTCTGATTGTAGGAGTCTGTTAGAAAATGTTTGCTTTGGGATCAGGTTTCTCAGAACTGAGGCAGCTGCTGCCAAACCTGTGCAAACGCAGGCAGCTGAAGATGGCTTTGGTTTGTGTGCACTGCAGGGTCACACGGATCCGAGTTAGGTACCCTGCTTGTAGCCTTCATTTTGAGGCCAGGTCCGATGGGTATAGGTTTCCCAGAAGTGTTTCAGTGTACCTGGCCCAGGATGAAGGCTGTCCAGGCCCTTCCTGTTGTGTCTTACGTCTGTATGCCTAATGTGAGGGGACGTGGGTGGTGAAGAGAATTTGCAGGGAGTGTCTCAGGGCAGCCTGTCCAGCAAAGCCTGTGTCACAACCACATTCTTGCCTTGCATTCTCGTTTTTGTGTGCTCTGAATTTTGGAGAACTGTATCATCTGGATTTATTTGTCTGTAGTGTAACTGGCCAAGTCTGTGTGGGTAGTAATCTATGGACTCCTTAAAACAACAGGGTTTTTTTTTCAAATGGTAAGTAAAGTACTATGGGAACCATCAGTTTAATTCTGTAGGTAGAAGTGAATGTTTTGTAGTTTTCAAATCCTGGGGGGGACTGGATTAAAATTGTTGAAGGAGGTATTTGTGAGCACTTCTGTTTGTATTAGGTACAACAAGGTGCTCTCAGTCAGTTCTGCTTTCTTTGTTCAGTTGTGTAATATGTTTATTCCCTGAACTAAGCTTGTGAACTTCCCCACCATTTCTTAAAAACGGAATACCACATCTTTCTACGTTAAGACTGTGAGTTTTAAAATTTGACAGATTCTGTGAAAGATGATAAATTGACTGTGAGGCATCCTCAGGAAGTTTACTCCTTTTTTAAATGTGTATCCTGATATAGCTGAGAATATCGTATAGAAGTGCTTCTCCAGTTGTCTGAACTCATATCTACCTAAACCTTTTACTGTAGTTAGATCTTTACCTCATACTTCTAATTGTACTCATAGTGAGAATCTTTAACCACTTATAGTACATTCAGAAAAGGTTACTAGTTGCTGGTATGTTGAAACAATTTGAACATTTGAAATTTATTCAATAAACACTGGGCATTTTTACACTGTATTCAGTAGATACATTTAAATGTTTCTTTGTTTTGAAGATTTGAGCCGTGCTTGGATTTGCTTTTAGACATCACCCTCGTTAAGCCGATCCATAATGCCAATAATATTCAGACTTCTACTCAAAATCTATTTCTTCTGTGATGCCTGTCAATAGTTTGCCACTGTAAAAGCTGGATAAGATGCCACTTAGCAATAGCTGTGCCAACAGTTAAGTAATTTCTTTTATCCATGTTTTAGTCCTTATGGACATAATGAGTAATACTGTCACACACTGTCTGCTCCCTAAGCTCTGGGTAACTATATCTACAAAAACCACGTTTTCTTTCCCATTCCTAAAATAATTGTAGGAAAGCGAATTAGCGTCGGAAGACTCGGTTCTGATTTTGCACCAGGGTTAACTTTGCATGACGGTCATCAACCTGGGATGCTTAGATTTTGCAGAGGTGTTCAGTCGTGCCTATTCCTGGTGCTGTGCTATTCCCTTGGTCCGTTCCCGAGTCTCCCTTCAAACAGAAGGGGAGCTCTACTGAGAGCTTCACGTGTTGTAGCTATTTTAATTTTACCAACGTAACCCTTCTTATGTGTAACGTAATATTATTATCCGGCAGGAAATGTAGCCCCCTACTGCGAACTCAAGACTATCCAATATTTTAGGAATGCTTTCTAACCTTCTTTACAGCATCAGGGGAATTAGTGTGTCAAATAGCCCTGTCTTGTACTATCCCCACCCCTCTACTTCAGAAAAAAAGTTTACACACTTGCTTTAGATGTCCTGACTTGTGAAATGTAAGATAATTTTTTTTTTCTATTCTGATATTAATTGTTTCATAAGTCCAGGGTGGCTTCTAGAAGAGGGCCGTAACAGTAATGAAATTTTAAAAATCCTTCTTCGTAGAAAAGACGTGTAACTACAGAGAACATTTTGAAAAGTAAAAAATAGTAGAACAACCCTCCCCCCAAAATGAAACAACCAACCAACAAAAAGAGATTCAAGTAAGAGCAGTTTAGCTGCAAAAACTGGAGCAGATCATCTGTGTTCATCTACGAATATGATCCTACGTGTGGGCAGATTTTAGGTATGTTCTGTGAAGTTAACTTACATGATAATTCAAATATTTTGGTTTTTTTTTTTTTTTGTTTCCTTATTAATTAATAAGGAAGGATGGAATTGGCATATCTGATCAGCACTGATGTCCCAAGTTTTAACTGGTACTGTTTTCAAAATACTGGAACTATTAAAGATTAATCTCAGTTTTTCTGGAAATTATCACTAGATCAGGAATTATAGAAGTTCATTTTTATAAAGCATGTATTCACTCTAAGCATGTTGTCAGTAACCTATATTATTTTTTTTCACTGCAGAAGCAGGCTAGAAATGAGGCAGAGCAAGTGCAAGTCTTACAGCCCCTCTCTGAAACAGATAACGTGGAAATGCCTCTTGCTGCAGAGCTTTGTTTGCAAAACCGGAGCCTCTAGTGAGGATGCTGATGCCCCTTAGCCTAGCAGTGTGCCAAACACTCCTGTGTTTTGTCTTCATCCTTATGTCCTGTGTTACAGGGCGGTCTGCTACCAGATAATGTGGGGTTTTTCCCACATATTTTACCTGTTTTATCTAGAAAAGAGAAATTCAATAATGGGGTTGAATGCATTGGTATGTAATATACAAGGGGAATTTGTAGCCCAAACCTCGGATTTTTTTCCCACAGCCTTGTTTCTTGATTGCTCTCTTTTTGTGAGAGTTCAGAACACGCAGGCCGTATGCCTTAAAGTAGGCCATTTCCTGACTCTCCTCTTATTCCTTAATTTTGTATTGCTGAAACTTTGCATGTAATTAGTACTTGGATCTCCTACATATGGCTCCAGTCTCCTCCTGTATCTACAGAACTAGATATTTATAGCAAATCCGCCTAAATGTATTATTCCAGTGGTGAGAAACTGACTCAGTGCACATTTTGATTCCTCCTGCGCCTACGTCGGTGACCAACTGTTGAGTTTTGGCAGGCGCTGCATTCCTGGGTGTGGTTGTAGGACAATCCAAGATAACCTCAGTTATCTTGGCTTTGTTACAGCAGCTTGTTGCATTTCAGAAGTTCATGTTAGAGGCTATCAAAGCATTTAATTTCAGACTCTGAAGTTATTCTGTCACCTGCAGCTTTAGTTCTTTTTTGTAAGCTTTGAGGGAGAGAGAAGTTATATGACTAATAAGGAAGGCCTGGTGTAGTTCACAAACTCAATACATATTTTTAAAATATTAAATCATGGGAATAAAAATTTCTGTAGTTGTGATTGCTTGTCAGTTTTAGGGTTTGCAATCCTGAGTATGCTGAATTTCATCCTGTTCTTTCTGCTGTAGTTTCGTGGTTAAGGAGGTTTCATCTTGTAACACTAGTAAGTCTACTTCCAGTCAGGATGGCTGTAGTGTTTATTCTTGAGAAGCTTCTAAAACACAGGTTGATGGACCAAGACAGGGCTCACCCTTGAATTAAGCTTGACTACAGAAGGAGCAAGTACAGTAAAGAGAACGAGGACTGAACATGGAAAAACCCACAGAGGCTGTCAGACATGATGCATGGACTGCAACCCCCTCTTGTGATAAGGAACTTCCAAAAGGCAATGTGAATTTGAGTGTACTGGAGACTGTTGTCACTTAATAATGTTGGGATTGCTCAAACTCAAGACTTGGAAAGGCTGAGGGAGTTTTCTTGGCTTACGTAGTCAGACACTGTGTACTTTATAAAAATGTTTCTCTATAATCCCTATATAAACAATGCTGGGGGTGAACTTCCGGTGGTTTCACAGCAGAGAACCTCATTTTTGCAAATGTGGCCCCTTTCTTTATAGTGTATTTTTCTTATAGACGGTGAGGGAACAATAAGAATATAAGAACTCTAAACTTGTTAAAATACTTCATCTCTTCTTAATAAAAATTAATAAACTAGGCTGCCCTTGGAAATGATTGTGTTATTAGTTTTGCAACTTAAGAGATTTCATTGAAGAAGCCCTAGTTATTGAAAATACTGAGTATAGATAACTGAAGAACATGTTATTGCATTGATGATTGATCTTTTCAGATGATATTTGTGAGTTTATCAACTTTGCCTGACCACTGCAAAATATCAATTGGGTGTTACTCTTAAATGTGCTTAATGTGAAATTTGAGGAAGGGTGGTTTGTGGCTTCCAACAGTACTTTTTGAGGCATGTGATTCAAATGCCTGTAGACACTTGCATAATTTTACTGTCATGAGACTACGTTGGCCAGAGAAACATATGTAATAGCTACTTGGCCTTTTCTCCTCCTAATTTATGTAAGTTCTGTGATGTCGCCCTTTCTGAGTAGGAATCCAACTTCTCAAGTCTCACCGCTGGCAAAGCTGTGCATTTATGCTTGTATTCAGAAGGGAATGGTTTGTATAAATGCATCTCTATCTACAGTGCTTAAACTGCTATAAATGTCAGAAGAAACCTCTTTTAGCGGATGAGGAGTTCTGTGGTTCTTGTCTGAGAATTCTCTCCTTTTCCAGAAAATAACGCCAACCAGAGGAGACCACTGTCTTTATGTCATGGTAGCTGTTTGTTTGGTGCGATGTGTGCAGCTCCAGAAAGCTGCAGGTAAGGTGCTGCTGCGTAGGTGATGTCAGGAGGTGAAGTTGGAGCTGGGAAGGTACAGAACAAACCATAAGCAAAGCAGAAGCGATGGCTCTGTAATATAGATAATTGCAGTGCACCTAGTGGACTTATCAGCCTTTGGAGTTAAATCTGACCTTTAAGAAGTAATGGGAGGTACTTAACACCCAGCAAGTGCTAGCAAATGTAAGTAGAGAGACCCTACCCATTCTGATGTAGGCAACCTTTGGTTTGCTAGTGCTTTGTTGATGTATTTTTGCAGGACACTAGTTGCCATCAGTTAACCAGGAGTGAAGATTGCTAAAGCTGCTGGAAGAGCGGTGCAGTTTGAGTGGACTTCCTAAGCTCTGCCGTGTGCACTAATATTTTCTGGCCAAGTGAAATGTGTGGCTTTGATAATGTCAAAGGGACATAAGCAGGGGTTGTGGTCAAGATCCACTCTTGTGGAATTTGCCAGCAAGAAGGGACTATGACAATTTCTTAGGAGATCTGATTTTCCTAGAGTAGAATAAACTCAATTTCTACCTCAATTCAGTACCTATGTCGTCAACTCACTATTTGCATCCCTTGTTTGTAAGTCCCATTCCTGTGAATGTAGTAAATAAGGTGAAGTTTAATGTACATAGAGGAATTGTAATTAAGGAAGGTATAATTGATTCTCTGTGAAGAAAGGTGGTGTCTCCCACATAATTTTTGACATTCTAAATGGTGTTATCCACATTGTCAATGTCGTATATGCTGCCTATTGTATAAGGGAATACTACACATTCTTTACTTTTTAAAAGTTTTCTGGACTGTCCTTTTCACTGAGTCCCTGTCATGCCGGCCCTGCTGCTGAGTGCCAACTGCTACATTGCAGGCATTTCTACACTGCCTTCCTCTTTGTCCTGTCTTCTCCTGCCAAGCTCTGTTGCCACCCCAGGAGGCAGCTGTCTTTTGTGGAGGTAAGGTGGTGTTCTCCATACCAAGACGACTGCACAAGGCACATTATTTCATCTGTCAGCCTGGGCACAGCAGCAGCACAATTTCCTACTTGCTCAGACTGTAGAGCTCATACTGCTTCTGTGTCAAGCTCACCCAAACAGGAGTGAAATTTGCCACTTGTCACTGTGGCCCTCCATCGGCAGGCAACACACAGTGTGGCAGTGGTAGAATCCCAATACATTATCCAGAGGAAGCTCGTTTGAGTGATGCCTTGGTTACTTTGGTCTGCCACTTGCTCTACGCTGTGTCTGGTTTTTGAGGAGTGACTGGTAGCAGTGTGCTTTGCTGTAGATGTAGAGAGGCTGCCAATGGGTGCAGGATTTCAGGGTCATTGGGTGATATTTCTGTCTGTGCTGAGCTTGAAGCTTCATTGATTGCTCTGATGGACATGAGAATGAAGACAATTTTTCCTTGTTATTTCCTGTTTGACTTTTCTTGGCCCTTTGCCAAGCAATTTAAAGTTGGAAAGATGACAGCTAGTCTATGATTCAAGAGGCTATTGCAGCTGTGTGGTTTTCCAGCATGTGTTACTTATGGGCAATGCACTTTTTGGAACTCCCCACCACCGAACTGTATGTGTTGCAGTACATCATTGTAACTGCTTTACTGCAGTGAGCAACACTTCATTTAGAAAGGTGAGAGACATCTGTGGTTTCACAGATCCAGCCTAGCTGAGGTCATTCAGGCAGACTGGTGTGTTCGTGAGGACTGCTGGCAGCACTGGAGCTGCTGAACTGCCACTGTTCTTGGCAGCCCTGCCTGTACTCCTGTCCTGACTCCTGGGCAGCCTGATCTCCCTCTGGGAGAATATAACTGGCTATATAGCTGTGGGATATGTTTAACCTTCTGAAGGAGATGGAAGCATGATCCCATGTGTGATACACAGCATCCTACTTTGCTTAAGATCGAGGCAGGAGTGAGGAAGGTAATTTCTCTACCAGTAAGAAAACTACTTACTTATATCTGTAGTTCAGAGTGATATTAATATTGGACTTTACTGCTGAGTTTGAACAGCTGAAACCAAAAAACCAAATGCTCAATTTGTTCGAATAATGAATATCTTTGTCTTTTTCTCCATGTCTCAGCTGGCCCCTTATTCTAAATAAATTTAGAATAAGTTAATCGGTGCTCAATGGCAGCACAATATGCAATATTTCTGTAGCTCTTAGCAGCCCTAGCTGATGAAATGTGCTTTGCTGATGGCTTGAGATATTTCTGAGTTAAATCAGCAGATATTGCTTTTGTAATAAAAGGCACTTTTTCATGCTCTTTTGCCGTTTTTCTTCAGTATATCATTTATTTACAGGTCAGGGCTAAAATAAACAGAATAGTTTAGAATCTGTTAGGTGGCAGAAGTGTTCATGAGCAATGGTGAAAAAAGAGTTGTGTGAATGTATTTTTGGGATTTTGGTATTCATGGAAATAGGTGAAAGTGTTAGCTCTTTGTGTAGATAAACTGGGACCCCGAAAGGCAACAGTAACGTTTTGAGATGCACATCCTAACTTTGTTTTTTGAATGTATGATTGGTCAACTATTAAAGTGCAGTCACTAGTAAGTGTTCTGTGTCTTACTGCTGTAACAACACTTTTGATCTTAATTTCTAGATTCTGCAGACAATTTCAGTGGAAGTTGTTTATTAATAGGTGAGGGTTATTTTAAACTGTTTGCATTAGAATGTGTGTTCTGGCCTTTTCTTAACATTGATTTTGAGACGTGATGCAACTTGTGAAGTGAACACACACTCAAAGGCTCATTCTGGCTTTTAGTGCATGTTTGGTTTCTTGTAGCAGAAGGTCTGTGCTGATCTTGAAAGAGATAATAAAACCTGCATGCTAACAGTTGGAATTCATGGGTAAGAGAAAGCTAACAGAAAAAAGTTGAATTAAAATCCCAATATTTTATCACGAGGAAAGTGGTAGAGTAAGACTGAATCCATTATACCCTAAGCCAAAGACTTGGCTTGTGTTCTGAACTACCACAGATTTAATTTTGACTAGAGGGTAAAATGCTGATGTGAGTGCTTGCAGTGCATTTGGTAGGTAAAGCAGTTCTACAAGTTTGGAGCAGTCTATCTCAGGTAGTAAAATGAGATTTTACCCTGCCCTGGAATGTTATATTGGACTAACTGGTTTAAGTATTGCTTATAGGCTGGAATTAAGATCTCAGTGTGGTCTTGGAAAACCAAATATGTTGCCTAGATTGTTAGAGAATTGAACATACTGTTTCCATTTTTTGATTAATGTTTTGATTTAAAAAAAATCTTCATTATCATGAAGGAATTTTGTAATTATTAATTTGATTTTAGGTGAAAAGGGTAGAAACTATCTCTTTGGATGCCTACAGCGTTATTTAGTTAGAAAAATATATTTTCATTGTTAGGTATACCTAAAGTGGGTTTGTGTAACTGAGGTGTGTTTTCTCCTCACTGAGTTAAATGGGAGTATAAATAACCAGTTTGGAGGGGGAACCCTGGATTTATAGACATCTCAAGGTTTATGTGATAATTCTCACTGAGCTGTAATTCTGGATTCATAATACGTTATTGCTGATCACCAATAGTGTGTTACTAATTTTAGTGATCACCATGAAATCTATCTTCCGTGAAAGGAAATGTCTCAGAGATTACTATCAGTGTTTAAAAAAACAGTCCCTATGAGATTTAGTAGCAATAGCAGTTAAATTCCTATCTCCTGCTTCCATGAAGACCAACACTGTGAGGATTACTGTCCTCACAAGCAAAAGGCTTTAAATGCCAAGTGATAGGAAGAGGGAGTGGGGAGGGAAGTATGCATCTGTTTATAATAGCCAGTGTTAAAAATGTGACTTGGAGTTCTTCCAAAAAATCCAAAACCTTAAATGCACTATGATTGATTTGTTCTTTTATCCACCACCCAAATTCTTCCCAGTTCCACTGAGGAAAATCCAGCCTTGACTGGAGTTGTTGCGAATTGGTATAATGGTGTAACAATTCCAGATTGTGGCATTGTTCTTTAAAAGAAACACTTAAAATAACCTAAAAATCCATTGTCTTTTTAGGTACAGGGAGGAAAGGTCATAAGTTCTCAGATGAAACCTTTTATAGCCTCTATTGGACTTGACTTTATCGTCTCTCTTTTTCTTTTTTTTTTGAGCCCATAGCTCCATATTTTTTTATAACCATGGAATCAAGGTTATAGTTTCAAGCGAGAAGGATTTTGAGAGAGGGATTTTAAAGAAAACTATTATTGCAGAACCTGAGGGAAAAAAACCCAAAACGTAAGTCACCAAGTCTTGCTATTGTTGTATGAGGTTCGTGTTCTGGTAGCTGATTCTACCATACTTGGTAGATTTGGGGATTTTTTTTTTGCACAAAATTACACCGATCAGGATTTTATTAAGGTAAATGCTTATAAAACATATTTCTTTAGTTATGTTGCTATATGTAATTTTCAAAATCACTGAGTAAGCGTGCCACTGAAGTTGTGCTTGGATCTGAAGGCTTTGCAATAAGCAGACACAGGAACCATTAGGCTTGAAATGAGGTTTTACTTATGTGTAATCATAAGGAACGCTAGTTGTCTATAGACAGAATTGTACCAGAAAGGTGGAATTGTGTTAGAATACCCTGCTTAGAGACCTCTCGTAGGGACTGTGGTGACAGATTCCTTAGATGTTGTGTGAAGTGTTTTGTGGGTGATGGAACATGTGGCTTGTATTAGGCTCCAGAGAGGGTGCAAAATATTTTTAGACGTATTTAACTGATGAGGGAATTCAGAAAACATTGCATCCTGTGTACTTAAAAGAATTTGTAGCTTGTATCTATGTAGCTTCTGATTTGATTATGTTTGTATAAAAGGGATTTGGGAAATAATCAGGCTAGTTCCTTGTAATGTTTTGTGAAGAGTTAGTATGAGAAAAGAGTTATGGGACAACTCAAAACTTGCACTGGACAGGTGTACAAATGTTCATTTTAATTCCTAATATAATAAGATCTGTGTGAAGAAAAATTTATGTTCTTACTAGTCAACTACAGTTGCTATGCTGGACACAAGAATGGGTTCTGTAAGAAGATTCTGCCCATCTTTTATGTGAAGTGAACTTTTTGTGTTGTTAGGCTTAACAAGGGATGATCAAATGATTTCCTGATATTCTGACAGCCAGAAAAAGTTGCTGCATCTTTCCTCTAGGCTCATTTTTATTAACAAAACCTGCCATTTTCCACAAAAGCATGTTGCAAAGCCTTCACAATTTCACTTTGAGTTATAAATTAACTTTTGTGACACTCACCCTCCTTCCCTGCACTGGCTGCAGTCAAAAGTGTGGTTGATTTAGCGTGAACAGGCTGAGGAAAATGCGCAGATAAAAGGACCTTAATTATATTTATCTAACTGTTGGAGGATGGAAGTGATTGAAGTGTCTTGACCTGCCATGTAACAGCTGCCAGGCAGTGACTGACTGAAGTGCTTGGGCCCACTGCAGTAATGGTATAACCAGGAGTCATCTGTCATTCTGTGAATGACCAGCTTTGTGGCAGTTTAGGCTAACTTTCATTTTGTAATTGAGATTGACTAGCGCACCCATGGCTTGTTGCCACAGTAATTCAGATTTTGTGAGCTGCCTGGAATATACAAATTAATTTCATTTGAATGTCTTGAGCTATAGAAACGTCCGCTGCTGTGGGTTTGGGAAAGGGAGACCCTTACCACCTGTGGTGAGCCAGCTCTTGGTGGTCCAGGCATAGCTGTGAGCTAACAACTCTGCTGCGCTGCTGTGACAGCTGCAGCACGGGGCTCTGGGCAGCTGAATTGGCTGGGAAGGGAGACCAGCTTGTGAGTTGTGCTGGTTTGCAACAAAGGCTCCATGGCACAGTCATTCTCTTGATACGGTGTTGGATCCCAAGGAAGAATAGAAGATTAAGGCAGACATGAAATAAGACTTCCCAGCTGGTCAGATTGGTGATTCCCTGAATGGAAGGCTGCACCTCCGCTATAGCCTTTGGAAGTTTTGATTAAATAATTAAACGGGAAAGGGTGTGTTTATAATGCCTTTCTATTTTTAGTTTGTAAAATTTCACAGAGCTAGGAATTGTGCAAGTTAATTCTGTATCATGAGGAAATACCCTTTTATTGAAACCTGGGCTGCTGAGTTTTTTATTGTTTTTCTTGTTTCTACAACATAAGAATTGGAAAATCATAATTTAATTTTTTAACACATGTGATGCTGTGGTTTTTCTGTCTTGTGCCACTAGCAATTTGCTTTTCTGAGGTGAAGTCTTTCGATGTATATAATCTGTCCGAGAACAGAAGCTGTTGATGTAGTCTTGCTTTCCTTGTTACCTTCCTGCACCTCTCAGTGTCATTTCAGCAAGGGTGTGTTAACTATAAGAACTATGTGGTATTGAAGCTGAAGTGCAGTCTGGTCTTACGTTGTGGCATCTTACTGGGTTTGCTCTGCTCTTTTCATAATCTTACTGCTGTTTGCTTTTTTGACAATTACATTTTTAGAGGGCTAAACATGTGTGTTGTGATCTTTCCTAGACGGTGGTAATATCTGAATTCATATTGAGTTGTCTGATATTTATCTGCCCTTAATGGAAATGATTCACTTGGAAATGATGTGCCTTGATTAGTTAAAATTCTTCACATGTGTGCAGATGAGCTGCAAAGCAGAATGACTTGAACATCTTTCCACAAGGCATGGCTAGTGTTTCTTTGCTAAACATTTACTTATTTTCAGTTATTATAGATAGTATAGTTCAATTAGCTTTGTAGCACATAACGCATTTAGGAGACCTGCTTTACACTGGTGACTGACAGTCTGCAGGGTATTTTTAGGGTGAACCTACAAAACAAGGGGATTACTGTCTTACATCTCTGCACTTAAACCTCTTAGCATGTTCTATAGGACCGTAGTCAGAGTTTGCAGTTGCTGTGGTGTCCTATGAATTGGTACATTTGCTTTGGAATAGTTATTGGTGGAGAAAATGAGTCTTGCTTTCTTTCATTTGCTGAACTTCACGGGTTTGTGAGAGCCAAATTATTTCTCTTACAACTACTGTAAAGAACATTGCATATCTTTAGGAATAACTTCTGCCTTGCAATGATCAAACTTGTGTTTTTGTGACAGTTTAAGAGTCTGAGTGTTTGCTGTGGCGGTATTTCTGCTACATAACATTGTGGAATACTGAGTACTGTATTTAATTGATGCAGTCTGGGGCTATTTATGTTTGAAAAGTCTGGCTTATTTTACAAAATTGTAAGCTTTAGGATAGGGCCTCTGGTAGCTGAATGTTTTAGCCCCACAGTTGTTAACAGTGTGTTGCAGTACAGCTCATTATTTCATTTCCTCGTATTTCATAAGCTGTCTGCAATTTTTGTTTAACTCAGGCTTTTGCCAGTAAGATGTTGCTGTCGTAACATTGTTTTTTCCTCTTCTTCCACCCTCATCTGTGGTACAAAGAGACTTGGTAAGTGCTCTGGAAACAGCTGTGGTGTGCTCACATGATACCTTAGCTCAGGTATGAGACAGCAAGATATGTGATGTGTTTGAGAAGATGGTTAGTACCTCAAAACTTAAGATGACAGTGCATCACAACTTCTAAAAATGCTTTCAGAGACATAATTGTCACAGCTCTGACCTGTATGTAAGACCTCTTTGGTCTTATATAAATATTTTGAGGTTGCAATTTCTGTTGTATTTTCAAAGTATGATCTAAATATTATTTTCACTGCTGGAAGGTGATTTTTCTACATCCAATACTTTGTTTATCTCCAAAAGGATTTGAACTCTAAATAGTAATAATAACAACAACAAAATGTATTTATTAGCTCAACAAATGAAGAAATCCTTCACCTTTATGCATATTTTGATGTCTTAGAATGCTTACTTATAGTGTTGTATTATTAGATCATAATCGGGTAATGAAAGGGTAAATGGGTTGGAAAGCCATGTGGCGAATAATGTGGTTAGTCATACTGGATTGTGAAAGCAGGACTGTTAACGTTTTAGTGAGCATGCTCGTATGGTTACATGCCTTCATTTGCTTCAGTGTGACAGTGCTGGATTTAATTAGATTTTATGGGATCTAAACTTACAAAAAGGCTCAAAGTTCTGCATTCAAAATCCGACACATGGGGTGACCTTTTCTTCCTTAGAAGATAAGGGTACTCTGTGTTCTTGTGCTGGTGAATAATTGCAGAGAAGCTGTTGCAGGGCAATTGCAGCAAGTTTTGGCTAACCTTTGCAGTAGGCTTGGAGAGATAGGACATTACATGTTTTTGTACTGTGTAAGTGGGAGAGGAGGGGAGGCCGTTTGTTTAGCAGCAATGCTTAATAAGGATTTTTCAGAAAAGTAAAACTCCATTCTGGCAGCCTCATAATAGACAGGGACAGACTATTTACCTTGGCAGCAATCGACTTGGTTTCTTAGCTTGCCTCTTTGTTGTAAATGAAATGTTCTTACATTGTCGTCTTGAATTTAGGGATTCGTACTGTATATTAGAAAGCAAAATAGATCTGAATGTTTTGAACGGCTTTTTTCTATTTGTGCTTGTACTGCAGGTAAGCCTGCCAAACCCAAATATCATCCCAAGAAAATGACCTGAAACACATCCTTGCTGATGTCCTAGTGTCCTGGTCATAGCCAAGATCTACAATAATGTTGAAGTGTCAGCAGGGAACTGAGTTTTATAGGAACAAGCAATGTGGAATACTCTTCTGCAATGCAGAAGTGTGGGCTGTGTGCACTTCCTGGTGCAGACCCTTACGGATTTTGTAATAAGATTCAGATTTTGATAATGCTCAAAAGATAGCTGTTAACCATTAGCCTGTGAGCAGGTGTGACCAGGTTGTCCTTACACAACAGCTCAGAGCCACTGAGTTGTCTAAGGGTACAGGTCTTCACAGCCGTGCAGAGGAATGTTTCTGGAGTGTTTTTCTGCTAAGGAGGTTAGGTAAACACATTTTTTTCAATGAAATTAAGATCATTTGCGTGTCATTTTAGGTCTGAAGTATCACGTAGCTTTGGCAGGAAAAATGCAGCCTGATTCAGAAACCTTTGATGTCAAGAAATGCCTGGTATTTCTTAGACAAAAACCAGATTAGAGATGGATGATCTTGCTCTGGATTTCAGTCTCTTTTTTATTCCTTCAGCAATATTAGGTGCATTTCACTGGGGCAGAGCACATAGGAGCTGGTGGTTGTGTGTCTGCTTATACTTCACTTGTGTGTGGCCAGCAGACAGTAGAGATGTGAATGAGATTTCTTTGTTGTTGGTTTGTTTTCTTTTTTTTTTTTAAATTAACCTTATAGTAACATATTAATTGAATTAGTTTTATGTGGAGGTTTGTAAATTTTAGAATGATCCCTATAGCACATTGTTCTTGAAACTGCATTTCCCTGCTGTTTGAAATGTGTACTTCTAGGAATTCGATTCAAGTGTCAGTACTACTGCTGATGGTTCAGGCTTGCAGGAGGACTTTGTGCTATAGATCGGGAGGATGGAACCCCTGCGGGGGGAGTGGGGAGGCGGGTGTTCCCTCCTGCCCCCGGCTACTCTGTAGTTGTTGCAGGCTGCAGAGGGTACTTTGCCCTTATTTGACCCATGACTCTCTTTTTTCTAAATTGGTAAAATAAATAGGAAACAGTATTAAGTTCTGAAAGAAAACAGATCCCAAACCCTTTGTTTTTTTAAAAAACTGGCTGAAGACTAAATACCAGTTTTTATCCTTTTCTACTGCAAACAGAAAAGATAACAGATAATTGAATGCAGATTAAATAACCTTTGTGAAGGCTAGAGTTCAGAAGAAAGATAAAAAAATGGGTTGTGCTGTTTCTTTGTCCTCAGTGTTGAAACTCTAAGTGGTTGCTTAGGGTGAAATATGCCCTTGGCTTTAAATCTAAGCATTTATATTTATGGGCACAATTCAGGTACTCATATTGTCCTTCTGCCCTGCAGATTCTGTAGCAGCAACTGCTATACAAAAAATTCATGCAAAATATGAATGAACTGCTTACCTAAAGGTAAGGGGGAACATGGGTAAACTGTTGCAAGGCAAGCTGAGCTCCAAATTTGCACCATCAGCAGCTTCTGCCTGATCTAACTTCAGTTAATATGAAAGTTTACCCGTCTCTCACTGAAGAGTAAATTGCTGGCTTGTGCTTACTGAAGGGTAAAAGTGAACACACTTTTACAGCAGAGCAGCTAGCAAGACATGAATTAACATGCTGGTTTATCTTGCAGTAATTTGTTCTGCAGCCATAACCTGATGATGCGCAAGCCAAGGAAGCCAAGGGTGCTTCGATATGCATTTTTATCCATGACAATGTTGTTTCCGTCTCTGTTGTTTCTGACAACTCTGCCCCGAGCTGTCAGTTGACTGATTTAGGTGTAAATGGTAGCTTTTCTGTTGGCCAAAAGAGTAATAGTGCTAAAGCTCTCCTTAAATTGGCTTAGGAGTTCTGTTTCCAAAATATAGCAATTTGCATAAAAATAAACGGCAACAGAAATTTAAAAAGTTACTTGTCTTTTTGATGCCTTTTCTAGATGCTCTTATGGTGCTTTGGGAACTGGTCTAATGTTCGGTCTCATAATCTCTTGGATTGCAAAAGTGATGAAGGTTTTCATGTTGTGTAGGTGGTTTTGTTTTGGGTTTTTTTCTCCAGTGGGCATGACCATTCAGATATTGAGCTGTTCTACAGTAAGCTGCCTGTTAGAGATAACCTTGAAAAGTAGCAGGACTTGAAGTGGCTCTGTTTCCTCTTTTCTCCAGAAGGTCTCAGCGCTTTCAGTCTTTGTTAGCAGTTTGTCTCTGATGTAATGTTATGTTTTGTGATTTAATTAGATTTTGAGTTCCCTGTTTTGGCTTCTCACCAGGTTTGTCTTCAAATACTGTTTCTCCATTGTCCTCTCATTCTCTGGGCCCAAGCTGGATTTGTAAAAGTCAAAAAGAAATCGTAGTTTTTGTGGTTTGGTTTGTTTCTTCTTGGGTGATTTTAGAATACTTTTAATTAGAGGACAAAATCAAGTTGCTAAATATAACAATATCAGAGACAGATAACTTTCATCTTACATAATCCCGAAACAGTGTAAAACTTTGTACAGTATCAGTGATCCTGTCAGTTTAGTAGAAAATATCCTGATAGCTTGTTGCAGCTAGGCTGGTGTCTGTTGTGTTGGCAAGCATGCTGTGCTCATATGGAAATGCAAAGAATTCAAGTAGAAAACTCTCACTCATCTTTCTTTAGAGTGCAGGGATTTTGAGCTCCAGACAAAACTAGTAAAAATTTCAGCATTTAATTGTAGCAAATCATGTGCTTCTCTCCTAAATCCTCAAATACTCAGCCTGTGTGAATCGTTCTCCTTAACACTTTCCCATCAGATGACAGTTCTAGTTATCTGGGGCAGACATGCATGTTATCAGCAAATTAGGTGTTTGTAGGACAAACTGTTTTGCAGCCTACTCCTAAGTCTTTGCATTTCAGAAAACCCAGGTGTGGCCATTGGAGAGAGCTTGCTGGTTTCCTGACCAGAAGTTAATTTTGCTGTTTGTTAGCAATTCTATCAAATAGAATAAGCTATTTTTCAACTGCTTGTTGCCAATGTGACCTCAAAATTAGAACGTGTAGGAAAATGGGTTTGTTTTTCATTGAAAGGGAAGCATTTGGGCAAAATGCCACTTCGGCTTCTCATAGGAAGTGTTGTTGAGGAACTCCTATTCTCGTCCTCCCTCGTGGATTGAGATTCCTGGTCAGACTAAATGTCTGATAAGGCACCAGTCTCATGGGCAAAAGCAATGCCCAGGAGGGATAAGTCCTACAGAATGCTCACATAAGCAAATGTTATGATAAGACAATTAGACTGCGGTTTTTCACAGGTGATGCAGTGGCTGTGTGCTGTTCTCAGTTCTTGTTGTTCACTGATGTTTTCGAGGCTCAGGGTTACCTTGAAATTCAAAACTGGCACATTAGTCTTACTGCATCTGACTGTATGGGTTTAAGGGTCTGTTGCCCCTTTTGGCAGAATGGAGTATCCAAGCCCGTTTCTCCCTCTGGGAGTGCAGGGTCAGGCAGCTGGGCTGTGAGCCGTGCAGTGGCCACACTCCTGTGCTCTAATCTGGAGCAGCAGTTCTGCCCATCATGCTGTGGCACTGCCAGTCTGCAGCAGGGGCAAGAGTGTGTGTGTGCGTCCTTGTGAGCTGCAGCACGTGTGTGATGTGTTGTGGTTCCTTTAGACTGAGTGATGCACAAACTCCTCCATCTGCAGTCTGTAAAGCAAAATACATAACTAATATTGCTGTAATGCCTCTCTGAGCCTTAGTGGAGAATGAATCCTTGCAACTCTTCTTAAAGCTTTGCACGCTCAGAGATTTTAAAATGGCTCTTAGCTTGCAAAATAAAGAAATCGTGTTTACAGAGAGTGTTGTGGTTTAGCCCCTGATGGCGACTGAGCCTCATAGAGCTGCTTGCTCATTTGCCATGATGGGATGGGAGAGAGAATCAGAAGAGCAAAAGTGAGAAAAAGTTGAGATAAAGGCAGTTTAATAGGTAAAACAAAAGCCACACAGGCAAGCAGAGGGAAAAAAAGAATTAATTCACTGTTTCCCGTTGGCAGGCAGGTGCTCAGCAATCCTCAGGAAAGCAGGGCTCCATCACATGTAATGGTTACTTGGGAAGACAAAATGCCATCACTCCAAATGTTCCTGCTTTCTTCCTTCTTCCCCCAACGTCACATGTCGAGCACGATGCCATATGGTATGGAGCATCCCTGTGGTCAGCTGCGGTCAGCTGTCCCAGCTGTGGCCCCTCACAACTTCTTGAGCCCTGCAGTGGTAGAGTGGGGTGAGAAGCAGAAAAGATTTTGATTCAGTATAAACACTCCTTAGCGACAACTAAAACATCAGTGTGTTATCAACATTATTCTCAGCCTAAATCCAAAACACAGCACTGTACTGGGTACTAGGAAGAAAATTAACTCTGTCCCAGCTGAAAGCAGGAGAGAGCTGCTGCTTCAGCTTGTTCAGTGGTAAGAAATGTGCATGATTTTTATTTTGCACATATGTTCTAATATCTAAATCGGTCTAAATAAATTCAAGAAAATATTTTAGGATGCTAGTTATGTCAGACATTTTGCAGCTATGAAGGAATGAAGTTAACATGTCTTTATAACTAGATAATTGTGGTTGAGAATCCTTGAGCAAATTCCTATCCCTGCCCTTACACTGAATATTGAGTCTTTTTATTAGTACCGATTTCTCCAGTAGCATCTCAGCTAATCCAGTAAGAGTGAGCATGTCTAAAGTATAGGCTGGCTTGTATATAGGAATTGATACATAAGAGAATAGTGTATAAAAAACTTCAAATTTTAGGCTTTGGAAGTGTGATTACAGAACTGTCTTCCCCTTTTGAAGAAGTTCATTTCTCATTTAAATCTAAGGACTTCTACCAGTAGACTAAGCAAGGGCTGGACTGTTCCTCTCAGTGAAAGCACGAAGCTATCTCCCGTACTTAGAGAACAGCACAAGCACCTAATTTAGGAGCAGTTTTAGAGCTATGAATCCTTGCCTTGCATGAGTGCGTTGTAAGCTTGTGCTACTGCTTTCCTGCTTGGTTGCTTTAGGTAGGTGTTCAAATTTGGGAGGCAGGTTTTCATCTTCATCACTCTTAAGAGCCTCTCCTTTGTCTATTTTAGGTAACCTTATGCTCCCAGCAATAGTTGTTCCTGGGTCTAATGCTTCAGTTGCTGTGGAAAGTTATTTAACAAATAATGTGAATTTGTGTTTTCTACTTTGAAGTGAATATCTGACTTTTCTCTGAATTGTTGTTCGAAATATTGTCCTTTCACAGATACTTCTGTTCATCTTTGCAAAAGCTCGTGTTTTTCACAGGGACATTTGTCATGATAGTGATTGACCCAAAGTGGCTAAATAGTGTGGTGCCTATTGGCAGTATTCTTTTTTTATTTCTTCTAGGACGTGAAAATCTGAGAAATGAACAAATTACGGCAAAGCTTTAGGAGAAAGAAAGATGTCTATGTCCCAGAGGCCAGCAGGCCCCATCAGTGGCAGACTGATGAAGAAGGCGTTCGTACTGGCAAGTGCAGCTTCCCTGTTAAGGTAAGAGTTTCTGCCCTTCTTTTGGATATCCATGAGGTGATGGGTGAATTCTTGTCGTGAATTATTCTTTGGGGTTTTTTTGGCAAACATGGCATGCTTCATTTCACACCTGTTTTACAGTCAACTCTCATTGCAAAGGATGCGGCTTTTTTCTTAAAAGCAGGTGACTCATGTAACAAGTGCCTTGCTAGGCAGAGGAGTAATACAATATTTGTCTTCCTTTTTCTGGAAGAGCGGAAATGACAGACCTCTTGGACTGTATGGAAAGGTACTCAGTTCTCTAAGCTGAAAGTGTAGTTGCAGTTACAGTTTGAGTTGTAAGGTAAGTGGTGGGCTGTGATTGGAAAGCAATCCTTCCTCCCTCGTGATAGTTGAAAACATTGTCAAGTAACACCTGGAGTTTTGACTAGTGCATGAGCACTTGCTAACTTCTGAGAATGCCTTCTGTGCTACAATTTTGTATGTGTTTATTTTACAGACTATTAATAAACACAAAACTGAAATTACCTTTTTGAATTCTGATAACTTCTTCCAGATTATGAGAGTATTATAAATAGGTAATTTCTTTTCTGTGTCCAATTCTGCTCCCCCCCCTTTTTAAGAAACTGTATTTTAATATTTTAGAATAATATTTAATGTTAATACTTAAGAAATACCATAATAGAAATTAGTATAAAATTTAAGGTGTCTTGTTGCATATACTCCCCTTGTAATCAAAAGCTTTCTTTTGAAGTTACACTAATACTAGATCTACAATAAGTTGGAAGCAGATGACACTTGGGGAAAGCTAATGGATTAAATATCTATGTACAACGAACACAGTCTATGGTTCTGATGCCTAAGGACCTTTTATTAATTTGAATATGTATTATGCTTAAAGTAATTCTGTCTGATAGTTAAACATGTGATGTTGCTAGGTGGAACTCTTGAAACTGTTTCGTATTTTTGTGAAGCTGTGGGTTTGTGCAGATGTATAGTAAGTTTGAAGTAACTTTCACACTAGGTTGTGCTCTACTTCAGTTGCTTTTACATATACTCAAGTGTGTACAACATTTCTAGTTGTTGTGATTGCTTGCTTAATTGTCTTTGTCTTGTGTTATTTTTTTGCTAAAAGGAAGGAACTGTAATTCAGTACTAAACAGAGATGGTGTTTTGCCAAAGCTTTGAAAGTAACTGCTCTGTGGAAGCTCAAACTTAGATTAAGGTTTAACACTAGTCTAGGGGAGAAAAGAGTTGTAAGTTTGAGGACGGTTATTTTTTCACAAATTAGGCATTATATGGGGTGAAAAGCAACGTGCTCGATTTCTAGGCATGAAGTTTTATTTAAACTTTTTCAATCCTTTACTGAACACAAAGGGTGTGAACCACTGCTTGCTGTTTAAAGACTGACTTTTTTTTAAACTCTCAGTCAGGACTTGCACTTCTAATGACAAATGCTTCCTGTATTTAAATAAAGCATTAATCTATTCTGGGCACATGCACCCAAGGTCAAAAAAAGGTTTTGGGCTATTCTGCGCTGAAAAAGCGTAGAAATGGATGAATCTTTGCATCCTGTCATCGTAATGGGACTTATTTACACTTATTAGTCCACTTTTAGTTGGAATTCACTGAATTAATTTAACTTGTTCTTTGGAAAAAATACTCTAAGGTAAACACATCTCTACGTACATTTCTTGGTTTGGTCAGAATGGTAAACTATTAATATTTAAAGAACTTGCGATTAGATGAAAACTGAAATTCAGAACAATTTGATATTAAGAGGCATTATACCTTATTTGATTAGAATTTATCTTTCAAAATACTGTGCCTTGATATGGACAAAGTGGAAATTTTTATTAGGCTTGAGAAGCAAAGTGGGTGTTAGCTGGTGTTTAATAGATACAGACAGGAAGCATGCCATTGTGAGTGAACGAGATAAACCAGATGTAGAGTCATCAGTTTAGTGGGTGGTACCCTGTTTTGCTCACAGAAAGAATAGAACTTTGTGCTATTGAAGAAGAGTATCCTGTTACGCTGTTCTTGGGGATTTTTTTGAAATTTATACATTCCAGGAAAAGTATGCCGTCTCCTATGTCCTTAAATGTCTGATGGGGTGACTTTTCTTCCTGATACTCCTCAGTGGAGCAGGATAAACTGAGATATTTTGGGGGAAATGATTAATGAACAGGAGTGCATTCGAACCTGAAAGATGGGTGAAAATGCCTTAATTTTCTTCAAGTTCCTCAGTGGGAATTCCAGAGTGGTCTGTTGCCTGTAGTGTAGCTGTTCAAGCACAGTTTAATAGTTTTGGGGTGGGGTTAGTCTGTCCTTATTCATTATGAACTGCCTTGCCCACTCCCTAAAAATCATCATAAATTCTTTGGAGCTTAAATTGTAATTGAGTGGCAAGACCAGAATCTGGCTTTTGCAAGGATTACGAAAATTTTACCTGTGCTCAGTGAAGACCTGAGAATTGTTAATAAATATGCTGCAGCTGTCTGTAAGGTTTTCTGTTTGAAAGTAAGGTACACGAAACTAATGTAGTAGCGGCCGTGTTGTGGGCTTTGTTTCTCCTAATGCTTGCTATTTTATTTAGGTAAGGCTAATATTCTCTTTTTTTTTTTTTTTTGAGATCAAGAGAGAGAGGGGACTTGTGCAGATGTTAGGGAAAATTTGCTCTCCGTTTCTCTTGTAAAAGAAAAAGATCAAGATATATGTCACCCTCTTAAGTTGGTTTGTGTTTTAACTTCGCCTTTGGGCATTTATATTTTGCCGAGAGCTGGAGTGTTTGTAGATTGCTAGCACTGATTTATCCTTTTCTAGACATTACAGAATGTGTGGAAGCGCTTTGAAAGTCATGTTGCAAATAGGATTTCATCCTGCCTCCAGGCTTCACTCCATTAGTGTTGGACAGGGACTCCAGTAGCTGCTCATTCATTGTGCTTTGAGGATGCTTTGCAGCAAGCAGATTTACTGTTATTGAAAGGTTTTCTATATTGGTATGGTTTTTGAAGCTCTTTCTGTGCTATGTTCACAGCTGATCCTTATTGACAAAGTCCTAAAGTGTGCTGTTGGATTTTGAACAAATCTGATAAACTTATGGATCACCTTCGTTTTGGTAGAGAAGATGCTCCGTGTAAAATATTGGTAAAATTCCTATCATGTTGTTGCTTTAAAATTCAGGGCAGTGGATTTGATGCACAGTTGGTTCTTTCCAGTGCTGTGCTCATAAATTTGGAGATGGTGATAATCATGGGTGTGTACTGTTACTTTAAGACAATAACACTCTTTTTTAACTCTGTTTAACAGTCTGTTTTTCCACTAGTTGGTGAGGCTGTGTTGCATGTAACCAGCCACTGATAATATTTTCTCAGTGATCTTCATGTGTGTTGATGTATTTACAGATAGTTCTTCTCTGTGTTGGAATTTTAGCCACACTTCTGGTGGTAATCTGACACATTCAAAGTAGGGTTGTGCAATGGCTACTGACTTTCCTGTAATGTTCTTCTGTGTAAACTGCTTTGAATCCACGTTGAAAGATCCTGTAGTGTTTAACTGAATGGGTTTTTTGCACTCCACTGCATCAGCAGAGACAGGTGCCTGTCTGTCATCAAAGGTATGAAAAAGATGTGTTTAGAAAAGTGTGACTTGCAGACTTTTGCTATTCCATCGGGAACCTAAATGGTGTTTCTCTCCTAACTTCGGTGGTGTTGGAAGCATGATACATTGCAGCTTTTATAGATGTACAACAAGGGTTGCCCTGTTAGTAAATGTGGAACTGGTACATCTGCTGAAAAATCTGTGCAGAAGAGTATTTCCAGGGGCAGATTCTTTTCCACTGTCCTAACAAACTGAAAAGTAAATACTGTGTTTCAGTAGTGAATCCTTCCACTGAGAGAAAAACTGTGCCAGATACATGCAAGGCATAGGGGCCTTAGATGAAGACATTGTATTTTAAACTATTCAGGAGTGTATTATTCTAACAGACATTACAGCTGTGCTTATCAGTGCTATAATTTATTTCTACACAATTGTATACATCACAATTGCAAAAAACTTGAAGTTCATTGCCATACACATTTTCAAACTTGCTTTCTTGCTCCAGACACTACCTCACTGAGAACATGCAGCTGCTCTATGTTATAATGGCTAAAATATTTGACACTAGGGCTGCTTTTGTCTGAAATGCCTTTTCGAGTGTCCCTCTGGGTAAGTGGTTTTCATTCATACAAACGTACTTTAGAGTAGCTGGCCTGTGAAATTTATATCAGAAAAATTAGGTCATTTCCTTCTACCTAACAGAACTAAACAAACAAAGCATATGCAAATTCTTGGTGGTTCTAACCAACTGGACATGTTAAACAGAATATTAACAGCTGATTGCTGTGGTTCTAGAAGACACAACAGCTGTGTGCATGTTGGATAACTTAATTACTGTCACTGTCATGGTTTTGGTGGTCAGTCTCTTTTTACCTTAAGGTATCTGAAGCTGCTGTTGCCTATAGCCTGCAAGTTTACTTGTAGTATTTTTTTTCCATTTATTCCATCTGAAAGACTAGGCATATCAGTGAAAAAAACCCATGTGGAAGAGTTAGAAACCACATTTCTATCTCTGAAGTCCAGGGTGTTCTTCTGAGTGCCTGCTGTCACTCACGTTAGCCTTTCCGCTGGATCTTGATTTCTGTGTTAGTGTTGATAAATAAAAATTGTATGGATAGAGTTGTACTTTCACATATAAAAGAACTCACGTCTCGGAGCAAATACTCTTCCACTGTTTCCTATGTAAGCCTTGCTTTGGAGGGAGATGTTTGTAAGGCACTGTGTTACCCTGTATGTATTTAGGCAGAGACAGAAGAAAAGGGACCAACTGGCCCTGAGCTCTGGGAGTATGCTCAGTGGGACCTGTGAGTGTCAGTTCTCATCCCTGGGGTCCCTGTGATGACCCAGCAGTGTGTTATGTCACTAAGCCATGTATGGCCCTGCTGAAACCACTATCAGTAGAAGACAGACCATTTCTCTCACTTCGCTTTGTGGTCTCACATCACTCGTAGCTTCCCAATTGTCTTCTTTAGTTTTGGAATTTGCATATTGGACTTCATTGCTTAATGTCAAATTTATAAATCTCCCATCAAAAACAACCTCTTATTTTTAATAAGTTGATAAATACAGCGTGCGTGCTCTTCTTTTCCCCCAGGTCAGAAAGACTGGTACCAGCACAGGTAGCTGTGGCTTTTGTTGTGTGCCTTAAGTGCACTTCTACTTTGAAATAATAGTAGCTGGGGAAGGATTTTGCAGCATGTTGATGCTGAAGTGCCTTTAAGTTAGGCATGTGATATTTTTGACTGCAAAAGCTTGAGATACTTAAATAGTCTTTGGAAACTATGTTAAGTATTTTTAAGAAGTTAATGTGACAAATCTGCTGATTTCTGAAATGTCGCACGGCCTTACACATTAAACACTAGAAATCCCTACCTCTGAAGGCACGAACTGATGTTAGCAATGAACAATGACCGTTCTGTTGAATGCTGACCCTCAGCAAGCAATGGTACATTGTAAAATCCTGCAGCATGTAACATGACAGGAAAAAGGCTTGAAGACAGGCAATTATAAAGGAACGGTGACTGTAATGGAAGGTGTGACGCTTGCCTCCAGTATATTCCTATCCTTTTTTGTCACAATTAAAAGGAATATAACGTAATTCCTAATGTTTAAACATTTCACTTTTGTGTCCAATACTTAGTTTTGTTTGAACAGACTTGCAAAAAAGGGGTTTTAAATGAAGCTTCTAGCTCAGTTTTAAAAACCTCCTGTCTTTGGCCAAGGTCAAATTCTGAAATAGTTTCATAAACTTCAAGTTGTTTTAAAGATGATGATTAATGTTTAGAGCCATAAAATGGTTTGGATTTCCTTGCAGAAATACTAATTTTAAATGTAATTTGGGTGTTGGAAATCAAAGTTCTCATTGGATTAGACTTTTCAATTCTGTTTTTTAAAATTAGGGGATCTCCAGTGTTGTACATGGAAATTGAATTTTTTGCAGGACTTGAAGAAAAGGCACAGACTATGCCTGTGCAGTGCACATGTAAAGCTTTGTGCTATCCACACTTGATTTTCTTCTATTTTTTCTTTTGTTTTTTAAGGGAAAATTTTAAATTTATTTAAGAATGTTGAATTCCTGGAAAAGTAGGAATTGCACATCAGAGCAAGCAATCCAAACCCAAAGGCTGACAGTACAGGTGTGAAGCTGGGAAGGGGCTCGGAAAAAAAAAACCTCATCAAGGGAAATTAGGATAGGCATTAGCAATAACAGCTTGGCAAAATAACCTTCCGTTCTAACAGTGAGGCATATAAACTACAGAGTAGAAGGTGCAGCCTATTGATCTCCAGTTACAGAAATGTCATAAAACTTCAAGGCTGACTTCTCTGATGTAGATGTGGAAGAAGATCCTGCCCTGAGGCAAGCGCTGTCCTACATAACGTCCTGAGTTCCTTCTCTGCCTCATTTTAGGGATTTGGAAGAATATAGCATTTGTATATCCTGTATTGAACTTGGGTACCTCATCTTCAGTATTCCTAACTGGAAATGTTTGTGATTCCCTCACAGTGTTGTGTCTGTGCACAATGTCATATGAGCACCTGTAAGTGAAATACGCAGTGTAGCTCTTAGGTGGGTATGAAGTGAAAGACGCAAAGAACTGCTGGTGCAGATACTGCTTTAGATTCTTTTGGTCCACACTGTTCATAGACATTTTGCAGGCTTAGGCTGCTACAGCTCCTTATTTGGGGTGTTTAACAGGTTGATGAGACATTTTGATTTCTAGTGATACGCACAGCATCCTAACTAACCTATAGCTTTGAGTACTCAAAATTAAACCTTGTTGAGGCTTAATCATAGAAATTTCTGTTGTCTGTGCTTCTACAGCTTTGTCTAAGCAAGCGTCTGTTTCAAACTGATAAATTAAAAAAAGGCAGGAGCATGGGTGTGAGAGGAGAGCAATAAAGCATTCAGCATTGGAATGTAAATCTTACAGAAGTGAGCGGAAAAGTAGCTCAGCTTTAAGACGTATCCAGGGTTTGTGTATTTAAGCTTATGTCTAGTTGCAAGACAGCATTTCACTGTGCAACGTTGGAGCTCAGGCTTTAATTCTTGAGCAATGGCAATCCCAGAAGCGTATCTAGACAAGTGTCAAGTAGTCAGTCTTACTGTTGCGACTAATACCCCAGAACTCACACAGAGGAAGAAAGAGGAATGTTGCTAGTTCCAGGAAAAGTACCAAGGAGTGCTGGTGTGCTCTTCTCTGTGGCAGCTAGTCCTAGCACAGGACACCTTGGACAAGACTTCAAGTAAGCTCATTTTCTGCGTCTGTCTAGCTTCAAGTGTAATCTGAAGGACCCAATCTGTTATTGCAAAGAAAACAGCGCATGTGAACATCATCTGATAGAGAGGGAAGTCCCAATTATTTGTGCAGCTGAGTCTGTTTCAAAGAAAGACTGTAATAGCATATTACCAGACTTGAAGAAACAAAAGTGGCATGAGTGGGTTGTCTAGGTAGAAGGAGCTCTGGTGAAGGATCTTTTTGCCAGCTATTATTGTTGAACTTTGAAATACTGAAAAGAGAGTCAATCAGTATTTGTGAAAGAAATGGAAACAAAGAAAGTTGTCCTGGTACTAGGGCACAGATGGTAGATCTGTTTTGTTTCTCACCAGCAATGTTTCTGACCTGATATATCACCCCTTGATGTTTTATAGGAACTATTTCAGTAGCATATATTTGGGGGAAGACAGTAGGACTGACAGCTACACCACAAAGACTTGATACGGTAACTTGAGTTGTTCATTTCTAGACGAAGTTGGAAAAAATTTAAAATGTTGAAAAAGAATAAAGTTTCTCAAGCACTTTTCACATTGTAAGGATGTTTTGCTGTGTGACTTGTTCTTCTGTCGATTGCTTTCTATTTGACTTGAGATACCAAAAACCACCATCAGTGAAAGAGAACATAAAAATCAGATGTGAAGAGGGAAGGTTTTTTTGTTTTTGTTTAAGTTGCTGTACCATCATCCTTTTTTTCATTGAAAATGTTAATAAAAGCAGTACTTCTATTTAGTAGCGTTTGCATTAAGAGCTCCTCCAACAGCCCCTGAAAGTATTTTATTTGGATTAGAGCTTTTATGTTATGTTACTTTGTATGTGGATTCTGTCCTCAAGGATTTTAGCTTTCTGTAAAAGCACTGGTGGTTAATTTCTGCTATAATGATTAAATCTCTTACAGAACATCTTATGTCCGAGAATTGCTGATGTCATGGCTATCATTCATTGGTTGCTATGGGAATTAAGTATGAGTGCATTCAATATTAATACTGCGTTCCTGCTATGTGCACTCTCCTGATGGAAAAGTACTCTCTTTCTCCAGGAACACTCGCTGCAGCGATCCCTGTGACAAGAAATGCTCTTTGCAGACATGTCCGGGGTACTCTCTTCCTTACTGTTCTCAAAGTTACCATCCAGCACAGTACGGCTTAGGCAGTTTATTTTTGAGTACCCAGTTGTTATTATGTGTCCCAGTCCTTGAGTGTGTTTGTGGTAATGTGCTGTCACAGGTTCACTTATACAGGGCAAGCCCAGGCACTTCAGCAGTATGTTTCTTCTCCTTTAGTTTGAAAGGGAAGTTCCTTTAAGAGATCCTGAAAGGTTGTTTATACCAGTGTGAGATTTGTATATCTGTTTTTTAAAGTGGTTTCCATGTAATCTCTTAACTGTGGCGGAACAACAGAATTTAACAATGGCTTATTTTTCCTAAGCCCTGAATTCCGGTGTTTAAGTTTAATTTCAGACTCTTAATTAGTAGCTGTATTTCCTTTTATTAAATTTTGAAATGTCACTTATAAAATGCTGTTGCACTAATAAGTTGAGCCAATATTTCAAATTTAAGGCTAGGTTGTGATATAATTACAATTCAACACTTCTGTGTATATGTAAGCATACCAGAAAAGGTCTCAGTCGTTGAAGGAGTTTTTTGCCAATTTTCTTAAGGAGATATTTATTTCTTTGATTACGTCCCATTAAAAGTCAGATAAATATTGTAGCACTGGTTAAATACAGAAGCCACATATATCTACTCTCAGCCTGGCAGGGGAAAAAGGTTTTTAGAAATAAGCTTGAAGACTTGGAAGGAGGCCTGCTGCTTAAGGGACAGTTGGCTAAAAGAAGAAGAGGACCACAGCATTCTGATCATACAGTTGAACTTTATTTTTACAAGAAAGAAACTTAAAAGTAAATTGACATGTATAAGGACTTAATGCAGCCCCACTCCATCACAGAAAAAGAAAAAAAAACAAAGCAGGAAAAAATTTGAAATTGCCTGTAAAATGTGCAAGGCCACTGATAACGATGAGCTTCTGGTTTCTGCAAAAATGGTGCAATGGCAAAAAGAAGTTTTTTTTTGATGAAGGATTGAAAGTGTAATGTGTAAATGCAAACAAAGCAGCTTTTGTCCTCTATATAATAAAGAAGTATTGTGTGACAGTGTAATTTCTTTTATAATTCAGAATTGATTGATGCTCAATGAGGTCTGTGGATTGTAGCCTTTTGGTGTGGGTAGATGCACTTGATATGTGTAATAATGTCCCCATTCACTGGGGTGGAAGCAGTATTTGAAAACTGCAGCTAAACTTGCTGTCTCCAGCACCAGTGGCATGACTGATTGCTGAAAGTTGGAGCATGGGACTTGAATAGAGGTTTGGCAACACAGGGGAAAATGGTTGTCTGTTTTGGAGTGTGACATGAGGCAATATTTACTCTGCTCTGTTTCTCCCTTTTCCAACCAAAAGGCAGGTTGCCAAGAACAGGGACTGAATGGTTTGGATCTTCAGTTAAAAACCTTTTGTCTGCGCTGGAGTAAAAGAGATGTGCAGATAGCTCAGGAAATCTGAGAGTTGTCTTCTATTTGGATGATACATGGTGGTTGTGCAAAGTAGATGGGTCATCCCTACAGGTGTTTTTTTTTTGCTGTCCAGTATAAACTTGAGCCTTGTTTCTGTCTGTATGACTCTATATCACTCTCTTTTTTAGAGAAGTTACTAAACCCAAAACTTCCTGGTGACAAATATGTACAATGACAGAATTTCTGTGTTTCTGGACTCCGGAATTTCTGGAGGAGTCATGGCACAACTGAAGATCCGTCTATACTAGTCATTGATATACATACATACTTTCAGACGCATAGTAATTACATCTTTAGCTGTTACTGTTTGCATATTTTTAGGATTAAAATGTTCTAGTTTGTGTTCGGGAGAAATCAAGATATTGTGCAAGCGTTCCGCAAGGTCAGCTGAGGGAGTACAGTTGCTGCTTTGGCAACTCCAGCGTTCAGTTATGAGGCTTCAGCCTCACAGAGCTCATTTTGGAAAAGCTCTAAAGTGTGAGATCTGTTTTATTTACCTTCTAGTGCCTATGCAATTTATTTCTCAAGCTGTTCTCCTGCTGTGAGGGCTGGTTTAAATGAAATTCTCATAGAATAGTTCCATCCACATTTAACTCAGAATAAAAATGCTAAATAGTGAGATTTAATGCTAAAGCCCTCTGTCACTTAAGATATTTAAACCTTTCAGCAGTTTAATGATATATAGAGTTTCTTCTTCTGGAGCACCTTGCCTTGCATGAAAAACCCTCAACTTTCCAATTTCTTTTAAATCTTTAAAACTGTCTTGATTTTGTCCATTTAGCTGAATCTATTATGTTTATCTGAGAGTGCTTCAGTGTGGTGCTAAAGAGTGAAATATTTTTGTCCATCTAGCTAAATGTGGTATCCTAATCAATGAAACAAAGTCTAGGAGATTTCGGGTAACTCATGACAGAATATTCTGTTATGGAGTGGGACTTGTCAATAGATTATTAAACCTTGGTCACTACTGCATTCAGTGACACAAGTATTGATTATGGTATTTTAAAACCACTTACTCACTCCCTAACTAGCCTAGAATATAAATTCTAGATTGCATACAATTCACGTAAATCAGGGAAAGTTTTCTCTGACCAATAGCTGTTATAACAAAACTTCAGAAAGCTTTTAATAGTTTCTATGGTTTTCTTCAAGAGTTAAATACTTTGACTAAAGATATAAATTCTTCTGAGAGAACATTTCCTTCTCCTATCAAAAAGAATATGATTGGAAAAGGTAGGGAAATTGGAAAAGTTAGAGCTAAAAGTTACAGAATGTAGAATTAAACTATCCCAGACACTGATTTATTTCCTACAGTTGCTTTCCCTGTAGACTAATATTATTCTGGGTTGTAAATTTAAAAGCTTTGAAACTTGAAGTTTCTATTCACTGTTGTTTTGCTTCTGGTTTTTTTTTTTTTTTAATAGTGCTTGGTAAGATGAATATGCATTTTAAAAATCTACCTATTTAAAAAACAAATTAAAAAAAAAGCAATAAAAAACCCAAAATAAAACCCCACCTTTTTGTAAGAATGATGAATCTCTCTGTGACTACTTAACAGCTTGTTGGTGTAATGAAGATAAACAATTTTGGTTCACAATTTTATAAAAAGGCAGGATGGGAGGAAGGGAGCAAAGAAAGATTTTTTTTTTCTGTTTGCAACATTGAAATTTCTCGTATTTGGACATGAATATTTAAATATATTTATTCATCTTACTGTGCAGTGTAATTCAGTTTTTGATAGTAAATATATTTATCATTATTCAAAAATAAGTTATTCACTGTTATGTCTATATTGATGTAAGATTTTCATGCTATGCTGGTAATAAAAAAAGACTGAAGCTCATTCTGAATAAGCAGGAAAATACAGTTTTCAGTACTTTTCAATTTCATATTTTCCCCTGAGTAAGGAAAATCTGTCTTTCCCTCAAAATTTCTAGTTGTATTATGCTTTTCTGCCGATGCTGGTGCACCATATATACACAGTCAAACCCTCAAATGCAGGTCTTGAAAGAAGGCTGGCAAAGTGCTGTTAGTGTCTGTCATTTCAGCTGTACTGAGATGAATTCAGAGCTCGGATTCATCAAAGCCCTGGGAGCTTAAGGAGCTAGTATTAAGCTTTTCTCTCCCCGCTCTCTTTCCTGCAGTACTTGGGACACGTGGAAGTGGATGAATCCAGAGGAATGCATATCTGTGAAGATGCTGTGAAGAGACTGAAATCTGTATGTATATTTTTTTCATGACAGAGTTGGCTTTGGGGCTGTGAGTGTTACTGGTAAAGGTCCGTTTGGCAGCAGCGCCCCAGCTAAGGACTGAACTTTTGACCCATGCTAGGAGAACAGTTGGCCGGTTTGGGAGCACTGCTGCAGTTAGGGGGACATGCTGATCTGATGATGAGAGGGAGAGTTACAACTGTTCTTTCTACTTGCAGAAACTATTTGCAAAACAAATGTGTAAATTCTCTGTGACCTTTCAGGCTAAGTTGGTACCCACGTGGGACTTGAACCATTGTTTTTTAACAGCTTTCTCCCTCTCTCTCTTTTCTTCTCCCCCTCTCTCTCTTTCCCTCTGTTGCCTGCCACTTTAATAGTGACTTAATTCACCATTATTATACAAAATATTACTTGTTTTAGGCTGCTTTTTTTCTAATGCACTGCAACATTGTAGTCATGCATGAAATAATCTGGCTTGCATCTGCTCAAGTGGCCTGAAGGCTGCCTAATTCTGATATGCCATAAAGTGGGCTGCTCTTAGTTTGGCTTCTGTGAACGTTTGCTCCTGTAAATGGCACTCGTTCAAAGCTCTTTGTAGTTCTGTGGCTCATTTGAAGAGGTCTTGTCATCTCTTTCCTGAAGTAATAATACCACAAAGTCCTGCGGAAATAGCAATGTCCAGAAAGCCTGGGATCAGTCTGTCAAGGAACTGAGGCTGTAACATCATTGAGAAGAACAGGGGAAAGGACATAAAAAGTTTGAATTTTGAATGGAGATGGAGAACTGCAATCCTTGTCATCACTTCTCTTATATGTTTTAGCTATAGAGATTCTTCAGTATGCCTTCAGTGGAAGAAACTCTTGTATCCTTGCAGCTCAACAAAATCACTGGAAGTCCGTCAAACCCTTCTACTGCACCTTTGCTAACTTAAAATGTCTGCTATTGGACATCCCTTTTTTTTCCCTGACCAAATCTGAGAGCTCAAGTGGCTTCCGTCTAGACCCTTCTTCCTAGCACACAGTGGAAGATTATAGGTTATCTTTTCTGCCTTCTGTTGTGCTGTAAAGTTTCTGAATTGGTTTAGTGCTCTGATTAAAATCAAGTCTTTTCATTCTTTTCTCTCTCAGCTAATGTATAGCAACCTGTTAAAGCCGCATCCCATCTGTTCTCATTCAGCCCACAGTGACTGGGGATTGATTTTTATTAAAAAGGGCCACACAAAATATAAATTAGTTTCTTTGTTCTGTGGATTTAGTTTATGTACCTAAAAGTGCAAGTACTGATCACATAATGAATTGCATCCGTTTTTGTCCTTTTCTGGTTTTTGTTCTCTCAGAACACTTTCTGTTAGCACACCAAATAGCACTGCAGCATCTACTTTATGGAACTTCTCTCATTCTCTTCCCTGGGGAGCTATGCTTTGAAGTAGCTGTTTTTCTAGTTATAAAAATCTTACAAGTCCACAACTCAGTTAAGAGTAGCTAAGCTTATAATTAATGAGACATAGTAAAAGCATAGCACCCAGTTTCTTCTGGAATCTGGATAATTCCAGGATTATGATTCTTGATCACATGAATTATTGATTCAAATGTCAGACTTAGATATTTGAGTTTTACAGTGCGTTCCCTGGAAATAAATAGTTTAATTTCTCTATTCTGTGCTATGTCATTATTCCACATTGTCGATGGTGTGAAGTTTACCTATTCTCCTAAATTAAACATTTTTCTTCAGATAATTTTGATCTTCTTCTACAGTTTGAAGTTTTTGGTGTCTATATATAAACTGAACAGAAGCACACATCTCTTACAATTGCTATTTACATCGTCTTCTTTGTCAGTGTTGGAAGTTGAGAAGTAGAGGTGAAATTCTCTTTGGGCCCCAAGAGAAGGATTCAGATTACTGAAAGTACTTTATATGTGCTTTAGCTCTAGACTCCATCAGATCTGAGGTTCATCTGGAGCTGCTCACTGCAATTCAAGCCCTGCCCCTCACGCCAGCATGTAGGTTTTAAAGCAGAGGCATTTCTTTAGGACACCATTATTGCTGAAAGCTCTTTTCTGTACAATATGCTCTCTTAATTTAGCAGAAGCCAAACACTGGGTAATGTTTCAGCATGCGAGGAATGTGATAAGAAAACAGTTTGTTCTTCTGGTATTCTCCTGCTTTCACGCTACTTAGTTATTTTAGTGGGCTTTCTCTTGGTTTTGAAAGAATTACAAGTTTGAGGTGCAGCGCTCTCATACTGAAAGACTAGCTTAAGGGAGATTGGGCTTCACTTTCCGTACGCTTAAACTACATCGAAATGTATCTGAGCTACTTCAGTCTTTCTTATTTTCTCTGCAGGTTAAGGTGTAAGTTTTATAAATCCAGTCAATAAAGATGAGAATTGTTGAAATCCTTGAGTCTTGTAGCTTTTAATAATTAACTTCTGTCTATCTTTACTTATTTTAATAGATATATTTTTCCCTCTTAATTCTTGCTTTACAACAGTTGGCAACTCATTTGGCTGATCTTTTATAGGGTTGACTCCTGGATTTTAAAAAAATTTAATGGGATTTGTCAAGAATATAGAACACTGTTAATCTTGACTTTAGGAATAGTTTAATTACTGCTTTGTCTTTTGAAAGAAAAGATGCAAACAAATCTTTCAGTGTCTTTATTGTGTGTAATAACCTTTCAGGGATTTTTTTTAATTTATTTTTTTATTACCTGTTCCTTTTATGTGGCATAATTATTTTTGAGTATTGCGTCTTGCCGAACCTGAAACCAATTGATGGGTGAGCAATTTTATTCAGACATTGTTTAATTGACAACTGAGTAAAAGAAGCCACTTTTAGCTTGAGAATCCGTCATCCATACTGTACTCTGTTGTTACAGTTTTGTATCTCTGAAACTGCACACCAACAGTACGTAATTTTCTGTCAGATGAAATGGCACTGCAGTCTCATTAATAGATCAGAACTCCATGTATTCAGTTATTACTCTATTATTAACATGGGTTTATATTATCAGTGGAGCTTGCATTTTTCCCTTAAAAGGGTATTACCAATGTAGCTTACATTTTTCCCTTAGTAGGGATATACTGCTAACTCTGTACATGTTTCCCGTCTAGTCAGATCCTTTGGTTGGACACTAAGCTCTAAATGGTTTCTTCATAACCATTTCACTGAATTTAAAATATTTAGTGCCAGGGGAAAGTAACTTTAAGAGCCTTGTAAGTGTATTCGACTCAGGTGTGGTAACATCACATAAAGACAAAAGTATACTCTCTCATGTCATATTTTGATTTTAAATCAGCTTTAGCTTGTAGTATGGTTTCTAACTTGCCACTTTTTGTTTTAAATGATGCATTTGTTTTAATATATGTTCTTGTTTTAGCAGGTAAAGAGACATAATTTAATGTTTTAAAATATGCATTAGTTATCTCTAAACTACATTAACTTAGTGTTGTTTAAAACCCATTTTGCATGATGCCTTTTCCATTAACCCTGTCTAGTTTATTTTAAAAAATAATCTTGTTTAACAAGCATTTTTGCTGAGAGTAAAATTAACCATCACCTAAAAATGAGGTAGCTTCTGGTGAATCTCTTTAGCTTTTGCTGTCTTTAAAAAGCTGTTAATTAGTGTAATGCAATAGTCATTGCTCAACTTGGCAGCAGCATCCAACCCCTTCTCATTATGTACACTACATTGTGATTAATCCATTAGTTTCCCTCCTAGTGTTCAGCACATCCGGTCCAAATACAGAACCGTTCCTGCCTCCAAAAATTCTTAAGCTTTTCAGCTGACTGAACTTGAAGATGTTCTTTATGAGTTGACATAAATGTTGCAGGTTCTCGGTAAAACGTGCTGTAGAAGGCCATGGGGCAGAGAAACACACAGCAGCAGAGGCCAGGAAATGCAAAGTCGAGATTGACACTCCCTTCTTAACTTTGTTCTTCCTGGCTTTTGTTGACTTGCGTCAGAACCATAGCTTTGTTTTAAATATAACCTTGTTTATCGATCGATCCTCGCGACACCGCCTCAGGAGATTTGCGGTAATATTTTTAATATAATATTATCAGCGATCAACAGGCTGGAATTGCACAGTGTAAATGTGGGGTCAGGAGCTGTCACAGAGATGCTCCCTGTCTCATCTGCAATCCTCCTCGTTACTACTATACAATAGCTTTCTTAGAAGTGAAACAATTTGAAAAGATGGCAGGAGCAGCTCTGCGCTTCACGTCGGCTTCCCTCAAATGTGGAGCAGCACGTGGCTGTGCTCGCAGAGCGCCGGGCCTGGGCAAGTGTCCTCTCAGCCGATCGCTTCAGACCTTCTCGTTTCATTTCCACAATCTGATAACGAAATAAAGCTAGAAATAAAACTAAACTGCTCGCACATACGCTTAGAATTGCATGCTGCCCTCTTCTTAATGCAAACATAGCAAGCAGTATAATCGCTTCCAGGCTGAAGAAATTTAGGAAGTCATAACTCAGCCCTTGGTATCTTTGCACTTGTCTAACTGTCTGTCCCCTTGTCTGAGCTGACTTGAAAGGCTGTTCAGCCTATTCATTCAGAGTTGTAGAATGAATAACTAGTTTTTGTATAAATATTACATAAAGTCTTGGAAGGCTTTAGAAAAAGAGGAAGGGCTCTCATTTGTGTTTTAGTTTTACCACAAGATAACATGAAATTCTTCACTCTTCAATAAAGATTGCATAAGATGTGAAGCATGAGAGTAGTGTGTAAACCAGAGCAACAAATAAATGGAATAAAATGAAGTAGTATTTACCCTGCTTTATAACGGCCATACACACTTCTCCAGCTTACAGAGCATTTGCTTGGGAAAGACTGATCCATACAGAACAAACTTGACTGCAGTTCTGGAGTTAGAACTCTGCATTTCACAAGAGCTCATACAGTATTTTAATTGTTTAACCACTGTCTGCTGCCAAGTTTGGTTTATAACCTGACTAAAAGGGACTAAACAAGGGAGAGTGAAAATAAAGTAACCACTTTGCATGAAATTGGGGCTGAGGTTTTCTTCTTTCCACCAATTTCAAGGCAGTAGCTTGTTAGAATTGTGTGTGTGCCCTTTGATCTGCATTTTCGTGGGATTATTTTCACATTTGCCTGTCGCACCTTCTCATGGATAACTCTAAAACCCCCTTCCTTTCCCTCCAAACCCTATTCTTGTGTGTGCTTGTTGGTTTGAAAACCCTGGGACATTTTAGCTACCTACAGTAATAGCGCTCGACTTGTCCCCCCTGTTCCTCCAGGAAAGGAAGTTCTTCAAAGGCTTCTTTGGAAAAGTAAGTTTAATGCCTTGTTTGTGCTTGCACTATAAGGAGTTACATCCCTGGTATAGCACTGCTGTAAAATCAGGGTGTTGAGAGTTCCCAAATCCATTTCAGAATATTTGCTTCTAAAACAGACTTGGGATCGAAGTAAGAATACGGTTTAAAAAGTAACCTGAAACACAAACTTAAATCTCTATGGACTGTATTGAAGATCCAGTGCTCTGAAGTGATTTGCTCTTCCTGAAAAAAATTAAAATTTTCCTTTTAAACCCTTAAACTCATGCCAACCCACATCACCTGGGCAAATACCTACAGAACAGTTGAGGTCTGTGCCTTGTAAGTGCTTCATGCTAAGCTGTCTGACACCATGAGTTGGTCCCCAAATGTTGGCATTGGGAGAAAGCAGTGTGCCGTCCCTTAAACCTTCCTTTTTTGAGCACAGTCCTAGTTCAAAGTTATATGGAGATGAGACCAGCCATTTACCTATTATGTTTTCCTAATTTCAGCTCAATTTACACTTTCTATCATTGCTCTCGTTTTCACGGGGACAGTGTCTTAGACAAGAAGAGAAGCAACTCTTTGTCCTTATTAAGAATGCGCTGTAGTGTTGGCTGGGTGGTTTTATTCCTGCTGTCTACACCTCCATAAGGCAGAAAAACCACTCTTTCTTTTCTCTCTTATCTCTTTCCTCCTTCCGTGTTTAAAATTTCGTAAAACATTTTAATTTAGCTTTCACATGGAGTTAACCTAAGATACGGCTTCTAAAATAATCTTGTTATAAAATTAAACTTTGCTTAAATAGAAACTAACAGGTTTGTAACATCCATGCATACTGGAGTCTTTTGAAGATTATTCTGTGGTCATGAATTTGTTTTGGCTTTGCTTGGGGAGTCAGTAAGGTTTTTTCAGCTGCTGCTTTTTCACTGTTCAGTCAGTTAGTGATGCATGTCACAAGGGACAGCTGTTTCCCCAGTTCTGTTTTCTTCCTATGATCTGGGAAAGCACACATCTAACGTGTAGTGATGGTGAGGGGCTAAAATACAGTAGATGGCAGATCTATCAGATTAATGAGATCATTCCTATGCACAAATGAAATTTAAGAGCTGGAATCTACAAAGATTGTAGTCAAAACATGCTGTTTGCTTTCAAACCCAAAATGCTAAATTGAAAACAAACAGAGAACCCCTTACCTCAACCTGATCAGATATGTTAGTTTTCTCTCTGCTTGGTTTTATTATCTTATGTTAGGATACGTGAGAAAGCAACGATGTAAAAGGCCAAATAATGGCGTAGCACTTAGATAAAAATCTTTCTTTGACTTTTTAAATTTTTAAATATGCCATCTTCCCTATTACATCTTAGTTGCTTTCTTAATGAAATCTGATATTTTACTACAGCATTGTAGATTTGCTTTCTCTTGTATTATACTATTTTGACAAGGAAGGACCTAGTTCTACTTCAGCCTGTGAATTACATTAATTAGCACTGAAATCACTTAAATCTGTAGTGTTAGATATCCCCACAGCACCAGTATGGCAGTGCCTTTTTTACAGCTTTGGCCTACAACGGTAGCCCACATCTAGGGAAATCCGCAAAGAAAGGGACAGCTGTTCTCTTATTAATAATTGAGAAATACTAATAACTCTAATATCTTTTGGCTGTCTCATCTATAATTTCTCCCCAGACACGTTGCATTGGGATTAATATAATATTCCAAGCTGCAGAGCTACTTAAAACCTGCTAGCAGCACTCAGAAAGTCAGTCTAGACATGTTTGCTGCTTTCCCTGTCCATATTTTTCTCCCCATCTGATAGATTTGTGCCTGGAAATGTTCAATTGTTTCGTATTGAAAATGCTTTTTTTTCAACTTTAAATAGAAATGAAATGTCTGTTGATAGCTCTGGGTTAAGCTTGTGCAGTTATCAAATAAACTGCAGTTTTAGGTGGCTCTTCATCTTTTTAAACTAAAGGTTTTCTGTTGTAAAGTGTAGTAGTACAGATTTGATGATCCTTCTCGTGTTTTGGTTCCACTGAGTGTGTGTATGTCTCATCACACAATGTTTTATCTGGAGTCTGAAATGAAAAAAATTCTTTATATATACCTCAGACTCCACATACATCTTTAGAGCTGTTTCTAAGTCCCAGGATAGAATAAAATAGGCAGAAATACTAGAAACGATGTAGAAATGTTTAAAAAATGCATTACTGGGCAACTTTAATTGTGCTCTCATGTCCTTAAAACTTTATTTTCCACCTTACAGTGGAGTAGATACTTTTTGTTTGGTGGATGCCCGTCTCTAGGGCACTGCCAGCCTGTCACTGAGGTTTCCTTTGTGCCCAGCCCGCCATGGTCCTGCTTTGTCTTCGGGCCTGGAAGAAGGAGTGCCTGCCCTCCCTCCTGGAGATGTCTGAGGACTCTGAAATTAGTCCAGATAATGAATCTTGTATTGCAGCAGGTTACTGACCTCCCCAGAAGTGCTGAGCAGCGAGGTTTCTATCGGTGCTGACTCAGCACTGGCAAATCAGGCTTCCGGGAGTCGGTTCCGCACGTGGCTCTCCTCAGGCAGTGTTGTCATCCAAAAACTCTGGAATTCATATGAACACAAGCTACTGCTCTGAATCTCCAGATGAGGTAGCAACATTTAAGACCATACCATTCCAGTGGATATTGGCTATGTGCTTTAAATATTTGTGTTTGGAGTTGCCTAAACATTTCAGTTTATTACACAAGCTACGATCCTGCACTGGAGTTTGCATTCCATGCAGTATCTTGTGTCTGGTCTGATCTTTGTCCAGTATGTGCCAGAAGTGCAAGTGCTCTTATCTACTTTGTAATCACGATTTACTTGGCAGTATCCCGCCCATAATGGAGTAGTACTTTGATTTGTGTATCCAGTATAAACTGATTTGGAGAAGTATGTTCCTTTAAACATCACTGGGAGGCACAGATAAGCTGAGAATTCAGTAAACGGGAAAATCATTCCTTGCCCAGCGATAGTAGCGGTGGGTTTGGGGTGTAGACTGTGAGCACTTAACCTTTAAAAGCACTTGCATCCACCATCCATAAATCTAGAAGAAGGAACTGGGAGATGAAAGTGTGTTTTCTTTTTCCCTTAATGTAGCAAACCCATGTTAGGTTATCTTGTATGTGGAAACTTACGTTTCCAGTGAGAAGACTTAGAAAGCCCTTTAACCTTTCCATTTTATTCTGAGAAACCTGAAGTTCCAAGTGTTGACTATTTCTAAATCCTCACTTGGTAAAAAAACAGATGAGGAGTAGTTCTGCTGAAGATCATTACTGTTTTATGAAGTACCCAGCTCAGTTAAACTTGACTTTAATACAGACTTTAGGAACTGTTCACATTTTTTGTAGGAGCAAGGTTTTTATTGTTTACTAGGGAAAGACGTGTAGCTCTTGTTCTAATGGTAAGCTAAACCAGTTACCTGCAGGCATTATCTTCTCTTGATTGTTTGTATTTGCTTGAAATAAAGATCTTTATGACTATTAATGGCTATAAGAAACTGCTACTCTTTTTAAAACAGTTCAAGGACAGAGACCTCTACAAACCATTTGTTTTGGAAATAAGAGGGACTTTTAGGCTATGGAAGCTATCTGAGCGTTGAAAATACAGGCTGTATTTTGTGGGTGTTGATACTTACTGCCTTTTGAGACTAAAAATTCAAAGTAACTTTTAAATGCTGCAATATTTTTTAACACAAATGATGGTAAATTTAAGTACATCTTCCATTAGGAATGATAATGTTTCCATTAGGCATTCCAGATTCTGAATGAATACCCACGCTAGATGTTCATTTAGAAACTTGCTTCTGCAAGTCCATCTCTGTAGTTTGCTTTCATGCTGTGCTTATTTTCTCTCTTTTCTCTTTAAACACTCTTCTGTGCAAGTCAGTGCCATTCTCTGTTCTTGCTAAGCTTTTTGAGAATGCCCGGGGTGTCATTGCTGCTTCCAAAATGGGGACAGATAGTTCCTCTCCAGAAAACAAAAGTTCTGTCAGACCCTTTTTCTTCACACTTGCTGCTTTCTCTGAGAATGAAATCAATGTGATATAATTGGAGACTTTTCATTCTAAGATATTTCATCCTTAGAGTGTTAAAATTGGTGTTGCAGACTTGGAACATGCAGTAGCTTATGTCAGAATGTGTCCTGGTTCCATTACTTGCTGAAAGAATATAAATTACATACATTAGCAATACACTATTAAAAAATTATAAACTAGTTGCAATTCTTGCTTGAAGCCACTAGCTGATACCCCTTCATCTTTTTTGTTGTTGTTGTTGCTTTCTTCACTCCCTGGAGTGGTCTCTGGTGGGTGCCATTAACAGCCACAAACTGTGTAAACCCAGTGCTTAAAAAAACATGATGGGGAGAATATTTATTAACTGGTTAAAGTATGGGGCTTGTGAATTAAAGTAACACGCTAAGAAAAAAAAAAACAACTATTTTTCTAATCGTAGTTCTCAGTAACAACCAGTAAAATTATGTTGACCTATTTTCTTTTGAATGAATTCGTTTCAGAAGAATATGATGTTTATACTGTTTTCTGTAACTTGCCCTTGAAAAGTAAACAGTCTAGAAAGAATCTGTAATTTAAATGACTCCTGAAGCCTTCCTGTGCTTCCCACTTTTACTTACCCTCAGCTTGCAACAGCTGAAAGTTCCCACAGCTGGGTCTTGGATAAAAGCCAGACCTCTCCTCTGTTATGTCAGACTGCCACACACCATTGCTTTTTCAAGATACGCAGCAAATGGTTAAGAAATCGTATTTTTCTACCTCTCTTCCAAGATTTGACACTTAGCCATTAATAAATTAGTGAAACATGTTTGGATTATTGATCTTAGCATTAGGCTTATGAGCTCGATGAGTTACACAGTACCTGATGATCTTGAGGTGCTTTTAACACTGATTTAAGTTGATGCCATGATTCTGCCATGTGACTATTGGGGCAGAGGGTAGGGCTGGTGGAAATACCAGGTAAGAATTTTCCTCTGTTTAAACTTGTGCTGAAGAAGCTACCTGTGGTGTAACTCCTTATGAATTAGTGTCTTCTGACTCTAGTGGAATTTTTCACCCACTTGGTCAATCTTGAATTCTTTACTGTCAGTGAATGTACACCTTATTTTTGCCTCACCTGTCCTGTGCCCTCTCCCCATCCCCACGATGTGCTGTTTCTGAAATAATTGGCTTTGGCTTGGTTCTCTGAATGTTTTGCAACTTGGATTGAGCTTTGGGCACTCTACTGACCGTGGACTTCATCTACACTTAATGTTATGGTTCTTGGAGAGGGGAAGCAGGTGGCAGTCTGCTGTTGGCATAAAACTGTTCTGTTTTTGTTTTTTTCTTTCCTTTTTTTTTTCTTGAAAGTCTGGGAAGAAGGCCGTCAAAGCAGTCCTGTGGGTTTCGGCGGATGGACTCAGAGTTGTAGACGAGAAAACAAAGGTTAGATTTCCCTGGGCAAAAGTTTTAAATCTCTTTATAATAATGTATGTGCTATATCTTCAAATGGACACCAATCTTTATGTTAATGCAAACGTTGGTATTTGAAAGGAAGACTGAAGTGTGTAATTAGTTTAATCATTTCTTGCTTTGTAAACATACTTACGCCTGCTAATTTTTTCCCAGTTAATTCCACACTATTCTCGAGACACATTTTATAAAACATGGCAGGTGCAGCACAAGCTTGGAATATTTTTTGTTCCATTTACTGGAACAATCATTTTTTCCCCCCCATTAAGTTCTCTTGACAGTGAACTTGGAGAGTCCCTTGAGTTTGTTCTGCACCACTGCAGAAGGTTGCAGTAGTAATACACAGGCAAACTCACATTAATATAATATAATATAATACAATATAATATAATACAATACAATATAATATAATATAATATAATATAATATAATATAATATAATATAATATAA
>JAWMRA010000161.1:27486925-27591872 GCA_035584735.1 Pseudotriccus pelzelni
ATATAATATAATATAATATAATATAATATAATATAATATAATATAATATAATATAATATAATATAATATAATATAATGTATAAGTCAGTATAATTTTCAGTGCATCCAGATCCTAGAATGGGTCTGAAAGAACAAGAGCTTCCAAGAATGCAGTGAAGAAGGTAATCTAAATAGGGAGTTGTGCCTTCAGACTCAAGCTAAATAGTATCTGAGTATATCAAATTTAATAGTCTCTAATTCTAATATCTAAGCTGTTGGTCTGAAGTGGAAGACTGATGTATTTGTGGCATTCTTCTAGACTGTTTTACATTTTTTTTATTGTGAAATTACATTTTTTTTTTGTGAAATAGCAGAGTATGTACCACCAAGGCGCCTGTGTGCAAGTAAGAGCAAACGATTCTTGGGTTTATGTAGATGTAGGCAATTAGAAATAAGAGCTTTAGGCTTCCTACTACAACTGTACTAGTATTTTAAAAGATGGCATGGCTATCAGAACAGTTTTAACTCTCGTCAATCTGAAATAATTTGCTTTATATTCATATCATTTAACACTTACTTTGTCAGCCTACAAGATATTTTTACAAGCCAACACTGGCAGGCAGAGATAATTCATATCCCTCTGCAGTACTGCCTGTCAAATATCTGCTCTGTGGCTAGACTTCTCCAGGGCTGCTGTTATGGAATGCTTCATCAGGGCTAAAACTGCCATCTCTCAAGAATTCAGTTTCTAATACAAACACACTGATGTGAGTGAACTCAGTCTACTGATTGCCTCATTTAAAAGTAATAATACATTATTTTTAGAAATGTTGCTGCATATATGTAATATTTTCAAATTGAATTTTAATAAGATCTGCAGACTCTGGAGTTAATTAAAAGTATGGGATTTAAAAAGAGAATATACTGTTGCCTCCTGGTGGCTCAATATATCAGCAGAGGTGCCAAGTACTAGCCACCAACCAAAAGAAACAATTGTGAAAAAAAAATGTTGAGAAAATAATTTTTAATGAAGATGACATAGTCTTTAACGTACTATCTCCTTTTTAAAAACACTTCTATCAATCTATGGGACTAAGTCAGGGATGTTTGTTACTACCAGTGCTGCTGGTGCTTTTCCATTGCATCCCTGCTTAGCTAATTGGCAGATCAGTTTTTACTCTTTTTGTAGAAGCTGCTAGACCTTGTCACACCTAAAGACCTTTCCCATAAGTTTCAAGTTGTGTTTTAACCACAGTAAAGACTTTTTGATTGCAAGACTATGGAGCTGCTGTAAAAATAATAAAACAAAATAAAAATTTTTAAAAAATAAACCAAAACAAAAATGTGTGCTTCCGTAGCCTAGAGAGAGATCATGGGAATTGTCTGGGTCCCTAAGTTCTTACGTGGTGCCTTCTACGAAAGGTGTCTGTTGGAAAATGTAATCTGTTCTATTTTGTTTCGTAAGGGGAACAGATTCTGAACGGTGACTTTGTTGACAGATAATTTATAGCCAGATCAGGTTACCCTCTTTTTATTGTAACTCATCTTTGTGCAGTTACTACTAAAAATTACCTTTTCAGTGTTTTTCCATATTTCCTCATGTTTCTTTTATTGTGGGGGGGGATTTTTTCCCTTTAGGATCTTATAGTTGATCAGACAATAGAGAAAGTTTCTTTCTGCGCACCAGACAGGAACTTTGACCGGGCATTCTCGTACATCTGTCGAGATGGCACAACGAGACGCTGGATATGCCACTGTTTTATGGCTGTGAAGGACACGGTAAGTTTAATGTGGTGTGTGCTCAACTCTTCTAGGTCCTAGCTAGAAGTAATGGTCAGAAAAATTGAGTACCTGGAATACTGCAATATGATTTGACTCCAGCTGGAGTATTACTTACTCCTTGAAAATTATTTCAGTTCTAATTCCCTGTATCTGAATTATTTGCCACTGCTCTATGGTGTTGTCTTGTGGAGAGAAATGGTGCTCAGCATGTGTGTAAAAGGAAAGCAGTCAGCCTCAGACATCTCCAGCTGAAAGGAACTACTCTTCTAAGACTAGACGGAAAATTTTCTCATCTGAAAATATTTGCAGCCAATAACTGACACAGCAATGACAGGTTTTCCAGGATAAAATCAAAGTAAATACAGACTGGTTATGAATGCAGTCTCTTGTATGCAAATGTTTTCTTGAATGGAAAGTCATCCAAATGTTAAGGAATGGAGCTAAACTTAATTAAATTCGCATTCTGTTTGCCTCTAAGTGACAGAGAGTGGAAGGTTTAAAGTAAGTTACCTCTATCAGTTTCTTGCTGTGTAGATTTAAGTAAGTTATTTAACTCTGTGATCTGACCTTTCCCTCTATCTGCTTTCTGTTGATTCCTGCCTTTATTATACAGAGTGCTTGAAACCTCATGCAGATTTATTGCATGAACTCCACAGAGCTGCATGTTCAGAGTAGCGGTACTTGACAATTTATCATTTCTCTTTAAACAATGAAGTTAGAAATTCCCAGTAAAACTTAAGTTAGAACTGGAACATTTCTGTTTTCCTCTGTGAATAACAGGTCGATTCACATACTGATTATGATAGATGAGTCGAGCTACTGGTAGCAATAGTGCCTCTGACTCAACTGTCGCTGCTGTATCAGCTGGGTTGCTGGACTTCCTCTGACTTGAATTTCCTTTCCTTATTGCAGTTACTGGATAGTGGATCCTTTTGACCTCACTGGTGAATAATGGAAGTGCTTTTCAGAAGGCACTCTTAATTTGTGCTTTTGGTCAGGGCCATTAAGTGGTGTAAGTAGTCACCACTGTACTTTTAATTTTCACATCTACACACAAAGGTCAGGTCTCCCTGAGCCCTCTTGCTCCAAGAACAACACCTCTCTGTCCTTCAGGACTTACACCTTAAGATGGCTTCAGGAGAGCTTCTTTGCCACAGATGTATCCAGAGGCAAGCGATCAATGCAGGCACACTGTCACCCTATCATCTTAGTGACAGTTGAACTAAACAGGTTATCCAACCGTCTCCTTCATTCCTGGGTGGCCTTCTTGAACACGCCTTGTGCCTTAGTAATTGGGTGTCTTTATATAGCAGGTTTAATTTTAGAGCCATACTAAAGGCGGCCAGTTACAGTAGTTCTCTTTAATGCCTGAATTAGACGCGTCCTGTAAAGGCCGGTTATCACTTTGCGATGCGTGAAGCACACGTATGTTTCTGTTCCGCTCACCGTATGACGCAATGTTGTCTCGTGCAGGGGGAAAGGTTGAGTCATGCCGTGGGCTGTGCATTTGCAGCGTGCCTGGAGCGAAAGCAGAAGCGGGAGAAGGAGTGTGGAGTGACTGCCACCTTTGATGCCAGCAGAACCACATTCACTAGAGAGGGGTCATTCAGGGTCACTACAGCTACTGAACAAGCAGAGAGAGAGGAAATTATGAGACAGATGCCGGATGCTAAAGGTATGGGACGCAACTTAAACAACTGTTTATAGCAAGCAAAACCAGCACTGAGGCCTGTGCAAGGATTTAGGCTTAACCTCCTTAGAGCATTCCCTCTCTTGAACCTTGCTATGTTCGAACAATGTTCCCAGACTCTTGTCACTTCACAGGATGCAAAATTATTCCCAGATTCACTCAGAGCACCTTTTCCCACATCCCTTCTAGAAAAAGTGCAAGTGGCTTCATATGTGAAAGCTGCTTCTGCTTTGTTTTGTCAGCTTGCTTTATGGCAGAGAGCGCTGTAGGTACTATACTAAAAGGCTTTATTAGAAAATCATTATAAAACTAGGACAAGCTTGCCAGACACATCTAAAGCTTATGGTAAGTGAACAGAAAATGAAATGCATTTTTCTTAAAAAATAATGTAATTTTTTTACTAGTTTTATGTCAGATTACAGAGTGTATGTGTAGAATAATACGGCATGAGGGAAGAACAGAGTGCTTTAAAAAAAAAACGGAACAAAACAACCACCCCTTCCCCATAAAACACACAACTGTTACACTGTTAATTACATTCAAAACTAATAACCAACTGACTTTAGAGGAGTTAGTGTTCTGAAACTGAAGTGTAGAACTTGTTACTCAAGTTTTATTACAAGTGCCGGAGTTCTACAGCTAACAAAAAATAAATATTATAAATATTGTTCATAACTCTCTTTACAGTGGAGTCAGACTTTTGTTTCAGAGGATTTCACAGCAAGTCTTATGCTGTCCCTCGGTTACAAAACTTTAATCTTTGTTTTCATCATCCATCTGCTTGTTCCCATACGTTAGTTTTAGAATGTGCTAAATGAAGCTTAAACACAAGGCCTTTGTTACTCGAGGGCATGAGTCAAAGTCTTGACTCAATGAAGGTGTGTGAAATCCTTTCCAAGAAAGACTGATTAGGAAAGTTTCACTTGAACGAGCAGCTGCAACTCATGGGTACTGAGGCTTGCAAGACAACATAATTAGTTCCTCCTACCGTTCCAGCTCCTCAGAAATCTCTAGTCTGACTCTTCTCTTTACCAGACTTCTAGTTGTTCTGCTGATGTGTCAAAAAAAAGGTAATTGTTTTTCCTAAAATGTTTGGAAAACGATATAGGTAAAATAATAGTTCATACCAGCATAGTGAGATTTTCCCCTTGTTCTGCTGTGTTGATGATCCCCAAAGCCAATTCATTTATGAGTGAGACTTTTCCTAGAGATGGTAAAATCCCCATTGCTACTTTATTATTTCCTGGAGGAGCTGGGGAGCTGCAGCCTGAGTGCTGAATGCAGCCTAACTCATTAAGTGCTGCTGCTACCTTTGGCCTGCTAAAGCTTGTGCAGTGTGTTTGGCTGCTGCTGCTGATTCTGCAGGGCTGACAGGGTGGCTTTTGAAAGAGGGTTCCAGAGCTGGGTTCTGTTCTCTGTTGCTGCTGAGCCTACGGCACCCTAAGTCACTTAATACAGTTTGTAGTAATATTTTGGCCATGGTTCTGTGTGAGGCAAAGTAGAGGTCTCAAGCACACAATACGTTTTTCAGTCTTACTCATAAATGAATTGCAAGTATTTCTAAAGCTGGGGTCTCAGGAACAGCTAGAGAGAACATATGTAAAGCTATCATTTCTGGGAAGTGGCCATAGTAAGCTGTGGAGCCTGGCTGTATGTAAAGTGACACAGTGGAGGCCATGGAGGTATACAGAACTGATTTTTCTGCTGTGCTATTAGAAACTCATTTGGTAGAGTACTAGTTATGCAAATTCCTGCAATTTCTCTTTTCAAAACAAATGGGAATGGGGCAGGCAGCTGAACAGTACTTTGCTTTACTCTTCTAACCTCACCCTGTTTCCTCCAGCAGTTGAAACAGAAGTGAAAACAGCAGCACCAGGTGCTGCACCAAACAATACTGCCCCCTCTTCTGGCTCACCAACCTCTCCTACAGCTGAAGTTGCTGCCTCTCTGGATAAAGAAATGAGCAATCCCCACGCTATCCCACGGAGACATGCCCCTATAGAGCAGCTTGCCAGGCAAGGGTCTTTCAGGGGCTTCCCTGCCCTTAGCCAAAAGATGTCTCCTTTTAAACGCCAGTTGTCTTTGCGAATAAATGAGCTGCCTTCAACAGTGCAAAGGAAGACCGATTTCCCCATGAAAAACTCAGGTAAAACCAAATGGTTCCAGTGAAACATTAGCTTATATTATCTGTTCCTCCTTTCTTTCTCTGTGTCTTCAAATAACTCCTTATTTTTTAGTTAATCCTTCTTCTTCGTGTTATCATTTATCATGAAGAAACATTGCTATGTCATAAAAATTCTGCTTTGGAAATAGTCAAGAATTTCAAATACACTGTCCACGTGCAGAAGACAAAATATTGTAATCACTGTCTGAAATACTGGATCACAGCTTGAAGTGCTCCAGGAATGGGTGTTGGTGAATTAGTAGGCGCTGGCTTTTCCTTCTGAGTCACTGAACCAGTTCTTCCACTTACTGTCAGGGCATCCTGAGAGGCAAATCCCTTCAAGTCCTTAACCACTTGTCAGGGAATCATGTGATGCTTGTCTGTCCTTCTGCTTGTCTGAATTCTTTCTGAGAGCAACGAAATTGCTTTTCATCTTGCATTAAAAGAAACTTAACTGTTTAAGTGGTACAGTTTCCATGTGATGGTGGTGCAGTTTTCTAGAAGTCATCCCAACATAAACACCTGGGGTGCTCAGTACCTTGCATAATGTCCTAGAGTTCCCTTAGCTAGGTTATCCTGGAGGCCAGCTGTACTCTCACTTGGCAACAGGGCTCGATTTGGGGTTCTAAGCTTTGAAGTGAAAATCACTGTGGCAAACTCAACAAAAAAAGTAGTCTGACTTCTCTTGTAATCCTTGTTTAGTGACCTGTGCTTTAAGACCAGCACTGAGTTGATCAGTTTTACAGTAATAGTGCACTACTCAGTAGTGATACTCACTGAGCACACTACAATCTGAATTTTTCACGATTCAGAACAATTATGATGCATGTTTCCATATATGCCACTGCCAGTGCTGCTTATTGTCACACTACATGCACTGTATTGGACTATCCCTCAAAGAATCAATTTTTGGGCATGCCTCCCCTATATTTTAGGTATGGTGCATGTTGAGTCCAGCCATCTTATGTTTCTTACACTATTTGTGCTTGATTATGCCTGCTTATGTCAGTTCTGTGCAATGAAGGACTGATGATGGGTACTTTTGACAAACAATGCAATTAGTAATAATGAGAACATCTGGTAAGCTGGCAGTTTTACTCCAGATGTTACTTTATCCACATGATGCTGATACTTGGTGTAAAACTGAGTGTCCATTTTATTTGAGCATTCAGCTTTTGCTTTTACGATTTTAGCACAGGAGCTGGGGATTTCGGCTACTGCTGAACTGGAACAATCAACATTCTAACTCCAGAATTAACTTGCTGCTCTGCATTGCTGTCAGCACATTTAAACTTCACGTAGTTACTGCAGAAGTATGTTGTTGGAACACTTAAATCTATCATAAGTATTTTTATTTCACAGAGTGCCAAAGCTTAATACCAATCCTCAATATGTTTAGCACTTTAATACTGAAAGATTTAGATCTCTACTAAAGCTATAGAAACCCCTTTAATTTCTGCTATGAGCATCCTTTAGATTTGGAATGGTGATCTCCTTACCCTCTTGACTTAGTCACAAAATACAGTAATGTGGTGTTCTGTTTTAGGTCAAATCGTCAACACTAATTTTAAAAAAAAAGCTGTCATGCAAATCAGTGGCAAGAACATCTAGGACATAAGGGAACTAATTATATTTCAGTTTCGCATTCGTATTTGTAAATTGTTTCTGTATCCTTTAAACTTCCAATTTAATGAATTCTGTTTACATTTTAGTCCCTGAGGTAGAAGGGGAAACAGACAGCATTAGCGCCCTGTGCTCTCAGATCACCAGTGCTTTCAGCACACCCTCAGAAGACCCTTTCTCTTCGGCCCCCATGACAAAACCAGTGACAGTAGTCGCACCACAGTCTCCTGCCTTTCAAGGTTTGTGATTTCTTTGCGTGCCGCGGTCACGCTGGATTAGGCTTGAATGCACAAAATGTTGCTTTCCAGTAACACATGGTCTTAATTTCTTGTGCAAGTCCTGTTATACCAGTATTTTGGGTGAATGCATCTGGCTTTTTTCATCTTGTCTGTTTAGTTTTTCTGTGGTTTTGTTTTTAACAAAAAATTCATGCACCTACCACACGATAGTTACCTGTAGGAGGGACTGGCATTGAGATAATGGCTATTTTAACATTCTGCCTCCTGAACTGCAAAAACCTTTCCAGTTGTGTGTCATAGGAACCAAATCTCACAAGAGAAGAGATTTTGTGCCAGCACAATTACTGTTTTTCACACAAATTCTTAGATAAGTTGTGGAGAGATAGAACTCATAGCAGCTGCTGATCTTCATTTCACTGCTGTGCTCTTATGCAAGTTGTGTGAAAAAAGAACCACTCCATGTTAAATGTGGTAATTGTTACTTTGTATCTAAAATGTGTTATTGTAACTTCTGATGAGCTCTATCTTTTCCTTATAAAAACACAAACTTAGCTTCAGTTGGTCATCAGAATTCAAGGCCTCTTAAAATACATAATTAATTCACCATCCCACAGTTCTCTTAACAAGTGTTGGCGTGGTGAAATGGAATTTACTACTTTTATTGACTGTCAGTCCAGTTTGGCTAATTTACACAAGCTGCTGTCATGTGGAAGTGTCTAAAGTTGTTGTATGTTGATAGGTATGACCTGGCCCACTAATATTCCAGTCACGTGCATGCCTTGCATGAATTAATCGCACTGATGTTGTCTGCTCCCATTTTAGTTAATGGCACTGCCTCTGCCTTCTGTGTGCTTGCTGCTAAACCATCCCAAGCTGCTGTAGTGTCCACAGCTATGCCAGTTCGTGAAACCAATCCTTGGGCTCATGCTCCTGCTGCTAATACTGGAGCTGCAGCCGTGGTCGCTGGTAAGATTGGAAGTAGATCCGGTGCACTGCCATAAGAACTTGGATCAAAAGCACAATTGAGCCCTTGAGACAACTGTCAGTGCCATTTTAATGGCAAGTGGAAGGAACAGGAACAAAAGCCGGAAGTAGTAGCCTTTTGCACAAGTGGATGGAGGGAAGCGATGAACTTGCTGGTTCTGGGTCTATAACTTGGACTGATTTTTATTCTGGCAGCATTTTAGAAAACTCTTAAAAAGGAAGTAATGAAGTTGTGTACGTGGGTGTGTATGAAGGGGAAAGATCGATGTGTACCCAAATTAATTTTTGTGTGTTCTGTCCACTAATGTACATAAGGAGGGATTAAGTTGGTTGCTTAACGGCTTTAGAGGTTTAGTAAGTGTTTAGTCTTTTTAGTAAAGTTTAGTCTGTCCCTCCAGGCCTTGTCTGCAGTTACACACAGTATAGGGAGGTACCTGAAATGGCTGCCATCCATGTGGACACATGTGGTAGGCGGCTACAATCTTAACTAACGTAATTTCCTGGTGTAAGAGCCACTTGACAAGAGAAACTTTGCTAGTGAAGTAGTAGGTTCTGCTTGGCCTTGTAAGAGCACCAGCCTTTGTCTTTAAAACATTTTCTGTAGCTTTGTGTTCTAAGTCCACCAGTTCTGTCTGTACATTCAGAAACTGATACTCTCCACTCAGAGGAACCAGTGGTTATGGACTAGATCATTGCCACCAAGTTATGAGTGCAGACAGCAGCTCTTCTGCATGCCCTAAAGTCTCAGATGTCTCCTATGAAGAAAAACACCCACAATCTGCATTTTAGCAAAAAAGCTCTGGTGTACCCCTTCTTGATCGATGTCTTCCTCGAACAGAACGGTGCAGTGGATGCATAAAGATGCTTCCAGTATTTGTAGCATCTGTCAGTCGTAGTGGGAGGAGGCCCGTCTGTCCTTGTGTATACCCTCCAGCCTTTCTGACTTATAAAAGGGTAAGGAGTGGAAATATCAGTGACTTGCCCATGCTTTCCTTCCCAGGCACTGAATGGAGCAGCACCTCCTCAGGTGCAGCCTCACCAAGTCTGTTCCAAGGAAATCACAGACGTACTCCCTCAGAGGCAGACCGCTGGTTGGAAGAGGTCTCAAAGACTGTGAGAGCCCAGCAGCAGCCAACCTCAGCGCCAGCCCCAGCCCCACAGCCACTGCTCCAGCCTCCTCCAGCAGCTCCAACCTCCCAGTCAGCACCAGCCTTCCCAGTCAGCACCTTCATTGCGCCTCAGCCTGTGCCGGTGGGTGTGGTACCGCCCATGCAGCCAGCTTTTATTCCACCTCAGCCCTACGCTGTAGCCAATGGGATGACCTATGCAGCCCCGAGCGTCCCCGTGGTTGGAATCACACCTTCCCAGATGGTAGCCAACGTCTTTGGTACTGCAAGCCACACTCCAGCAGCCCACCCGCATCAGTCCCCCAGCCTTGTCAAACAGCAGACGCTCCCGCAGTACGAAAGCAGCAGCGCCACGGCCAGTCCTTTCTTCAACCCCCCCGCGCAGCACAACGGCTCCGCCGCTTTCAACGGAGTCGACGCCGGGAAATGGGCTGCCGAGGACAAGCATTCCCAGCCCCCCGCGGCCGCTCCACAGGTAGACCCGTTTGAAGCACAGTGGGCAGCACTGGAGAGCAAGGCAAAGCAGCGCACTAATCCCTCCCCAACTAACCCCTTCTCGAGCGATTTACAGAAGACATTTGAGATCGAACTTTAAGCAGTCCTATGGGGGAGACGGATAAATTGTACATTAGGATAGAGGGATAAAGGGAGCAAAGGGGACTGTTACTGGTCAGTTTGCTTTGATAATCCCAAAGGTCCCTTAAAACAAAAATGGGTTAGAAAGAGGGAGCATTATGGGGAGGACATAAACATACCGAGAATTTAATGCGCAGTTCTTAAAAAGAATCCTGGAGTCACCCCAGTCTGCATTCCCTCCTCACTTGGAAAGCTGGAAGTTGAATGGAGCAAATAAAGGCACCCAGTCCCAAAGCCTGTTCTGCAGAAACATCAATCATCTCACACAGAAAGGAAGGCAGATTTTTGTACCTGTGTCCTTCTGATGCCCTGCAAGTCCTGGATGTTCCCCCTCAGGGAAAAATGGGGTGGGGTGTGGGGGGGGTGGATATGGATGGGATGTTGTCACCTTAGCAAAAGCTAGGTTTGTGGAAAAAGTTGAGCTTCCATTTTGAGTAACAAAGTGAATATTATATGTAAAGAATAAAGTAAAGCCAAAATCTTTATTTTTATGCATTTAGAATATTTTAAATAGTTGGATATTAAAAGCTGTATGAGTTGTAAGTAATCTTGCCAAAGGTTAAAAAAAATGGGGGTTGGATGTAAGAAATTGTACATAAGATTGATTTATCTCTGATTCTTATTGTAAGTAATATTGGGGGGTGGAAAAAGGGGCTCTAGCTTGTTCTTGTATCTGTTCATTGTAAGTAGCATATTGCAACAACAATCACAACCAATAAGTCATTATATCGTAGTTTTAAACAAAGAAAATTAAAGAACAGTATTGTCATGGTTTGAAAACCATGGGGAAAACTTACTGTTTTTTATTGGAATCAATCTACATATTCTATATAGTATGTTTTTTTCCTTTCATATATTGCTGCAGTTTCTTTGTCTTAATCTATTGGTTCTAACACTACTGTGACAACTTACCGTAATCATATCTACATCCTGGGACTGCCTGGGAAACCATTTTATGTTTGTCTGTCAATAGTTCTTAGCAGTTTTTAACTTTGGTTTTATTTTTTTCCCACTGATTTGTGAAACCTTGTGGTTAAGGCTGCAGCTGGTCCAGGTTCTGCCTCTGGTGACTTGTGAAAACCATCTCATTTTAACTTTACTTTTAAACTTTGGCCTTACAAGCAAATGTAAGTTATATATATTTGTACTGATGATTTATAATCTGCTTTAACAGAAATAAATGTTGGTGGTAGAAGCACTGTCTGTGAAAGCTTTATTTCCCACCTGGATTCAGTTTTCAGTATTTGCCCTTCTGGGTATCTTCTGTGTTGTTAGGTGAATACAGGTAAGCCCTGCCTGCCAACCTAAAAGCTTAAGAATAATATCTTAACATCTCTCATTTATTACAACGTAAGGTTACTTTGAACTTTAAGACTGAACTTGCAAAACATCAAATTCTGGGTTTGCATCACTACATTTTCTGTCACTGAATATTTGCAGAGAGACAAATATGAGGACACTTCCTCTTTGCCCTTACTAAATGTTAAACTTGCTTTGTTTTTCTTTGCCCTACTACTAAAACGAGCCATATGAGATGACGGTCTCTTTTCACTCCTTTTCTGTTCTTCCAGTGAGCTCGTACCTACCCTGTTAGTAGGACTGGTTCTCACTGTGTTCTTATGGGCACCATGTCAGTTTAGACTCGTCAGACTCTGTAACGTGAAGGGGAAGAAATGCTCCCTTTGTCTGGCCCTAGTATTGGAGCTTGCCAGCAGCTTCCATTTCCAGGCGAGTACAGCGAGTCTCACAGTGACACAGTCTAAAAAGCAGCGACTTTCTACTTTACAGATTTTTACCTGTTTTCAGTATGATATGAATAGTAAGGGAAATGCTCCCTATGGTATTTGAGTTGGAATTAATGCATTTTTCAGCTTCCAAAAAGATAACAAATATTTGTAGACATTTATAGTAGGAAATAAAGTAGCTACAGCTTATTCTGTTAGTTTCACTTCTTTCACAGTAAATGCCCCAAGATATCTGAAAATAGCCCAGGATAGCTACACCCTTCTCCTGCCCTAGAGATAAGAACTTCCTACAATCCATTGTGTAGGGAAGAAAATGAACATCTTGATTCTTGGATAAAAAAAGTAAACACTGAGTCAGGTGGTTAAGTAAGTGGTACTACAGAGAGAGAGAAACTCATCTTGTCAAATAGAAGAAATGTAAAGACCCATTAGATAACTTTTACAGTGATGACATGTATTTAAAGCAGGGAACTGCATGCCTGCCAATCCCATCCTTCCTGCCATGGTTATGCAGCTGAAAGGAGGTCAGAACAAACTCTCCCTTAACCAAAGCACTTCCAGTGTCGAAGTCCTGGCTGTTGCAGCCCTCATAAGCCTTGAGAAAGCACTTCCTGACCCCATCTTGTGTAGCCATACAGCTTAAATGATAGCTGACTACAGAGAATACTTAAATACCCTAAAAATAGCGCCTCTGACATAGTAGAAAGGAATTTTATAGAACTGACTACTTACGCTGGGACAGGAGTCTGCTACACCTTCTAACCACGCCCCTGAGCAGGTCGGCAGCCCTTGACTCCCCGTGGATGCCTGACACATATAAACTGAGGGCTTCAGTAAGACTGGAACTTACAGCACCTGTGATTAGTCCCCTGGTCTGAAAAGACAAACTCATACTATAATATCCTAAATACACAAAAAAGTCTGAGCTGTTAAATGCAAAAATATGTACAAACACACCGTGAAATTTTCAGGACTATCTCACTGTTCTTAAATAGCCAATGATTTCTACTTCAAAACTTATCTGTAACAACTGCCCTGCATTACAGCAGCAGCAGTTTTCCCTGATCAAATTAAAGGGACTTAATTGCAAAATAAGTATTTTTTCTAGCAAACAGAATCTGTCAGACCACAGAGAAAGACCCAGCCCCAAATGACTGTGTGACTTGCTCCTGTACTGGATTGCTTCTAGAGTTCTCAGTTTTGTTCACATCTTTAAGCAGTGTGTTCAATCCTGAAGCCACACCTGTGCCAATTAGAGTGCACTCATCAGGTCAGTAATTCTTATTTTTAGGTCCATCTGAACTGATTACTGGACTTAGAGTACAAACCAGCTTTAGGTGTCAGCCTGGGGATTTACACCCATATATTGCTGCTGCTCTGATGGGTACTGAGTCGGGACTGAAGGAGAGTGGTGTGAGCACAGCCCTGAATTAGCTGCTTCCTTAGAAGCCTTAAAGTAACACAAGTAGAAGACAAAAGTAAAAACACCCCATCCACCACCCCCCCAAACAAAACATCAGCATCTACACACCAGTCTCCTAGTTTATAGCTACCTCTATGCAAATAATACATGGGTAATGATGCTAATTGGTATGGTCAAACCATCCAAGTCTCAGAAGGGAGTTTGGAATGAGGAAGAAGGGGAGTGTCAGGGCTGATGCTTGGGTAAAACAATAGTGTGGAAGCTGTAAAAAAATGCTATTGCTCAGAATTAGTTCCATTTTGAGATACTGAAGATGCCGAAGGGCCTTTCCTGCATTAACAAACCACGGTATAACCTCACCTTCTGCCTTCATAATGCCTGAGACTTTCAGAGCCTCATCCATGTTGGTCTTGAAATGAAGGGTGCTTTTCAGCTACAGCTGCTGTGCATCTGGAAGTCCTAGCTTGCTAGCCCATAGCAGCAGGCATCAGCCCAGGCCACATGCAGAAACAGGCTTTCCCTGACTTAGCTTTTTCCTGGAAAGCCAAGCTTTCTCAGGCTTAACTGAGACTAGAGCAGGTCATTGGGAGGTTTATTCTGTCAACTCAAATGCACCTACACATGCATTTCTATGTTTATACTATTTGTTTCCTCCAAGCTGAAACTCAGTGCAGTGCTACCACCGACCCCAGTTGTGCGGTAAGTTGAACAGCACAGTTCTGGTTTGAGGGGAAAAATTACCTGTTGAGCCTTTCTAGAATGAGTGACATTTAAACTGCAGCATCTCAGAACAGCTAACCGTGTTGGCATATTCATCTAAATTGCCCCTTACATTCACAAAGGGCTAGAAGTATTTTTCTATTTTGTCTTAAGCTTTCTATGAAGTGTTGTTTCACTCCAAAGCTGGTTACAGTCAAGTAGAAACCAAACTGACCCACTAGAAATTTGTCTAAGGTCTACTGGAATAAAACAGCTACAGTAACGTGACATTACAGCTGCATCCCCAGAGCTAGTAATCCCCTAGAACCTGAACACTAATTTTATATGCATCAAGCTGTTTCTCCTTTAGCTGTTTGCATTTAGACGGAAAGCACTCCTCAGGATGACAAATGTTCATTGCTCATTAGTGCTTTGGTTAAGGTGGTTCAGGCCCATCTTCAAACACTTCAGAGGTGTGTTTTTTTAAGAGGTCTTTTTTTTAAAAGCACTTCTCTCTCTTGCTTGTATGAAGAACTGGTGTCTCCCTCTTTCATGCTGGTTACCCGCTTTTTCTAGTCACATCATCCTTACTTTCCCAATGTGATCTTGTTATGTGAATGACAGCAACTACCCTTAATAGATGGATTAGGTACAGCAAGGCACACGCGGGGAAAAAGGAGTTTACAATAAACTTGAGCATAGTGGGTCTCCCACATTTGAACCCTTACACCCACTACCCACCGTTCAATTCACCCTCTTGAGCAGCAGGGCGGAGCTCCCAGAACAGTCCCAGGCAGTCAGAGAACAGAGTCCAGACTTCCAGCCTTGCCCTGGGTCACCTGTCCTTCGCCCTGGGGTGCGTGTCACCCGCGGCGATGCGGCGCGCTGGCCTGCGGGCGGTGGCGAGCGCAGCTGGCACAGCAGAAGCTGGAGTAGTACTCGTTACCACAGAGCTGGGCCTGCAGGATCAGGTCACAGTTGGCGAGGTGGGGCTGGTCCACGCACTCTCTACTCGGGTCCACAACGTGACTCGTAGTAGCTGCAGTCAAGCAAAAGGTGAACCGGCTCTAAACTTATTCTCAGGTTGCGTTTCCCTCCCAGAAGACACAGTATGTTCCTGCTTCTTCCACCCCACTGGTTCTGAGGGGACTGTTTTAAATTTAGTCCAACATCAAGGATGAGATGAGTTTCAAGACGAAACTGACACCTCTGGTGAGGTACAGGAGCAGAATGCAGCTTCGGGGGCTGACCTCCTGACAAGAGACCACTCAACCCACACTGCGTAAGGCCAGCTGGATAGTGTCCACAGTCCAACTACAAACCCTGCAGCCAACTATTTGATCAACCACCTATGGCATTTTGGCCTCAGGATGTTATTTAGGCTCCCAGTGCCCTGCTTTGCACCATCCTGCCTTTCTGCCCAAGGAAAGCAGGCTCCCACTGCTCCCCAAAGCCCAAGGTTGGCGGTGGACTGGCACATGCAATGGGCACGCTTAAAATAGCAGCCAAGATACAGGCGCTGTGCTGGGAGAAGCAGGAAAACCAGGCTGTACTCACTGCTAGGCCTGTTCCTCAGCACTTTCACCTCCGTGCTGGCACTGACAGAGTTACTGCTGCTGTAGGCACTGCATGTGTAGGATCCCTCATCAGCCTCCCGGACGTTGCTTATGATCAGGCTTCCATCCTGGGACAGGTGGATGTGGTGGCCATCCCCCCGCATGGGGACTCCATTCCTGTGGCGAAAAACATTTTGTGTCACTATTCCCATGGGGGCTAAAGGAGGTCCCTGTGCTCTTTGGAAACTGATATTCTGTGAAAGGGGACAATTTTTACAAATTCAGCAGGAAGGAAGAAGAAATCTTTAGCCACAACTTGTCCCTACAGTTGGGTAGTAACACGAGCCTGAGGGAGTCTGCATCCGTTAGCCCACAGTCTGCGTGGGAGGTAGCTTGCTGTGTGCTCCATATAAAGGCATTGCCCTTTCCACTAGTACACATTTTTGAGGTTTGAGGGACCAAGAGAAAATTCAATGTGCCTTTCCCTCTCTCCAGGTTGTGGTCTGGCAGTACTTGTTTGGCTGGCATTGATAGCAGCACATATTGCTTGAGGAGCATATGGGGTAGTGAGCAATGTGCCCTCTTTCCTCTCTCTTAAAAGTTTCTTTAAAAAACCAGCAAGATTGTGTCTGTTCAGTTCCTCCTGGAATAATCTGTGCCCAGCAGGAAAACTGCCTGAATTATGAACTCCTAGTTACCAATGAAATGAAATTTGTTTCACTGAGAAGGATTTCGTTCAGACTCTGAAACGTGCAACATTTTGTTAACTCAAATACCAAACTTATGTATGGAAGAAAAGCTCTCTTTGTTAGATGGCCTGCTTCAGTCCTAACCCTCAGAGTAGAGGGATTTAAACAGTTACCAGTCCATGTCTCTGGATACTTTGTAAGAAGGCTCCAAAACAAAACTGATTATTGCCAAACAGGAGAAAAATCCCCACCAAACACTTGCACAAATGTGGAGTTTCCCAGTAAACAATCAAGAAAAGAGGACACAGCTTTTCACTTTAAAACACTTCTAAATCTCCTTTGCTTCCACTTGACAGTACACAGAGAGAAGTATTGCAGCAGGAAGCTGGGAGAAGAGTTGCTGTTACTGTAGGGACTAAAATGTTTGCTAGGGCTAGGCAGAGAGAGTTTTATAAAGAGCAACTAAAGGTTTTCCTCTGATTACTCATTTTAGTTCTCGCTACTGTCATGTTACTGTCTTTCCAGCACAGAGCCATTCTGAACTCCATGAAATCTTAGTTTAATGTTCGCTTCCCTCGTTATTTGGCTGGAACATGAACTTGATGACCCTGCAGGGATCTTGCTCCGGAGTTTTTGGTAACATCCAAGTTGTTTAAGAAAGGGTAGGTGATACTAGTTGGGCTGAGAACTGTGGTCTCTGCCATAACTGGCAGATACCCTGCCTTAGTATTTGGAGGGTAAATGATGAGGTCTGTAAAGAGAAGGAATGGGAAGTTGTTCTGTCTCATTTTTTCTCACCTGGACCACCTTATATTCACGTTGTTGCCAGTCACTGTACAGTGAAGCTGAGCAGTTCCTCCCTCAGGCACCATGATGCTTGGCAGAAGACCAGTGATCCTCAGCTCTCCTAGATCAGAAGGGAAAACATTACCAGCAGGAAGACAGTGCCATGCTGCACCTGGTAGCATGAAAAGGCTCATGGAAAAAGTCCAACACAACCCATGATGAGCTGCAAGTCCCTAGGCCTTGAAACAGCATGTTTGAGGCTACGCCACCATTGCTGTGCGGAATGTGGATTTCCTACAGGCTTTGGCCCAAGCAAGGGCAAGTAGCAGAGGCCTCAAAGAGCATTTTTCTCCAGCTGGACACATGCATATAACATGCACAGGACCATCTACTCAGTTTCTCTTGCCCTTATACCTATTCCACACCAGTGTCCCACAAACAAGGCACAAGGCCCTGAGAGTGACCTTCCTGTGCTATCAGTGCCTTTTCCCACTGCCTGGAGCACCGTGATGTACTAGACACACGCAGATTACCATTGGGCAAAACAACTCACTCTTCCCTTGCCCTCAAGCTGCCTGTTAAACATTAGGTGCAACAGCAAAGAGGCATGGCCAGCCAAGAAACCCACACTCCCTGCACAGCCCCTCCCTGTTCCCCGCTTGTGTGCACACATGCCACGCGTGCCTCCATCCATCCAGTACCTAGGGGCCGGAACAGGACCTGGCGCTGGTCCCGGTCACGTCCATTCGAGGCGATGCAGGTAAAGAAGCCGAGGTCTTCAGGGCTGACCCGGCTGATCAGCAGGGCCCCATCTGACTGCTGCCTGTGTCTGGGGAACAAAACCAGAACCGCCCTCAGTCTGCGCTCAGCTCAGTGTGGGCCCCCAGACAGCAGAGCTGAAGCAGCGCCTCATGCACGACTGTGTAGCACTGCTGAGCAAAGGTTTAGCTGCTCAAACACTGCAGGGGTTGTAAAACAAGCCTTAGTCCTCAAATCCCAGAACTGGTGCTGTAGATGCTGGAAAACCTTGCTGCTAGAGCAGGTTTCTGGGAGCAGAGCGAGGATAGCTGCAGGAGAGCCATGAAAGTTCACTGCAACACCCTGATCTCTCTCTGCTTTGAACCTCTGCCCTTGCTCACAGACCAGCTGGGTTTTGCCAAATTTGCTTGCCATGTGTATTTTTTCTGCTAACTTTGTAAATGAACAAATTTCAGCCTTGACTCACTTGTAGACCCTGTGTCACAGCTGTTCACTCAAGGGTTCAACGTTCAGACTTTGATCTGTGAGTGAGGCTGGGGCAGGCAAGCAGAACAGTCTGGCCCTGATGGAGGAATTTGGCCAGCATAAAGAAGGACAGGCTGTTGCTGCATGGCCAGCAGCATCATTCTCCCAAGGAGGAGTCAGGGAAGGAAAGGAGGAAGCTCTTCTTCTCAGGAATGGTCGGAGCCACCTGGAAGCTCACCTGGGAGAGGAGAGGGGCTTCCCATCTTTCTGCCACTCAATGGTGAGAGTGGGCGATGCTTCCACCGTGCAGGGCAGTCTGACTCTCTCCCCAACACTGGCCTCCACTACTGTGGGCTCGCTCTTATCCATTCGCAACCTGCAAAGTTCACAAGCACAGCAAAAGATGTAGAAACTTCCTTGTTCAGCATTTGACCTTCAAGCACAAGGCTTTTGTAATCACAAGCCTTATTCTGTGCCTCCAACAGAAAAGGGTGGTCTCTGTGCTCCCATCACAGCCCTGATGCTTGCCATTACCAGCGTTCAGAAAAGAGCAGCCTCCATCAAATCCTGCTCCAGTTCAGCACAGCTGCACTCCTGCCAGCTTAACCCATTACAGACAGCAACCCTGGCTCTTACAGCAATCCCCCATGTGACAGCTGAGGAAGCACCAACAACATGAACACATGGCAAAACGGTACAAAGTCGCGAACAGGGCACCAAGCGAGCTTCCCCCACATTGCTTACCTGGCACACAAAAATGAGTCACTTTGGGATGTGAAAGAGCCCATTGCAATCACCTGAATGCATGCAAGGCCTGGCACCTGGTCATCCACTTCATGCAGCAGAAAGGTTGAGGTCAGACTCTCACACCACCCATCTCATGCTCTTTGCTCTCTTATAACTACAGCTAAACACCATTTTAGAAGGGAACTAAACTGTGATGATCCCAGAGTCAAATAAAACATCATCTCCCCCACCCCCATTCACTGACCTGAATTCTTGATCTCAAAAAACAAAACCAAAGAGCCTTAATTCAATGCTCTTAATTCAGTGAATCACTTATTACTGCTTTTAGGCAGAAGCAGCTAAGGAGATTGCTGTGGAGTTCAGCAAATTGGCTCGGTTTTAGGCTGTAAACTCCAAAAGAGGGAGGGATCAGATCATGGTCCCATTTATTCTGCAGTCCCAACACATTACATTTAAGGCAAAAATAATTTGTCCACTTTTATTTCTGTGGGGCCCAGAAGCACCAAAAAAACCCATGCAAGAGGCTACAAAATATGCCAGTAGGTAAAGAGATAGGCTTGGGTCAAGCTGGTCTGTTCACAAAATATTTAAAATTAATGGGTGGCAGATAAAGCAACCGGAACTGTTTAAAATACCCATATGTCTATTTTGTGCTAGTTAGGCAGTTCCTATTTTCTTTGGTTTTTTCCAGAACAGGTTTCTCTTTCTGCCTACACTAACTTGAACAGCTAAGGATGCTGCCCCGATACTTCTTTTGTTTGAACCTAGCTCCTTTGCTGTCAGCTTCCCTGTGCATCTTTGCTCGGAATATGCTCCTCTCAAGAGACCCTCGGGGACGACAGAAGACAGCTTGTGACTGGGATCTTCTCCCGCTCCTGTTGTCAGCAGTTCAGCACTGCTTGCTTCCCAACCGGGCCCCAGAACAGCTGACCCAGGACCTTTCCAGTCTTCAGCTTTTCTACATGAAGAGATGCCATATGGTTCATCAGCTGGTCACAGTGGACAAACTGTTGCTGTGGGTGAACTTACCTGTATGCGAATTGCTGATGCACAGGGGGACCGGCTGCATGTACAACCTTCCTGCCTCTGGGTAACTCCCGAAGCCGCTGATTTTCCTTGTGAAGGACTCGACCTCTCTCACCCTCTGCCAGAACAGCGCTCTGGTACTCTATTCAAAACAAAATGCCATATGTGAATAAAAGGACATTTCTTACTGTGACCTCTTGCGTAGGGTTTCTATGAGCTTGGGAGAGCTTGCTGAACTGGAGCCAAAGAGCCCTTCAGCCATCTGTTTTCTGGCTGACTAGTGCAGTAAACCTGCACTGTCTACTAATGAGAGTCACAGACCTGCAGGCAAGCAATTTTAGACTCCTTTCTCTCCTCTGTCAGTGAGCATGTTGCAACATCCCTTAGGCCACAATGCCTTCTGCCCCAGTTGCCATTGCTGCAGCAAAGCACACTTCAGAGATTGAAGGCTACAGGGTGCCTTGCTGGCCCATCTTTTGAGACTTGTAATTTTTTGGTTTTGTTTCTGAAATAAGGCACATTTTTCAGAACAGGGAATCATTTGTTACCCAGCAGGACCTGTTTGGACAAAATGCAAAACATAAATGCACTTGCACTTTCGAGGACCAGGGGGCAGCTGATGGCTCTCAGCAATGATGACATGATCGCTGTGTGCTAGAAAATGGGGCAGGTTACAGGCAAGCCACAACTCCAGTTACAGGGTGGCACTGCAGGGGAAGAAGTGTTTTAGAGCTAAGACTTTATCATGAGAGAACACCAAAAGAGGCTCTGCTGCCTTCCCACTCCCTCTTGGCAGCGGAAAAAGTTTGGTCCTGCAGCTGGCTTTATTGAGCCTGTGGTCAGTGACCATTAACGAGCAGCCCTGAGCTACTTCTCTGGTGTTAAGCAGAAGATAATTCACCTGTGATCTGTAACTGAATCTGTCGGCTCTCTGTCCTCCCATCAGAAGTGAGGCATGTGTACATCCCAGCATCCTCTGGCTTGACATGGCTGATCACTAAGGAGCTGTCAGACTGGTAGGTGTGCCTGCAACACGTGCAAGGATTGACTGCCTCTGCCTGGCCACCGGCAGCAACTGGCCAAGGCAGAGCAGCCCTTCGTGCTGATGTTACATAAACCATCACCATGTAGTGCCCTCCCTGGCTTAGAAAAAAACAAAACCCTGCTGAACACAGAGGGGTCACAGGCAGGGGAAATAACTGTGCCAGAAAGGAGGTCAGGAACAGAGAAGAAACTGAGATGGGAAAACAGGGAACTGTTTTCAGTAACCCTCTCCCATGAGGAGGCAAACTGCCCTCCCAGGGAGGAGCTTGAGCCCCAGCAGTCAACTGCAAATAGAAAAGCATAACTGGGCTTTTCTTAACTGTGACTTTCATAACACAAAGGGACTGACTGGCTCCAAACTCTTGCTGGAAACAGACCTCCCAGGAAAAGCAGGTTTAAAATTAAAATTTAAAAGTTTTAAAAAAAATTGATGTGCTGGAAACTTCCAGCCACAGGAACTCTGGGATATTTGGCTGTAAGTTTCACCCTGGACTAGTGACTTCGTGCTGCCCCAAGATGAATCCAGGAGAGACATTTTTCTGCATCGCTACCCACATATCAGCTTCCACTAGTGCCTCGTTATGGCACAACACTTGCTCTGCCCCATAACTCTAGCCAACATCTCATTACTGGTGCAGACGGTACCTGTTTCTGCTACGCGCAGAGAAGGTCGACAGTTCACACTCACGGGCTTTTTTATTTCTTAAAAAAAAAGGGGGGGGGATGAATAACGTGTGGCAGTTTTGATTGGGATAGTGTTAATTTTCTTCACAGTAGATAGTATATGGCTGTGTTTTGGGTTAGTGCTGAAAACAGTGTTGATGTTTTCATCACTGCTGAGAATTGTTTACACTAATTCAAGGCCTTTTTTGCTTTTCACCCCACCCCACCAGCCAGTGGCGGGGGGGAAGGGTGAACAAGGATTTGAAAGGGGACACAGCTGGGATAGCTAACTCTGACAGACCAAAGTGATATTCCATACAATATGACATCATGTTCGGCATGTAAAGCTGTGGGAAGGAGGGAGAAGGAGGGGCCATTGAAAGAGGTGGCATTTGTCTTCCCAAGTCACTGTTATGTGTGATGGAGCCCTGCTCTCCTGGGGATGGCTGAACATCTGCCTACCCATGGGAAGTGATGAATGAATTCCTTGTTTTGTTTTGCTTTCACCTGCAGCTTTTGCTTTACCTTTTAAACTGTCTTTATTTCAACCCACGAGTTTTCTCACTTTTACCCTTCTGATTCTCTCCCCATCTCACCAGGGGTGAGTGAGCGGCTGCGTGGGGCTTAGTTGCCAACCGGGGTGAAACCGTGACAGTCCTTTTTGGATTGCGTATTTGGCACTCTGCCCAGCAAGGAGCCCATCTGCTCTACAATGAAGGGAGCTGAGCTCACCTGTCAGAGGAGACTGGTCGGCTGTTCTTCATCCACTCCACTCTGGAGGGTGGGGACATGCCTGTTTTGCAGACCAGCTGGATGTTTTGTCCCACAACTGCTGTCACAAGAGAGGGCTTGGCTTCCTCCAGGATTGTTCTGAAAGAGAGAGTGATTCTATTGGCACTTTGGCTGCCCTCCTTTGTGTCCTCTAATCTGACTTTTGATGAGTTACAACCACAAGACAAAGCATGACCAGCTGCCCTTTCTCCTGGAAGAGAGTCCTGCAACCCTCTCCTCTGAACAAATGAGGTTCAGCTCAGCAGACAGACACAGATCCAGTGCAGACATGTTTAGATCTAGCTCTATGCATTCCTGATTTTCAGGGTAATACTGACTGGATCCTGACCCAAACTCTGCATCTTAAAAGTCTTCCATAGAACAACCCATTGCTGCTTTATGCAGTGCTGACATAAAGGCTCTGAAGCCAGAAAGTCAGCTAAATTTGTCGGTCAGACCAAGGAAAACACCTATGGATTCTCATTTACTGTGTAAGAAGGCCTCCCAGACAAAGACTCCAGGATTCTGCGGTCTTTTCACACACCATACTTCAGTGCTGTCAGAGGGACCAGGGTGACCGCAAGGAAAAAGACAGCAGGTAACTCCAGGGCCTGAATAACAATAACTTGATGTACCAAGGGGTCATATGTATAGCTAACCCATCACAGGGTATTCCCAGATAGCTGGTCCCAGCAGGGCAACACTTGCACTTCAGAGGAAGCTGCACTGATGCTTCACAATCGGCTGGCAGAAAAGGGTGGAGGTAAAAATCATCACCTGTGCAGAGCCTGCGCTGGGAACAAGTCTGCAGACTCCTGGTGCCCAAATCCCTCCGTCATGGAAACACCTGCTCCGAAAGCCTTATGCCACTGCTCGCCTTCACGGGGCAGCATCTGCTGGCCACTGCTGCTCTGGCTCTCTGAGGGCCCAGGCACTGCTGTTTCCCACAAGTGCAGCTGGCTCAGGCTGTCCAACCTGCTTTGCCGTGTGTTCCAGCGCTGGCTCTCCAGTATACCAGTCCTTGGCAAGGACTCCGGCAGCACCTCACTTTTCCAGCTGTCCTGTCTGTGGTTGTCTTGTGCGGGGTGTGAAGCCCCAAAGGTTCTTCCTTCTTGGCTGTGGCTTGCAGACTGTCTTGGGTGTGATTGCTGCTGACCCCGAGCATCCCCTGTAGGAGAGCGGGAGCCAGTCTGCTGGTGCTGCAGGGCTCCAGTGCCAGAAGAGGGCTGATGCTCCAGACGACTGACCCCCACAGAGTTGTGGCACACTCTCATGCACTCCTCTTCCGAGGCAAAGCTGTTTTTATTGCCGTGACAGCCACCATACCAAAATCGGTTGCACTTGCCAACAACACTCACAAAGTACCAGCGCGTGGTCCAGTTCGCGCAGGGGCCATGAGCGCTGGGCAGCAGGCAGATCACAGGGTACGCTGCCGAAAGGAGCACAACAGAGGGAGATGTGAGGGTCACAAAGCACAAAGGTCCAGCTGCTTCAAGACACCTACCTAGATGACCTGATGTGGGCAGAGGGCGGGTGGAAAAGTAGGACACCTAGGTTTTGCAGCCAGGTCTGCTTTGAAATTGGGCAGCAGCTCACATTTTCCTTTTTGCCTCAGTTTTGTCTCTGATTGAAGAACCACCATCCTCAAAGACACTTCTGAATCTAGATACTAGACAGATGCTTTACAGCCTTCTCTGGGGAAATGTGCAACTGCAAGGCTGCCTCCGGGGCTTCCTCTTCCTGGCTACCATTTGCACATTTCCAGCCCACAAAGCGAGAGGATTAGAGCCAGTTGTGAAGACTCATGCATTACAGAAAACCCCACTCCCCACCCCACGCTGCTATAAAGAGGAGCACAGCCCAATGTGTCCACAAACCCAGCACTGTGCTCTGAGTCACACGCTGACAAACACTGGAGGCAGGGCTCTGACTGACGGGTCCTTTGCCAAGCTGTGGTTCAGCAGAGAGGATCCAGGGAGCTTTCCCCTTCCCCATGGCAGCCCCATAGGGTTGGCCACAAAGCAATGTGTCTGCTGCAGCAACAGGGCGAGGAAATGCCGGAGCAGTGTGCCTCTCAGAGGGTACAGCTGGGCACTAAAGGAACAGAGATGCTTTTGCCCAGTAGTTCTAGCACCCTTGTAGCACATCAGGCACTTGATTGAACTTTGCTGGCTAAAGGCATGCACACAGCCCTGAACAACCCCTCCATCCTGATGTAGCTCTCATTCCATCCCTCCCCATGAGATGTTTGAAGACCCTGATTCCTCAGAGGGGCCCTACTTCTCCTAAACCTGGGAAAATAATTTGAGGCACACCAGGCTGCATCAAGGTCTCTTCTCAGGGGCAAACAACTCTCCAGTGAGTTGTGTGACAGAGATCACACAAACACACTTCCATCAGCAGAAGGTCAGAATTTCTGCTGTAGATGACAGAAGTGAACCTTCTTTCTAGCTGCTTTTCCACACTCCCTCCAAGCTTACGCTGCCTCGGCCAACAGGCAGAATTTATCTCCAAAGAGATAATTTACTACATTTTACAGAGAGCAGAGCCTCTACACAGGAAGCTTCCATGTGCTCCTGGACTGTTTTCTATGTTTCTAAACCAAGAAGCCAAAGCATCACTTACGGTAGTTTGGCCTATGCAGACATCCTTCCCCTCGAGGACCTGAAGCTGAAGCGACATTGTCAAAACAGCAGCCGTACATGGAACCGCGGCACTCGCCCGAGGGATGCTGCTGGGACAAGGCTTGGCTTGCCTTAGAGACAGGAATTGAAAGCCAAAATTTATCATGCATACATGAGGACAGTAGCACATGCAAGGCACCATGTCCAAGCTGTCGGCTGCAGAAGGCCAGCTGTTAGAGGCACCACTATTTGTCTGTTTGCCTCCTAGAGGCCTTCATGCTGGGAAGGGGTGGGGAACTTGGCTGTCAGCCATGGAGCCAGGGCTTCACTTCTCTGCAAGACAGACCTAAGCAGCTCAGCAGCCAGACAGTATTTTCTGCTGTCTCCAACAAGCAACCCAAGCTATGAGAGGGGTTACCTGCCTGCCTTCAATAAATCTGCAGAGTTGACAAACAAAGGCAATTAATAGTGGCCATGTTTTCCCCATTTTTTATCCCAGAGATTGGATGGCAATTTCATGACTGACAGAAATTGGATTACTTGGGATTATTCAATCAGTTCTACATAGGATGGTCTTCTACTTCCCAGACATCTCCCAACCACCCGCTCTGTTCCCTGCTTGTAGAGGATCACAGGTGGATGCTCCAGACTGAACAGGAGTGAGGTGGGCCAAAAGGTTTGATGCCATGCCTGGAGTATTGGTTCTTCAGCATTACTGGCAGAGATGAAGCCCAACGGAAACCCACAAGTAAGTCACCAGGGTCAAATCCGAATCTTTGATGAAATCCTAAAATGCAAAGAGCTTTTGTACTTACTGTTGGAGTGGCCGCAGTGGAATGATTTTGGCTCTTTCGTATGTCACGGTAATATTGTGGGCATCCCATGTTGTTTGGACCCTGGGCAGCTGAAACTCCATCAGGGCAGCACCCATACCTACTGACAGAAGGGCTGCAGTAAAACCTGACCTGCCCAGCTCAACAGGCACAGGCAACAAATTTCAGGAAGCCCTCAGGAAAGGCAGTGCCTCCCTGCTTAGGCCTATCTACTTCCAACTACCTGTTTTGGTGACAGGAGCTGAAAGGGCAGCCTCTCCCCAAAGGGCCTGAAGCTGGAGTGTGCCCATCTGGACAGCAGCCATGTGGGCTCTGGTGACAGTCCCGAGAGCCAGGCCCTGCAGTGGGGTCCGGAGAGAAGCCGAGCTGATGGGAACCTGATAAGCGTGACTGGGGTTCCCAGCGAACGGCGAACAAGTTCATGCCATGGTCCTTGGTGGATGGAATGTGGTGATTCCCAGAGGTACTATGGATCATGGTGTTGCCAGGGAGCATCCTTTCATCACCAGAATCTGGGGAGAGAACTCCTTAAAGTATGCAGGTGAGAATCAAAATCTGGTCAGTTTTCCTCGTCTTTGCTCTTTCGCCTGCCCAAGGCTATGTGACAGGCTTTTCTGCATCACCTGAATCTATATCTTCTGGCCTACCCTTCCAGATCTGGTTGTCCTGAGGTTCTTTGCTTACTGCTCTGACCATTCTTTCTGCTGTCCCATGAAAAAACACCTGTCATATTACTGTGATCCCTTCACACCATCCTTTCTTCTTCCTATTATCTACTTTGGGCACCATTTCTCTCAGCCACCACCTGAGTCATGATGACAGAACCCAGGATATATGCTGTATACAGAGTCTACTGCATGGATATATTCAGATACTGCTCACTGTTGGTGTAAAAGTGGATCCCTGGATCCATGAATTTCTAGAAGTCCATGAAAAGAATGAGAGAAATGAATAAAAGGAGGACTCCATCCCCTACCACACCCTATTCCAAGCCCCCCATCATCAAAAACCCAAATTAAGAAAATTTTTCCAAACCTGGGGTGGGGCTATTTGGGTTGTAACGTGTCAGCAAGGACTGGCGAGTGACATCGTATCCCATAGTGTCCTGCATACTGGGAACCTCTGCAAAGAGAGACGTACACAAAATGAGTGCAGTTAGTTCAGCCTTATGCTCTAATAAATGCAAACACATCCAGTAGTCAGCAGGAGATTAAAGTAGATGAAAATGTTTCTCTTCTGGAACAGCTGCTCAGCAGCAATTGGATTCAATTGGATTCAATTGGATTGTCAGGACAAGTGACCTACAAGGGGCAGGCAGACAAAAGTCAGAATTTCAGCTCTGATGTGAAGACTAGACACAGACAGCAAGCAAAATCTTCTGAAGAGTTGTGACTTCTTTATAGTTGGTCCAATGAGGGATGAGAGTTTGCTATAGTTTTTAGCTACTGAGCCTGCCCAGATTACCATCCTTCTGGACTGGGAGTCCTGGGGTCAGTCTGCAGCACACGCTGGATGAGCCATCATAGAATACTGAATTCAAAATGGACACACACCAGTTCTGCTCCCAGGCCCGTTGCATACATTTCAAACAGCACAGGTACGGGGACTCTGAAGATGCTTTGTGCACATAACCATGGCAAACTCACAGGATGGAGACAGGCAGGCAAGAAGATGAGAACATAAGCTGATGCAGAGCTGGGAATTTCTATTCCTTAATAAAAGCATCTTGGGAAAAGCTGGTGTGCAGCAATACCACTCACGCTGTGGCAGGTAGCAGGGCTGCATGTTGCAGCTACCCAGGGTGGCTGGTTTCTCTGGCTGGATGGCTTTGCATGTCTCAGGACTGTAGAATTTGGAGTCACCGTCAGCACAGATGACTTGGCGTGTCCGGATGCCTGAATCGCAGCTCTTGGAACACTTGGACACAGAGACAAGGCAGTGAGCAGGCAGCACAGGCTGAATGCAGAAACCCCACAGACCAGAAGAGTGGAACAGCTGCATGATTAGCTGCAGGCTGAGCACAGCTTCTTCCACCAAGGAAAAGCAAACAATATTTCAGCTGGATTCATCTGAACAATTAGAAAATCATACTTTAAACCATTACACCAACTGTTCCACCCAGCCCTGAAGCATTAGGCTCTGAGCCATGCTCAGCCTGTAACATCCAGATGAGCTGCTGTTACCCACAGTGGTATGTCAGGGAGCTGGAGGGAATTATTTAATCCTGAAGACACCTCAGTTCTCTGGGGATCCACCAGCTGTAAGGGGGTCAGTTTTGAGCTATGCATTCAAGAGCAACAATTTACAACTGGAAAGAAAACTGGTGGCTTTCTTGTAAGCAGCTAACTGGAGTTCATCTCACTGAAAGCTGTGGGTGAAGAGGGAGCAATGAGCAGTGGCTCAGGGGAGGGGATAGTATGAGATACTTGTGTAGCCCACCCAGCTCATGGAAAGCTCCATAAATATTGGGAGAGTATTTCTCTTATTCAGAGGCAGATAGGAGCCCTTCCAATACCAGAAAGTCAAGAAAAAATCAGATTAAAATATGCAACTTCTTTAGCTGTTACTAAAACTTGGCCCACATCTCATGATGTAACACATTTTAACTCAGAACTAGCTGATCTGGCTAGCACAGAAATGAAAAACTGTGTTTGGAAGTCACCTGATGCACTGGATCTACCTGTATCTCCACCCCCTGGCACTTTTCCCAGATTGAACACAGTCTGGCTTCCTCCAGAAAGACAAGATTAACCCATCTGAAGCACAGTTTATCTGAATAATTACAAAACTGTACCTTAAACCATATCACCAAATGCAACGGCAATCACCAAATGCTACAGCCTTGAAGCCAGGAGCTCTAAGCCATACTTGGCCCAAGAGCTTCTTCTGCTGATCACAGAGATGGAGCAAAGAATTGGGAATAAGCAGCAACAGTGGACTGTTTCAGCTTATTGGCTGCATTTTGCCACTGTCACTGAAACTATAATCCGCCCCTCAGAAGGATTTATTTTTGTAGCAGCTGCATACAAAGCAGGCGGCAGATTAACTGGAGCATTACCCGTGCCAGTTACAATGCCACTGTGAGCCAAGGGGGTGGTAATGAGGCAGTACATGCTCCCAGCCTCAGCCAATGTGCAGGCTGCAAGGATCAAAGCTTGTTGTGAGGAGCACAGCAATGTAATCAGGAATATCCGAACCATGAAAGTGTGGTGCTCACCAGACCCCAGTCTCCAACGTGCCAGCCAATTTCCTGGATGCAGTTCTCCTTAATGCAGGGCTGAGTGGCTGATGGCTTTGGCTCCATTAGACAGGCAAAGTCCTGAGCCTGAGAGCCCTGCTGTGTCTTGCAGGTGATGGTCCGGGTCTGGACTCCTTCCCCACAGCTGGCTGAACACTGCAGAAAGGGGACCCAAAAATTACAAAGAGGCACCTTGTTTCCTCTTGCAGTGCAAGGCTGTGCTCCCTAATATTAGGGCAGAATGCCATTTTGAGATTGCCTAAAAAATTATCATTAAAATCATCTTCTGGGGTGCGAGTTAGCAGAATAGTTGTTTATGCTGCAGAAGAGACAATAAGGCATGGGAGCATGGGATAGGGCCTGGGAGATCTGGAACTCACTGGAGGATTTTGACCTATGAACAATAGGAGATGAACAATAACTGGTAGAAAATATCTGGAAACTCATATTATTTAGACCTGATTAAAATCAGCCACGGTACAGAATTCTAGAGAATATAAAAATATTAGGTTCTTATATTGCTCATGTCTTTCGCCTAAAGACCTTGTGCTCCATTTTTACGGTGTGGAGCTGGGACTCAGCTTCTGTACCAGTAACTGATTTGTGACCTTTTCAATGCCCTCTAAAATTAACAGTGGTGTTTCCAGGAATCCAGCCTACTTCTCCATGAATTACCAAGTTCTCTTACAGAGAGCATTAACTTGGAAACAGTCTGAATTAGTTTAGATGAGTTTCCCAGCTGTGTTTCAGCCATTCATTTACTAGACTGACCTTTTATCTCTGAGAGTACATGTAACACAATCGCTTTTGAGAAACCCAAAATGACTCACTTAGGAATCAGTTTGTAAGAACTTCCCCAAACAGTGCTCTTACTCCACAGTCCTAAATTCACACCTGGAATCTCACAAAAGGAAAAAAATACATAGAACGGACTTCCCAGTCTCGGTTATCATGCTTCAAAGTTGCATTTTGTGCTGCTGCACCACTCAAAGTACCACCACAAGACTGTAAGTCAAATGTTACAAGCGTGATTGTCCTTCTAAGAGAGGAAAATTCAATTGTGCTTTATGGACTAAGTAGACACTCCCTTTACTTTCTAAGCCCTTGGAACATAAGATGTGCCTTCTACAAACCTGGCTGGCTGCACTGAGCACATACTATTTGAACTGTTTCCAATTCTGTAGATATAAATGCACGCAGGCATAAAAAATGCACCACGTGGCTGTGTTTGGAGAAGCCCTGTGCAGACACACAGAAAACAGCAAGCCACCAGTGTTACAAGAGCACCTCGCTTACTGATTCTTGTGACTGAAGTACTGCTGTCCTGGGCTCATAACGCTGAGGCAGCAATATGGAAACAAACAGCACAGGCAGGAGCCAGGAGCTCCTGTTTTATAGAGGAGGGAGTGTTACTGCACATCCTCAGCCAGTGGACAGCAGCTCTCCTGCCCACCCTCCGCCTTCCCCAGACCTGGCTCAGAAACCCAGCCAGTGCTGAGTCTGGTGGGTCTGATGAAAACACAGCAGTGGGGAAAGGATTGGCAGCCCAGAATAGAAAGAATATGCAATGAGAAGCGCACAGGTGCAGTGGCACGCACAGTTCTGAGGAACAGGGATGTGTGCATAGGAGGGCATAGGAGGGCTGCAGGGACACGTCCTATACCTCTGCACACCACCTGTCCAGGGACACACACTTTTTGCAGTCCCAGAAAAGAAGCCTGGCTCTTTATCCCCAAGCTTTGGCACATCCTCCTGCAGCAGGTGCCAGGAGGCTGTTACCCACACCCCCTCACCTCTGACCAGGGCCCCGTGCTCCAGGTGGCACACTGTCTCACGTTGCAGGGCTGGCTGCTGCGAGGCTGCTGGGTGAAGGCCATGCACTCAGCATTATCCACCACCCCTTGGGAGCTCTGGCCATCGAAGGCCACGCAGTAAACGGAGCGAGTCTGGGTGCCCCCACCACAGGTAGCTGAGCAGGATCCCCACTCTCCTGTTTTCCACCTGCAGGTCACAGAATCAAGGAAAAAAAAAAAAAGTAAGCACAGCTAAACTGCCTCGAGGCACAGAGGAGGTCAGTGCCACATTCCCGTAGAAATCAAACAGGGAAAATGTCCCTTTGCAGAACAGAGTCAGAAGTGAGTTCCTGTTTGACCAAGTGCCACCTAGCTTAATTGGCAATGCAGAGCATGAATCCTACTCTGGTGTCATATCCCAAGCTACAAAACACTTGTTTCTCTGGAAGTGCAGAGCTCTCCCAGAGGGGGAGGATTTCTCTCCATGGCTTTTGGTCTCCTGATATCTGCAAAAATGTCATGCCTGAAATAAAACATCAAAGGAAAAGAAAGAAAAAACCCAAAGAAAACAACCCACATCAACTAAAAGAAAAGCAACCCACACCAGCCTAACTATCCATTATCAGAAACAGTAAAACCAAGCCAAGCCCTCACTCTGCCTACAAACCATGCCACACACTCTCGGAGGTGCTTGTTAACTTTTCACTGAGAGCCAGTAGAAAGCTGGTTTATTCCTCCATCGCGCCAATTCTCTAACAGCACACATACAAAAAAGCCCCCAAAAATGTAAATAGATTTTGTCCTGTATTTGATTGCTGAAGCTGCTGCAGAAGTGATACACCCTTGCTAGCAGAAAGTTGTTTGTCCACCAAACAACCTGTTTGGATGCTAAAATCTCTGCCTGTGGCTGCTGCAGTGTCTCAGAGCTGCCCAGGCAGCTGGGAGCACAGCTTAACATGGGGTGGCTTCAGGGACAATATGATGTTTCAGCCCTGATTCCAGTGTGCTGTGCAGTCAAAAGGCACTGGTTGTGTAGGGGGAGCATCATGGTGATCTGCTTGCCAGCTGCTATATCCCCTTGCAGTCTGATAAGCCCCAGCCAGGGAGTGAAGGCAGTTCACGTTTTCTTCCCTAGCATTCCAGCTGTTTCCTAAGTCTGGCCCTTGCCACACCTAAACTGAGTTTCAGCCAGCCAATTCACATTCACATCCCAACAGGAACTCCACAGTAGACTCGGCCACATTCACCTCCATAGATGCCCTTCTTTATTGCTAAAGATGCAAATATCAGCCCAAAACTGAGCGGCCTTTTCTATAAAACAGGAAAGGGAGCAAATACAGCCAGTAGAAGCCACTTACAGCAGTGTGGTTGCAGGGCTTATAACAAATTAATTGATCAAGATTTTTCAAAAGCTCCAATGGTAATAACACCCCACCCCCAACTGTTTTCTGCCTCCTGTAATGCAAATGTACAGTTTTAGAAACGCTGTATCAACCAGGTGCACTCACCTACAGCTTCCTTCAACTGCAAGTCAAGACATCTCTGACCCTTGTTTCATTTTCTTTGTAATACAAGGTCAGCAACCATAAGGCTGGGACCCTCATCAGAGGCCAAAAATTGCAAGTCCTAAGCTATTAGCAGCTTGCTGGGAGGCAACTGCTTTGCTTTTGATGCTTTTAACCTCTCATATCTCAGTGTGCATTATTGCATCTGTCATATCCTGGTACTCATCACAGTTCATAGGCTCTTTTCTGCCTGCTATAGGGCCCACGCCAAAGAAATAAGAGCTTTTAAGAAACTGCAGCTTTTGCTACGGTGTACTAGCATCCCTGCCAATGTTTCAATTGCCCAATCCATCATGCTCTTTTTTCATTTATGTTCTTTTATTTATCATGATAAATAAATTTAAAAAGTCTTCCAGAACCTCTTTACTCTGATTCCAGAGTAAAAACAAGTTATCAGAATAAGCAGCCAGATATGAAGAAACTGTCCCCTTTTCAGTCCCATAAAAATAAAGTTACCAGAGGCACGTGCAACCACCTAAGCAAAGCTGCCAGCCAGCACCCTCCACCATCATTCTCACTGCCAAGAATCAAAAGCGAAACAACACCCACTGCTACCACCAGGGCCAAAGAGAAAAGCCCCCATGGATTCACTGGGCAACTAGGTGGAGAGCAGAAGAGAGCAGCTGCCTTCCTGTGCTTTCTGTAACTTCTCTCTCCTCGTTACCTCTTCATCTGAGAGCTCCGTGCTCCGCTCTGACTCCAGGCTTGCGGCAGATAGACGTAAGAAGTCCTTTATACACAGAACAAAGAATTTAAAGAACTTAAAACAAGTAGCTACAGGTTAATGTATTCAGAAATGCTCCGAGGTGCCCTCTTGCACACAAGCACTCTCAGAGGCCTCCACTGCACTCATCAGATACACAGAGAGATGCACAGCTAAGGCTCTGGTTACAGCTCTGGATGCCCATTTAAGAGGCAAGTGAAGCCAACTGTAAGGCTATGCCAACAAGGGATAAGGTGGAAATGGCTGGGTGAAGGGGTTTGAAAATGCTGGAGAATGAAAAAACTCCAGGATTCATGCCTTTTCAAGAACAAGGACACTGGGAATGCAGAAATTACTTAAAATGACACCAGCGCTGATCTTCTACTGTGTCTTTGCTGGCTCCAGCTCAAGAAAACAAAAAACAGAGAATTTGTTTCGTATCTCCTACATGGGCTAGAAGACTTTCCATACTTTGGAAAACAGATTTAATTTAGTCTATAAAACGAACACAGAATATATTAAGACCTCTTCTTGTGCACACAGAAATGCTGACCACAGCGCTATCACCCCCATCCTTTGTCTTGGGCTTTTTCTCTAAGAAGTGAAACACTTCTTTGGAGAGAACCACGCTGGAGGGTAGAAGTGAGTGCATCATTCTTTTTCTCGGTTCCAAAAGCATCTCAGAAAGAAGTCAGAGTTCAGAAGAAGGAAAGAAATCGTACCGTTTTGTCTGGGGACAAGCCTGATGACCACATGTCCGGTTATTGTCTGGTTGTGGTTTATTCCTGCACATATAGTCTGGATAAACTTCATTGTCTATGGTACAAAACACCAGTCGGGATTGGAAACCTACAGTACAAGCAAGAGAGTATCTGATCAACACAAGCTACCTAGGACGAGGTTTACAATGCACTGCGGTTGGCAAGACAAGTTTCTAAATTTGTGCAGAACCCGAACCTGTCCCAGGCATTTTGGAAAAGAACCAGGTGTAGTTCTTTGTCTCTGACAATATGTACAAGTGATGCCTTCCCACAGTATAGGAATCCACTGGAAGGGCAAGGAAAACAATATAATTCTGTGTAGCTGAGGGATTTTTCCTGTTATATTATGGATTGGGACTCACAAGGGAAGTGCCATACCCATGTGTTACTCATGAAGGAACCCTGCAAGATGCATGCAATATACATCAGTAGAACTGGGAGGGGGAGGTCCTTCTGTTAGACTTAAAATTTCAGTCTTGTGAAGACTAGATATGGGAATAAAACTTGCAACTCTTCATTCTTCCTACAGGATATGAGTGCCCAGGCAAATACAGTCTCAGCACCTACAGCCAAAAACAGCAAAAGCTACCAAAATGGCCATCAGAACAGAAGCCCAGAATAGGCTGATAAGAACTCTATACTAATCAGCTGGAGAGGGTTTTTTTTGTTTCATTGGTGAGTTTTTGTTTGTTTTTTTCTTTTAAACTTAAAATCCATAACATTCATGAAAGAATCTGTAAACTGAACATGACAAGACATGACATGCCAGGAGATCTGACAATCATCCTGAAGAGAGGGAACGTTCCAGGCCGTGGTATAGAAGAATGATGTGATTTAGTAATACAGGCCAGATCAGTTCGGAGAGGACCTCTAAAATGGTTGAAAAGACCACGAAGAGCCAAAGCAAAACAAAACAAAGGCTATCTATGAAGATTCTTAACAGGTTGTAGTAATATGTCTGAGGATTAGGGCATAGAAAATAATACAGGACAAGGTATGGGGCACAGTCCTGTTGTGACTCCACACATGACCCTCCCTTGACAAAACCTTAGCTGCCCTCTGCAGATACCTATGCTGCCTTCCAGCAGCAGACTGCTAGGAAGCAGCTGCAGAGGGCAGCACACTGTCTGCAGGGTGTGGATATAAACCCCACACCACCTGCCAGAGACCAGGTCCTCTCTCCTTACCTCCTCCACACTCGGAGCTGCACTCACTCCAGGAACTGTAGCTCCAGCTGTAACTCGAGGCCTGTCCTTGCAGGGGCAGGTAATACTCATACTGTACCCCCGTGTTTGGCTCCTGGCTGATGAGCTGTGAAAGCATGGGAGGAAGTCAGGGAAATAACACTTTTCCTCTCCACAGCATTTCCCTACCATGTCTGAGGGTTTGAGCTGACTTGCATCCCTCCCATTCAAGCAGCACTGTATTTTCTTCTTGCCTTCTTCTCTCATACTCTGGAGAGCACTATTTTTCAGAGAAGGGTGCGTTCATCCCTCTCGGCTTCAGAAGATCCAGCTGCTCTTGTAACAGTGAGTACCTTTCCTGCCCTACAGCACAGCATAACAAGCAGTGTCCTGGAGCCTGTCCCTGCCCCAGAACCGCTTGGTGCTGACTTTCCCCTCCCTTGAAGTCAGAGTCCAAGGGAATAGGCGGGAAACCAACACTGAGCCTTGCCTTGCTCATTTGTTGGCAGTAGAACCAGAGCAGCAATTTGTGCTGTTTCTGACAGAAGACCACCTTGGTCTAGCTTGAGGGCCTACAGCCTTGTAAGATTCCCAGGAGCCCCATCACTTCTGCAGTTTTTCCCACACTGAGCACTGCTATGCAGAGAGCAGAGCACCAGCAGGGAGCAGGCACAGCTGCTTACCTCAATGACGAGGGGTTCTGTGGTGGGACCCCGGGCATGGAGGAGCTCTGGGGCCAGATCACCCTCGGAGCCACGGTCGTAGTGCAGAACCGTGCTGGCCACCTGCAGCGCCCGGCTGAAGTCGATTGTCCAGTGCCCGTTCAGGTAATACTCCCCTTGCACGTTCTTGACAGCTGGGCAAACCCACAGCCCAGAGAGAGAGGATCATAAGAATTCCACTGGGATGCTCATGCTTTCACTCAACACTGTGTCACAAGCAAATGAAGGTGACCATCGTCCTCCAATAATGCTGTCCTCCCACTTGGCTCTCTTGCCAAAAGCTGCTCTGCATTCTGATAGTGGTTCTCGCCAGCTTTGCTGCAGACCCAGCACTTTTTTGCTGCACAGACAAATTTCTCCAGCATATTCTTGTCCTGCCTCTGCATTCCCCACTGTGCTAGGGCACAGTCTACGTCTACGTCAGCCTTTCTCCTGCTTGCCATTAAGATGTGGGATTTACATCCCACTGCCTCTACACCACTAACTAGTTCATCAGATACTCTCTTTGAAAAACTAAGATGGGTGCTGCATCCAGTTTTCTACAAAGTATACCACATTGATTTGTCCAAAGCACTGGGTGGTGGAAGAGCCAGAATCCAGAAGAGTATTTGCTTTCTTCACTGGAATTTCCTCAGCCCTGCCCAGAAAGCTAGGTGAGGACATTTCCTCTCCTTCTCACCCTCACATGACCAGAACTTGAGGTTGTACAAATGCCCAAAAGACATCTATGGAGAAAAGAATCCCACTCCAACTTTTGCATGGCAGAAGTAGTTAGGATTTACATTCACCGAACAACAGAACTCATAGCCAAATTTTGCTTTATCAACTAGACTCCTTGTAAGTTTTGGGTAGGAAGCCTCAGTATGGTGTGGATATTTTTATTCCCACCTTAATAGCAAGATCTCCACAGGACAGAAAATGAGATAAATGTGAAGCTCAGAGTTGTGCATCAGGAACAGTTCAAGATTACTCAATATTCAGATCCTGATATCCAGAGAGTTTTCCCCTCTGCCATATCAATCCCTCAAGACAAACATCCCAAAGCCCATACCTCAAAACCAGGTTTTAATCTGGATTCCAAACAGACTGACACATAGATTCTGACATAAGTCTTACCTAGAAAGTTCCTGCTGGGCTTAACCTCCTTAATTTGGATGCTTGTGGCTCCCATAGGGATGATAAAGATTTGATTGTAACCTGAAAAAAAAAAAGGGAATTCTTCAATACCTGTCTGTGGATGCCACACAGCCACTCTTCTGTGCCAAAGATGCTCATGGTTTGATTGGTGCCCGAACAACTACATGAGCTTTTTGCTGGTGGCTTGAAGCATTTCCATTGTCATTTTGACTGCATTCTGGGTAGTTTCACCCTACACAGGTCAGTCCTCGTGTAAAAAATTCCTCAGAAAAGTAAGCACAGGGGTCAATGCATATTCTATTTTTTAGATTTTAAAATCTTTGGAATTTCAGCAAGCATCATACTGGAGTTCAGCACAGATAGATGTGACCACAAGTGTACTTGTTTTCTTGAAATCTTTCAAAATTGGCCAAATGTAGCAGATGCAGCCCCATTTCTAGCCTTGCACTTATCCTGGTGGGGCTCTCAAGGTACTAGACAGTCTTACAAAGGCAGTACATAACTGTGTTCTTATGGTACATTTATAGCACCTGCTTGAGAGGGAACAGGGAAAGACACCAGCATCATGGCAAGAGCTTCCGTATGTGCAGAGATTAGGGACGTGATTCCCAGGATAAGGCCGTCAGTACATTTTCTGATGCTAAGGCCACACACCACACAGACATTTCAAGTGAACATCCAAGCGTGCCTACAACCATCACACGAACAGGTGTCCCCACCAGCCCTTGCAGCAGCTGACTTTCAGTTTAGCTCTCTCCTTCTCACCTGCCCAAACTACCTAGGATCATCTGTACCTTTGGGGAGGCTGGTCACATCAAAAGTGCCCTTCACAGCATAGCAGGTGGTGCCATCTCCTCCACACTGCAAGCACTTGTCCTCCTTCTTGTCAGAGTCCAGCATATTATCACAGCCAACAGCCTGTCACAGCACAGGAACATTAATATGAATAAACCATAATGACAGAGAAAACAAAAAAAAAGGCCAAATGCTGGACAGATCTAATAAGAAAGCCTGAATATATGAAGTCTGTGAAGTCAAGATAGGGCAGAGAAAGAGGTGGCAGAGAAAGGACAGGGTTGGTATCTACTGTTTCCCATCCAGAGACAGATAAATGCTGTCCACATGCTCCTTAGTACCTTGAAAACTGAATGATTCACCTTTTCTCATGCTGTTATGAAAGGTCAAGTAGAACAAAGGGAAACAACAGAAAGACTGACAGTCCCAATGATGAACGAAGGAAGCAGCAAGATGACTAACCTGACAAACTCCCTCTACACAGATGTCCCGTTTGCCAGGTTCACAGGTAGTCCCATCGACCACAGCTTCCTTGTGCCTGTAGTAGAAGTTCTCTCCCTTGGGAATACAGTTTAACTCACACTTACTAGGCGCTGGCAGAAGAGAAAAAACAAACATTATATTATAGCTTGATAATACATCAGAAGCCTAGTTTTAGATCACAGGAGCAGAAACAGAGGGGTGGACTGATATTAAGTGACAGATATTGAACAAATTTCTGGGTCACAAACTGCTGGAGGCTGGAAAAATACCCGGGTAAAGTCCCACTGTATGCAACCGTTCCCTCAGGGGACATTGGTTCCGGCAGATATTTGGTTATTCTTAGTAAGACTGTTCTTATGCTCCCTTGGAGTACAAGGCTTTCTAGAATGAGAACAAGTGCTGATATGGAACTGTTAACAACCCACAAAACCCCCCTTTAAATCTATCTTAAACTCCCTCATAATTTGTTAACAAACTGTGAATGATGCCATATCAAAGCTCAGAGCAAGGACCCCCTGGCTCTCACACCTGCCTTCTGAGCTGGTTCCTCAAGAAAGCAATTGAAGAGATGTCGTATTTTCTGAAGCACTCATTAATTATACGCATTTGTTTCTCCTGTGCCTTACTAATATTCTTTTGCCAATATTGGAAAATACAGCAGAACTTCTGCTCCTCTAATACTTCAGAACGTAGCTGCAAGCAGTTCCAGATTTCTTTAGCAATGTTTCTGAAAGAATGGCTGTTACAAGAGACAAGTATATACTGCTGCAACGCTGTCTCCTGGCCCATGCATCCAGTGTCTTTCTGACATCAGTGCCTTGCTGCTGACAAAAGGAATTTTTCCATGTCCCCCCCGCCCCACACTCCAACTAAGAAAGCAACCTGTGAGGACACTACAGTAAAAAAACATTACAGTCACTCCAAAACACACTGTTGATAAGTAGAGATGAAATGTAACCCTACACGTTCATCATTACCTCCATAATATGGAAGCCACTTGTATTTCTTTCCTTGGAATTCTGTCCCATCAAACTCTGCACACTGCTCTGCCCGAAAATCCCGGGAGCCTTCCGGGCAGCTCTGTTTGGAGGAGAAAATGTACTGGGTCATTATAAAAAGGAGGAAAATTAAGTGTACAATAAAAAAATTGGGTTTTCTTGTTATTCCTCCCATATCAAATCAGGGGCATAATTTCAATATATTTTTGAAGGGGTACTGTTAATGAACTGTATTCACCAGTGACGCCAGAGAAACAGAAACTAATAATGACAAATTATTTCTGAACAAGAATTACGTTTTTCTGGGGAAATGCAGCAACAGGCAAGAAAAAACAGAGCACTATACCTGAACATTACATGACCGATAGCTTCGTGTTGGTCCAACACAACTGGAGGGACCTTCTGTCCTGAAAGTCAGAAAAACTACATGAAGTTCTCTGTAGAATACACATGCAAAAAGTCATCTCATGGCAGACATTACAAATCACCTTCACATCAAGTATATCACTCACAGTCTCCTGAAACAGCAAAATAACTAAAACGCACTTCTGCACCACTAAAGCAAGTTGGCATCTTCTAGTGCTGTTTTCTACTACGGTTTGTGTTCTGACATGAATGAGACACAGACTGCGAACAATTGCAGTACAGCTCTTCGGGGTCATCATGTTTCAACTAAATAATGCAAGCAGAGCTTTTAGTCCACCGCCCACCAGCAAAAAGTCAAGGTGTTCATACAAGACAGAGAAACATGTTATGAGCAGCAGGAGGGTAGTGCTCAATTCAGAAGAGGTATGTACCTCATCTATTGTGCTTTTTACATGCAGACTAGGCCCATTAGTAGGAAGAGCTAAGCACGCCCATGGAAAGTATGCAACACCCATATGACTCTGGCTGAGAAATATGGAGAGTAACAGTTGTGGAGGAAATTGATCTGAAAAGTCAACCAGTGTCTAATACCTCAGTATTGCTAAAATGGAGAGACAGGCCTCCAGGGATTCTGGCAGGTGTATACCATAATGGGCAGCCTTCAAAAGAGACCCTTCTTTTTTCTGTGTGGGAAGCAGCAACGTTCAGAGTTCTGGATTCTTCTACTACAACCCCCTCCCTCTCATTTCTCTAAACACAGGGAGGCTGTTTTTTAAGATACTATTGAGAGTCTGGCTTTTTTTTCTCCTTTTCTTTGTTTTCATCCACAACAGGATCTCTAAGGTGCATCAATCCCAACAGGTGCAGTAGCAGTCACCATCCTCACTAGAATGCAGCTAAGCCAGCTGCAAGTGAGGTGGCACAGTGCTAACACTGCTTGAGCCAACTCTGCTCTTCATTTCCTCTGGGGCAATTTACCTTCCTGGGATTTACAAGCCTGAGAAAATCCTGGCACAGTCACCAGCTCTCGGGAGAGGAACCAACTTGCTCTGGACTGTTCTCCATTGCCCCCCAGGGCTTGCCACACTGGACCTCAATGAACAGCTGCTGCCATGCCAATCACCTGATTGCAGAGCCTTGGATCAACAGAGAAACTGCTGTGCGCTGTCAAAGGAGCCAAAGCAAGGATGTGTTGAAGAGGGCACTATTCAAAACAGTAGCTGTAAGACTGAAAGTGAGGTTCATCTCAAAGGGGTCTCATTCCCCTGGGATGAAACACTAGGTCATTTTTGTTCTGGATGGATATCGGAACAAAACTGCAGGAGCTCAGTAACAGAAAACCACATTAGAAGAATCAAAAAAAGGAGGTTAGCCCTCACCTTTGGGAATAGCAGCGCCGCTGCCGAAAGGCGACTCCACCGCCACAGCTCCGACTGCACTTGCTCCATTCACCCCAGCTCCCCCAGACATCAACCTGCCGTTTCATACGGTGGCCCTGTAAATAAAAAATCCACAGACATATCAGGCAGACGTGGCAACACAGGAAAAAAAACAAATGAAAATAAGGCAGAGAACCTATGTGTTCTCTTGCAAAAAAGGCTGACCTGCTGTGCTGTATTCCTAGTATGAGAAGTGGCACAGAATAATAAATCAGAAACATCAGGCCTCTAATATCTAGGAGTATTACCTTCCTGAAGACATATAGCACATTCAGCTTTTTAATCTCCCTTAACTGCTCCTCTTTGTCTATTCATAGAATCTCAGCAGTTTTGAATAACCATCCAAAAGAGGATAACATCTTCCTCTCAGCAAGGCAGCAAAGGCAAATCATTACTTCAGGGACTATGAGCATTGCCACTGCACACCAGATCAATAGAAACACTTAATCCCAAATTCTTGGCTCCAAGCCTAATACTTAAGAGAAATAAAAGCAGAAAGGAAAGCCGTGGAACACTTTTTACTGCAAAAAAATTCCATACATGGACTTTTTCTTCCCTTACCCAACTGTCTCCAGTGATGATGTCAAGGTTTGGGCCATCAGTAGCTACAGCCTTAATTAATTTTGTATGTAGAAAGTCTGAATGGACACTGACGTTAAGATAAATAACCATTACAATATAGACAAGAAGTTACAAGTGCAATGCAACCAACCAAAACACATTGCCTTGGAAATAGATGAAATATCATATTTTCAGGAAAAAAAGGCCTACTGCAGCTCATGGAATCCACATACAGCAGGACATGGGTGGTTGGTGGGAAGAAAGGCAATATCCTGAAGAAAAAAAAGAATATTTGCAAGATGCAGCAGGCAGAGAAACAGAAGGTAAAAAATGATTGTCATGTAATCTAATTCACTTCCATACATACCGTATCTCACCAAATTTACATAACCCCCACGTCTAGGTCCCAATCCATCCCCTAGCTTCACACAGTCCCTGTTGACTTGAACACAGCACTGCACACTCCCATACTCTACATTTCCCTGCCTCATTCTCAGTGTCCAGTCCTTCCCGTCACCCCCCCCGGCCCCGTATCCTCATGTAATTTTCTGATGATCACCCCAGCCAGTAAGTGCCATCATAAAGGTTTTCTGCAGGAGCGAAGGAATATCCTAGAAGTGGAGATTTCACCACAGCAGGAATATGAACCCTGATGAGCAAGCAATTTCCACCCACGCAGGTCACTTTCCATGGTCTACAAAGAAGGAATGCACTGAGCATAATTTTCACTTCTGTTAACTGATAACTGCTTTTACACAAGATATCCAAGTCTCTGCTAGAAATAGGAGCTAGTCTAATAAATCATCCAGTGAATCCAATTCAGGTGAGATGCATGGGTTAATCCTCCCTTGTCATTTAGACAGGTTTAATGATTTTCTACACACACTCCTTGCCTGACTGTATTTCCAAATTACAGTCTTGTTTCTTTCTTTCACCCTCTTTTAAAGAATAATTCTCTGCTGCTGGCAGAGTAACAGGCAGAGATATTAGCCAATTGTATCTATGCATTTAGCATTAAATTACCTACAACTATCTGGCTGCAGAGTCACCCCAAATTATTATCTACATTGCTACAATGTGAAACACTTTCTTGCCAGCCCATGCTATTTAATTTTCTTCACACACGTTCTGTGCAATTCTTTCTAATACCTCTGGTTCAGATTAACTGTTTGCTTTCACCACTCGCTCAATAGCACTACCCAGGTTACAGCTACTTCTACATACCTTCTCTTGACCAAGTCAGCATCCCCCTGACTTCGTGCCAAATCCCTTTTCCATGCTTTCCTTCCAGATACTGAGTTCAGTATTTGTCTTCTGCATTCTCATTTGCCTTTCTGGGAGTAATCCCAACAACAGAGTTTCAGCTTTCAACAAGGCATCTTATTTTCCCAAGTTTTTCTTTTAGACACCTGATTCCTCCCTCTGTAATCCCTCCTCTTTTAATCTCAAAAGAATAAAATGTGCTACCTCTACACTCTGTTTCTCTACAATCTTATTCCTCTGTATCAACTGACTGATTTAGGAGCAGTATTATCTCACCTTGGAAACAAGGGACCCTTCAGTCAGCATAAGGGAGAAGGAAACACATAGATAAAAATCCAAAGGAAGAGCATTTGAAAGTCAGATTACTGGAAGGCAATTAGGATAGAAAGCCCTTCCTTCACACACACACACACGACCCTGATAAATATTCCAGTATCCCTCCTACACAACTAGCATTCTTTATTCCTTTTGTAGAGAGGAAAATCTACAGGGACTCTTTGTTGTAAGGCTTAATCATCCACTGAGTGCAGGAACAATATTTTTTTTTGGTATCACTCCATTTACATACACCCCAAAAGGAGCGTCAGCCCAAAGAATTCTCCCAAAGCTGTAGATTGTTAGAGAAACATTTTAATAGGGGCCCAACTCCCATATTTGAAAATCTGTGCACAGTCCTCACTACTCCAGTAACTGCACACAGGTACACGGGGAACTATAAAGATGAAAATTTATAAAAAATAATAAATATATTACATAATCCGATAACAGGATGTTTTTAGATGCTGTCAGATAGCTTCTGTTCCAAAAGCCTCTTTTTGCTCTCTTCAGACTCTGAAATGCTTTTATCTGTTGTCAGCCAGGACAACTAAATTCCACTCCCTCCTGGATTCCAGAACTAAAAAACTACGATCTTCATCACTGTTACAAATTCATTTGGTTCCATTCTTCCCTTGCTTCGGCCTACCATGTGTACAAGAACGTAGCTTTTTTATCTGCATGAAGTATATATTTTAATGTTTCAGGAAAAGTGAGAAAATACATATAACCATCTTACTTGATTTCTAAAAACTCCAGAAAGAACTGTCAGTTAATGCCCAACTGCTCTGTCTAGTTTTATTGCCAGTTAAGACCAGAAATGCATACCTTCTGGGAATATTCATGTTGCCCATGACCCTGGCACCACATGCTCTCAGTGCTCATTAGCACACAGGCTGCTGTGGTATAAAAGTTTAGAAGGCCAGGGATTCCATTTTTATGAACACTGCACTGGTTTCATCAGTTCCTATCGATGAACTGCTGATGTAGTTGCAGCATTTGCTGTTACCAGGCCAACTATATCTGATTATAACCAGCAAGTAAAAAAGCTATGCCTCTGAGTCACTAGAGCTCCAGATTTCATCTGCAAAGACAATTCCAGTATGCATCAGATACAAACAAAAGAATTCTGGAAAAGAGTCCTAGATAGCATATTATATACTACAAAATATTTATTTTTTATGTATGAAACATGCACTGCAAGAGAAGTTATGAATGGGACATGACTCAGAAAGACAAAAAATGCTGTCAGCATGTAGGAACACTTTAGAAGGGGCCCTTGAAAGACTTCTCAGTCAGTCTGATGAGATCAATAGGAAAATATGCATGGGAAGAGGACTGTGCTTCCCAGACAAACGGATTGCAGGCATGCAGTGATCCACAAAGTTCATATACCCAAATGGGGAGTAGTGATTCAGTGTGAATAATTTCCTAGTGCCCTGCTGCAACTCACATACTAGCAAGCTATCAAAGCAAACATCAATTTACTTTAGAGTCATAAGTGAGCAGTGAAGTTCTGCAGTCACATGTCAAAAAAACCTTTTGGTTTCCAGTCAAGTTCTTACCTCTAGTGTTTCCCTTACTTCTTGGACATCTCTAAGGGCTTAGAGATAGTCAACCTGAACTGCTTTGTGAATTTTTTTGTGCTGCCTTTCCAAACTGACAAGCAGCAACAAAACATCATGTTGCACCACTCCAACAGTCATTGCTCAAAGCACATGGTTACTGATAACCATGCTATGCCCCAGAGATTTTGGACAAGGCTAGTGCTTGCTTTTAGCCCAGCAGGTTGCATAGCTTTGGTCCATTGAGCTGCAACTGAATCATCATTTTGGACACTGAAAAGTTGTTACTGTGACTTCTGGGGCTGCTTCACAGTTACTAGACTCCATTCAGATCTGATACAAATCTGTGCTGACAGTGAGAACATGGTGGGAAGTCTTTGATGTTGGAGGTTGATGACAAGGCCCTGTTACCCACTGAAAACTGATATTGCTCATAGTGAAAAAAATTACTAATGTGGTGTTACTGTTATGTTATGCAGCGTTTCCGTGGCTTAAATCTACATTCAAAATCAGACTTTCTCTCTCTCTTTAACTTTTCTTAGTATTTCTGACTTAGCACTGCAACCTTTTATTTGAAAAATATCTGCTTTCTGGGGTTTATAGTTTCTGAAATAAGATTAATGTTTATTTTGACACACCCTGAACTGTAGCCTCATTTATGAAACATGAAAGAAGGATACGAACCAAAGACTTAACGAAAGAAAATTATCACCACAACAATTTCTGTAATGGCTTAATCGCTAAAGTCTGGGCAAGTAAGAAGAATCCAGTGAAAAAATACAGCTTTGTTAAGTTTGGACAGCAATTGCTTAGAGAAAAGTTAATTGCTTAGAGAAAAGTTAATAAAGGAAGGGGAGAAAGAAAGTGCCCAGGTGTCCCAAGGGCTGGCTGCTCCCTGTGGGCCAGTAGCAGGAGGCTGTTCTGGAGCAGCAGGACAAGCCAGGGCATGGACCCAGCCCTGGGAAATGGGCACATCCAGCCAAAGACAGGCTGGATATGGGACTGCAGGTGAGCCTAGCTTATCAGGGTCCATGGCTGGGCCAGGAAGGGTTGTGCAGGTGTAGCATCAGGATGATGCAGGATGCATCATCACTGCAGCATCACTGGGGCAGGAACTAACAGCCCTTGGAGCCTACAGTGGGGTCCTGGGCAGTGGGCAGCGTGGGGGGAGTCCGGCCAGGGCCAGTAAAGCCTAGTAATGCCCTCAGGACCCTCACAAAAACAACCCACAATCTTTAGACCACGCGCTCTTCAGGAGGTGAACCATTTCCTTCTCCTTTCTATATCCAGAAGACCTACCCAAAACTACAGTGATGACCATCGATAATATTTTCGTATAGTTAAGCTCTGCACGACATGTGGCATTCCACACTAAAATATAATTGAAAGAGAGCTGAAAGCATAAAGTATATCTTACAGGTTTATAATTTAGATACATGTTACTGTTCCAACAGATGTATTTTCAAGAAAATCCATCTGCAACAGGCTAGGATATTAGCCAAAAATGCAACCAAAAATAAGCTAATTAATCCAAACCACATCAGCAAGGCATTTTTTATAATTCTGTCTTAACCACTATCTTGGCTCAAACACAGGAGGCTTGCAAAGAGCTTTGAAGGTGAATAATGCCAAGTACCATTACTATGAATAAGTAATGAAAGAATTGTATTCCAGGAAAACTAGAAAAACAGGAATGAAAGTGAACAAGATGGTGACAGCAGGAAGCGAAATACAAAATGGTAAAGAAGAAGAGAGTATCTCATTAGGACAAGCTGCTTTACAAAGAAGAGGGAAAAAATCCAGGCTTAGCTAGCTTTAATGGCTTGTGGTTTGCACGCGTGTATGTCTCCTTTCATTCCTCTCTACCATGCTAGCCACGGCTCCTTAGCATATCCTGTCAAATCCACTAAAATCCAGCAATTCTCTGGCACTTTCATTTTCTCAAAACACTTGAGATTGTCCCGACATGATTGTACCCACTCCCTCATGATTCCCAGGTCTTTTCCATGTTCCCTTTGTTCAGCTCTCCAACAACCTTCACTCCGCTACCTCTCTGGTCTGTCCCACCATACACTTGGCTCCTTCCACACCCACTGATTTCCCGTCAGTTGGGCAGGATATGGTGTCTGCCTCGCCCACTGCACAACTAGGTACATGCTGCCCTGTGGGACTATGCTGGCTTGCTGGTTAGTGAGCAGAGCAGGTACCAGTTACTTCTCAGAAATGGAAAGACTCCCAGAAACTCTGGGTGGCCTAGAGATGACTAGAGTATCTAAAGAACTCTCTAAAATGATAACGCCATTGCAGAGAAGTCAAACTAATTCTTGGAGTCCTCATGGAAGAAATGGAGGACATTCAGAAAACTCTACAAAGAGGATGATTGTGAGGAAACTTTATGGCCCCAAACTTATTTGGAAAAGTGGAGAATGCACACAGTATGAAGTCACCACAAGTTGTTTATCCAAGGGGCTTAACAGGAACCCAAGGTTGAAATGGATAAACTGTTGCATACTAGCAGACAACTGCCTCAGCTCAAACCACTTCAGCAACTGATTACTGGAAAGGCCAAAATCTGGCACCAGTTTGCAAAAGGATCCCAGGGGAACTCTATACTCACATAGCATAAAACTGATGTCAACCGATAAATTAATAGAAATGATAACAAAGAACAGAATTAGCAGGCACCTGCATAAATACAGGATGTTTCGGGGAAAAAAGTCAGTAAGGCTTTTTTAAAGGCAAATCGTTCTAAGGTTATTGCGGTTTTTTGAGAGATTCACAAACATGTCAGCAAAGGTAACCTGTCAGATACATTTATATTTCAAAAAAAATCCTTCACCTAAAGCTCCGAAGGAAGTTAAGCAGCCAGAGGACAATCCTTCAGTGGATGATGAGCAGGTTGCCCAGAGACAAAGGCAGGAGTGAAATCTCCATCTACTGCAAGAGTTGACATTAGCAGCAGAATTCCATAATGAACCTGAACTGCTCAACACATTTATTACTTCATTTTTTCTTAGTTATATGTTTATTATCAATTATGCCAAAACCACAGAAGTAATGAAGCAGCTGATAAGGGTAATTCAGGGTAATAGAGGACAACAGAGAACCAGAGACATACTACAAAGAATTATGGAAAGACATTATAGTATAAGTGACTTGTCACTGAAATGACAGAGCAGATTTCATGTAGGCTACTTAAGTGATGCACGGGAGAAAATACAAGTCCTACCCTAACAAATAAAGTTATTACATATGAGTTGATCTTTAGCCCTCAAGACCATGACCTCGGTGTTATGATAGAAATGCTGTGTTGCTAGAAGTCCACTTGGCTTCTATGAGACATTGACTAAATTCAGGGAAGAGAAAATAGAGACATCTCTAGCTCAGAGGGTCCACAGACTGGAAGTGTATTAGGAGAAATTGTACTTGCCAATCTGTTAATAACTTTTGCTAGACGTGCATTTGCGACATAGCTGGAGACAGGATATAGGCAAAATGAACTGGTCCTACCCAGTACAATTATTCTTGTGCATGTTTTCTACCCCTCCCTCTGTAAGAATTCTTGTAAAATCTCTTTGTCTTTCTCACTCCTCACAGTAATTTTTACTGTTTCTGTATGACCTTAACTTTGAGGTCCTTGTGCACCTTCTGCCCTTTCTTGTCAAATCTGGTTAAGGCATCTAGAAGTTTATTCAATACATTAACACTGTTTAAACAATAAAAATGTGTTAACTTCTTTAGAATAAATTAAAACTAGTATTTTAACCTAGAACTGCAGATTAATAGAAGACAATAGTGTTCAGATGAAATGTATCTGAACATGACTGTCAGCCAAGCCTCAGGCCAGGCTTCACTTTAAGCACACCTGAAGTACAATTTAGGAGCAAATGTAAGTATTGAACATGATCTAATGATCAGCTAATGCCTAAAGATCATAAAAGAAGAAACAAAACTCTTCCTCAGATAAGCAGCTTTCCCTTGAATTTGTCCCATGCTATGCGCAGGTACTACATTTCCAAGCTGGAAAGAAGGACTTCCAGATGCAAAAATTTGCACCACAAAGCATACAATACACACACTCCTCCTGCTCACCCAGTTGTAGTTTCTAGTGCTACTTCAATACAAACAATAAAGAAGCTACAAGTAATGGGTGACCTCCCTTTCCAGATCCTTCAAAGCCTGGTGAAAAGGAACACACACCATGGGTATTGTGTGGCAAGACTCTCTCCATATTCTAGCAGGAAAGCAGGATTGAAAAGTACAGTGGCTCCCACCAAGGATGGAGCACTGGGCAGGAAATTTCCAGCAGCCAGTGACTTTGACAAGCAGGAGTCCCTCTCTTTCTATTTAACGCTGCCTGCCGTGTCTGGCAGACAAACCAGCCACACTCACTGCAAGGAGAGACAAGATGTCATTTTTGCCCTTACTCTGCTTGCCAATTTCCCTAGCCTAACAACAAAGTAAAACCAAGTTCAGCTACTCCCCTCCAAAACCAGATAAAAACCACTAGGCACCAATCTATACCCTCTAATCACATGCAGATCTGTAGACCCACTTCCCTGCTCCTGTGTAACCCTGCAGTTCACACATTTATAGCTGTACTCCCACTTGCACTGTGAGTCTCTCTGCATGCAAGTTCATTCTCTCCTGCACCTGGCTCGAGGAAAAGGTGTCCAAGAAGCAATCACTGTGTGCATTGGTAGACAGAGGGATCTAAGAGGCAAGCAATTAATTTTGGAATAAAACCCATGCATGCTGATTTTACTCTACCACCACCACCCTGTTCTTCCTGGGGTATACACGATTCACTGTATAGCTGGAGGTGATCCACCTTCCTACCATTGTGCTGCTATACTGGAAGCTCATCTGATACCAAAATCAGAACAATTGCTGCTGTCTTAGCTGCAAGGCTGCTCTGGATCTAATATCTAATAAAGAGGCAGAGCCTCAATTTCTTAGATATTTGCTACTATAAATTAAATGAAGTGTTTCTCCTTCAGTGTGGAGAAATGCACCATGTCACCGACAATCTCTTATACCTCTGCCATTGGGAATTACAAAAGAACAGCACAGGGAAGGCAGGTTTTCAGTGCTATGCAACATGGATTAAAGTTATTTTTCAAAACATCTGCCATCTCAGGTAAAGTCCTAAAGGAGTGGAGAGGGATCTAGAAGAGCAAGCAGTCCTCCATCCTACATCCCCACCATGCAGTATTCCTTACCTCAGTTTTCAAACCCACCCTCTGCTTCCCTTCCTTTCTCTAACCATTTGCATTTATAGCAGCACGGCCACCACTCCTCTTCCGCAGCAGTTAAACAAGTGCAGGCACTGCTTTTCCAGAGCTGTCCCACCTGTGGGAGTTCAGACAGCTCCACTGCTCTTTGGGTGCTTAGCCTGATATTGCACAGAATTGAGCTGCCACTGCTACAACCAGTCCTGCCAGCTCCACCCCTCACAAGCCTCTTGCTCTGGTTCAGCCTGTTTGCACTAGCATCTGGTAAGGAATGGCCCATATCAAACAAGGCGCCATTTCTCTCTTCCCTACTAGAAACAAAATGGAGAATTACCACAGTAGAGTGCCTTGGGGCTGCTGGATCTTCCCCTTTCCTCATGACTTGGACAGATCCAGCATGTCAAGGAAACTGAAGTTTAGTGATGACTAAGCAAAAGCTTCTCCCTTCTTTCAGCAAGGCTTCAAGAGAGCTGCTGACAGCATGCAGGGGATAGAGTCTAATGCTACAGAGAAGCATAAAGCCTTCACAGATGCAGCATGTTTCAGTCATATCCCTTCCGGAAAAATCACCAGGTTGGAGATAGGCAGGTGAAGAGATGAACTGAATATAATGTATTCCATTCTGGTTCTTTAAACATAGAGTGTGGTCTTCTATTAGATCTTAGATAGTAAGAGCTCATTTAAGCATATTTCCATCTGTAAGACAGAAAATATGACGACTAACAAACTCTGCTTGATTTCTGGTCTCTCATCCCTGATCTTCAAAGGTGGCCTACAAAGCAAAACACTTATTCCAGGTGATAATTGCCTCTTTTGTTTTTCCTCCCATCTCTGTTCCTTTACACTTAACAAACATATAATATCTTTCTTTGCTAACACTTTCACTCTACTCAGCAGGTCATCTTTTACCTTCAATGTCCAACTCACTAATGAAGTTGGACTTAAACTCAGAGGAACTGTTCTCAGAAAGATCCTACTTCTCTCTCAGAAAGGAAGAGGGATTCTGGTTCTTAATAGCTGCATTCTTTTTCTGATAATATCAAATTGGCTTAACATAAAGATTACCTCTCCCAGTAAAGCTAAATCACATGGCTGAGAATTCTAAGATCAAAGAAAAGAGTAAACGAGCTAAGCAAAAATTCATTCTCTTTACTTCAAGTGACAACTCTTTCTAGCTTTGAAGCAGGAGACAGCAATTACTGCTTTGCAGATAACATCCCTAGAGCCAAAGGCACTATCAAAATTCTGTTATTTAATCGCCACGTTAGATTTTTTATAAGATGTACTACAACAAGACTGATGACTTGAACCCATTAGCTCTTTCAGAAATACTTTCTGCAACACATTTGAGTTATAAATATTGACAATTCTTAAGAGAAGTATTGTTCATATCTTGTAGCAGTTTATAGAAGAGCATTTACTTACTGAAAATACAGAAGGTGGCATCACTGTTAGCATGAGCAGAAGGAACAAGTTCTTCATCTCTGCCTGTGGGAACAGAAAGATTACTGATCAGAGTTGCTGCTTGTTTGGTGGAACAGCTACATTACCACACACTAAAACCGGAGGTGGAACTAAAATGAAGGTGAGAGAAGAAAAGCAGTTTTATCACTACACTCCCTGGATATATGAAGGCAAATGCATAGACTGAAATTACCCTGTACAGAAAGCCAGAATGTAATTACTGAGTGAAAATATTTCCCTGAACTTTCCTCTGATATTATGAGAACACCATCCCCAGGCACAGTGAAAGGTACATGCTGTTGCATGTCTGCCCTCTCACCCCTTTACATATACGCATGATAAAATACTTGAAGATTGCAATGACTTCAACCAACCCAAGGTAAGAAATTCCACAGTTAACATTTCTGTACCCCGTAGTCACCTTGTGCGGATTAGTGAAGCTTCATGTCTGTCTTTGTGCGGTCTCTCTTGTTTAAAATCCTACAGTTCCATCATGGACAGCTCCAGCTACATTCAGCGACAAGTAGTTAAATCCCTTCTGCAGAGCTAGGAAGGAGATCAGGTCACCCAGACTGGTACGGCAGCTACAACAGTTCCTAAATCTGGGGTATTATGCACATTTGTGACCGCAATACCTCATTGGTACATTGCTTGTTCCTATTTATTCCTTCCTCTTTTGAGTTGCAGCCCACAACAACTACCATTCACCGGCATTCACAGCTGTGACCACGGACACTTCAGCCACTAGAGACTGACTTTCTCATGATCATTTTCTCATGACCTCACGACAAGTTGATTAATCCCAGAAAAAAAGGAGGCAGACTTGATATTCCTAGCATAGTTTTATCTAGTTTGAGCTTTTTTCTAACTTGGGAATGGAAAGGTAAAAGGACAGAAGGATAAATTTTCCTTTCACTGTTCATGAAAGAATCAAGGAAGAAATGCTTATCTCATCAGTCCTTGTAACAACATCTGTTTTAACATTTAAACTTCATATATAGCTCCTTTAGCCTAGCCTATTAAATCCAGCTAATATACAGAACATATAAAAAATCACTGTTGCATGAGAATATCCAATCAGAACCAAGAAATACCCAAAATGAAACCTACTTGATCTAGTATCTGCACATTTCAGGTTATTTTATCATGGGCAACCATTTTTCTCCTAGTCCTAGGTCTCACTGAATCACAGTTCATCACAACTCTCCAAGTCCATATATATCATGGATTTTGACATTTCCAGCATTACATGTTCTGGGAATAAAAAAGCATGTTCTTAAATGGTTTTTGTTTTCATATGTAAAAGCTACTAACTTCTGAAAAATCCAGTTGCACCAAATTCTGAGTGCAAAATAGCAACGAACTGAGAAAATGTAACTGGGAAAACAAGCAGTGGCAAATGTCTCTCTCGAAATACTTGAATGCCAAAATTAAGATTTATGGAGAAGAAAATGGAGTTGTAGGAGCTTTTCACATGAATATATTTTCCCTAATTTTGGATTAGTCATTCTTAAGAAACTGAGGGAAGACTATGTACACTCTATTGCCCACACGTGCTACTACTATTCTTCCCATTCAGGTCAAGGAAGAAACAACCCAGAGATACCTCCACAAGAGGTCAAGTACACTCTCTGTGTACTTGTGTACAACCAAAATATAGGCTAGACCTGTGTCAAAACCCTATCCAAGTTCAAATCTTTTCCCAGTGGAAGGACAGGCAAGAGGAGGCCCTTTTACTACAAGTTCCATGCACACAAACCGCAAAGCTCTCCTGAAGTAGTTCACACTACTAGCAAAGGGCACTGTGAAAGCAGTCTCTTCCTTGAATGGTCTTGGTATCACAGGTATCTGAGATCACTTCCTAGTCCTACTACACAGAGAAAAAAAAAAAAAATCTCTTCCCCATCATTCATCTCTCACATATTCCATTCCAGGCACCGCTCAGGTTTTTGGAGATGGCCTTGAAAATCAAATGCTTGTTCTGCTGCTAATGGACTGCCCACTCAGCCCTTTCTAACATTTGAGCAAAGAAGCAGACAAGGAGCTGGGACCAAACCACGTGAGGCTCCTGGAGCAGAGGCTAGAGGAGTGGCTCACCAGGGCTAGCAGTGTTCCCATTCCCCAAGCAATAAGTATCATGCATGTTTTTAGCCAGATAGGATAAAAATACTGTCTGAGGAGACAACTAGAGTCAGAACCCAATGTATTGGGCAATCCTGGGCATCAAAGCAGCAAGAGGTTACAGCTCTGGTGCTTGCTTGTATTTTTGTATCACTGGACTCGTATGGAAATTGCTATCATATGTTTCAAATTTGGCATTAAAAGTTTAGACCATCCAGGCCTAATAAACTAGTCAACAGATTCCAGGAAGGACTGTCAGAAGGAAGAACAGGGCTGTCTGTATCCTATTAAATCCCTTATTGCAAAACAAATCTTTTATTTGATTACCCGAGCTTCAATAAACTTGTTATTTTAAAAGCTTCCTCAGATATAGAACTCAGCATTTATCCCTTTCACCTTAGTTTAAACCACAACAGATGGAACTGGGGAATCTGTCCGAAAGCTTAAAAAAACCCCTCAAGTTCTGTTTCTGGATTTAATGGCTCTAACTCCTTGTAAGACCTGGGGTACAGCAGCATATGTTTATTCTGATTGTTTGCCATTCTTCTCACTGAAGGCTGACTATGCGGGGGAAGGAATGAAAAGGACAGTGTTTTGCAGTGCTTTCACTTGTAACAACAGCAGCTGCTGTTCCCTGTGCCTCCTGCCCTTCTCCAATTTTCGTCAACCCTCCCCGGCTCCCTTTTCTCACTGTGTGCTAGAACAGCATCTCCACCCCTCCTCCACCCAGAAACAGCAGCAGGGCCTGAGGGGAAATGGTGACTTTATGCGTAAGATATGGAACAGCTGCTGGAAAGCTCACACGGAGGGATTCCTGCCATAGTACTGAAATATGAAGTTATCTCAGGGAGAGGGTTTACAAGACAAGAATCAGCTCACAACAAGTAAGGAACCACCAGAATCTTCAGCCAGAACTAGACGTGTACGCAGCTGAAAGCTCTGCCCCATACACCAGAAAAGATTCAAATTGTCTATCCAACCTCAATCTGGCATTAACTGCTCAGGTTAGATGAATAAAAAGGTTAAAGTGGTGACTAGTCCCAGCCATCTGTAAGCTTGGTCAAAAAGAATCTGCTTCACAGTTCAGCTCCGGACTGTTTTCTGTACGAGATGCTGACCCAAGCTCCTCCAAACACTGAGGGAGTTCAAACTTGAATCTAATTTTAGCAGCTCAGGAACCTGACTTCTATTCCAAAACAGGTGGGTGACAGGGCTCTGGAGGAGATGGCTGCAATTTTGTAACTCTGGACAGAACACAAGAACTCGACTACAACTGGAAACTGGGGTAAGTATCCCTATTTCAGGGCTTAATGCTGAACCCGCTTAGGAAAGAATCTTTTGCCTTAACAAATAGAAGTTCTAGAAAAGACAGATGAGCAGACTTGGAGACTTCTCTACAGTGGAGCCAGCAGTGACCTGCTGTAAAACTATTTTATTTAGTTAGAAACTCTTATCCAGGCCCAGGCAGGCTTAGCAGGATCAATCAAATCTTCATTAAAACCAGGAGTATGTTTCAGAATCAAGGACAGTTTTAATGACTCCTATATTTACTTTATGTGTGTAAATCCTGCCTTCCAATACACAAATAAGATTGCTTACTTAAACTTGGCCACTTTTCCAAATAACCTCTTAACACCCATGTTGTTGGGGAAACAAGACCTAAATTGCGCATATATATATATGTAAAAATAACCTTGAATCAGCTAGCTAATTTCAGGGCCTCAAAAACAATAAAATTTTATTTTGAGGGAAAAGATACTAGGCCAGGATGAAGAGAAGTGTTTGACTCTTAATCCATTTAGATGACAACTTTTTCTTTTCAATAGGAAGGAAATCCAGACTTGAAAGAAATGTTATGAATAATTCAGCCTTGCATAAACAAGAACCTAAGTTGTTTGGGCACTACAAAATCAGATCACAAAGTCAGAACAAAACAGGTTTCATAAGTTCCACTGCTTACAGATTTATCAGTTTTTCTCTATTCTTTTTGAAAATAATTGGACAGTCGGTGTTACATGGTTCTTCCCTGTTTAGCATTTAAGACAGACCAGTCTTCTTTGGCTTGTTAACCACATTTCTAAATCATCTTTGGCCAAAGATACGTATCACATATGTGGGCCAGGGACTGCTCTAGGAGTGGTTCATAGGCAGAAGGTAAAAAGACCCTTCAGGGTTCCCTAGACAAGACTTACCCGGACATGCAGGTAAGTGGCAAAGCCATCCAGCGTTACTGACTTTGGCAGGTCCTTATACTCATTTTATCTCCCAGATGGGGATTTGAATTACCGAGCATAGATCTATTATTCCCATCTGAGGTAGCCCTGACACAGAAGCTGTCTTTGCATGGCTTGTGAGGTACAGATTGGGCACCCCGGCAATAAATCTTTGCCTGTTGCAGTATCAACAGAAATTGCTTATTGTAAAGTTTGGCACATCCAGCACTAACGCAGAAGTTGGCCCAGTGATCCCACTACTCACATTTTCAGAATTCTCTCACCTTTCCTCCACTCCCCTTCAACACATGAGATTTCACTCTCATGTTTTATGTTTAGAAGGCTTGGTTGACTGTGGTGGGAAGTCAGAAAGGATGATGATATGTTGCCCAGTTATTCACTGACAAATTTTTTTAGTCATTGACTCAGAGCAAAGTATTGGAACTTTCAGACTCACTACATTTTTAAAAGACATTATGATTTTTCCTTTGCTCTAAAAATCACCCAGGATATCTTGGTTCCAGCTTGCTTTTGTTTGCCTTGACAACTGAGAAGCACCTTTTAAGTTTCTGGTGGAAGAATTAAAAAAGGGAAAATACACACATACCGCAAGAAGGTGAGATGAAGGTGAGGAAAGAAAGGGGTTCCACTGAGCAGGGATCAAGGATAGGGAAAAATTTCCATTTACTTAGGCTATGAGCCAAACTGGGAGAACACAAGGACCACATCACACAGCCCAGAGGAACAAGGAAACCAATCATCACTTTAGGCAGAGGATATCACATTCAAGATACTTCTTAACACACCTGTTTTCTTCCCCAACTACAGTAAGCCATCCTTTTTCAAAAAAAATTCCCAAAGAAAATTCTGGGCCTGATGTCCTTTGGGTTAGGGCAGGTAAGTCAATTACCGCGCACGTGCCTGTTAAAGCAGGAGGATGCTGAATTTCCTTTGCCCTGACCATGCAATGAGCCACAGCCATAAAGAGCTGTTCGTATACAAAGCAAGGGATAAATGTTTATAAATGAGTTTAAATGCAAGGCTGGTTGAAAGGACGTAGTGGAAATGGAGAGAAAAACAAAGAAAAACAACACAAGTTGTCCGAGTAAAAGTTTTAGGGCCATATCTTTACCACTGGTACCCAGATTTAGTAATTCAACGTAAATACATGCTAGGAGTTGAAGAATCCTCATGAAGAAAGCAATCCCACTGAGATATACTTTCAGCTGTGTTATGCATGTTATAAAAGATAAACTTTCAGCTAGAATAACTTTAAAATTCACCTTGTTAAATGAAAAAAAAAGAAGTTACAAAAAATTACTAACAAGAACAGCAGCTGGAGAACTGAGTAGTAGTAATATAGAAGAATCTTCTAGCCTGCTCTATCGGTAGTCTTTCAACTCAGCCTTCAGCCTGATTCCTAACAGGCACATGAATTTGCACTGGGTCATTGCTTCGTGTGGCTGACAGACTGACAGTGTTTTTACAGAGGACTTCTACAGCAATGTCAAGGTCAGCAACACCTGGGGAAGCTACAGCAGCCTCTGACATACGGTTTTAATCTGAATACTGAAATCATGCAGAACAGTAGTTGAAAAATCATCAGGCTCAAGAGCAAGATCAACACACAGAGGTTCTAGTAAGGCCTCATCCTATCAGTGGGTGTGGAAGAAGCAAACCTACTTTTTTTCCCACTCTCCAAAATCTACAATGAAGTATTTAAGGCTCAAGTCAGTGAAGCAGCATCTTCCAAGTAAATGTGTTCACTATGCCAGCCCTTTACAGGAGCTAATATAGTTTGTCATGAGGGCAATTTTCTGTCTAACTATTAATATCAGCTGAGAGTCAATTTTATGCAACTAGCCTCCCACTATTAGGTTTGCAGCAAGAGATTTATTATAAGGAGTAAAGATAGGATTCTGCCTTCTATTTTGGTAGTCTCACTGTGCTTAGCTGTTAATTAAATCTGGGAGCATGTAGGGATAATGACAAACACACACAGACTGATTTAGACATTGCAATAAGAAGCCACACACTGCCTATGAAATGTACATCACAAGGATATAGTCTCCCCAACACTAGCACAATTGAAGAGGAATGGCTAACAATTTTTTACATCTACTACTGTCTTGTCACAGCTTAAGCTTCATTTCTATGAGGTATTTAGCCTGACCAGAAATATCACCTGACACTGAGCACTGCTGCTGTTTATAAATCATAGGATGGATTGGGTTGGAAGGGACCTTAAAGATCATGTAGTTCAACCCTCCTGCCACAGGCAGGGACAGCTTCCACTAGATCAGGTTGTTCAAAGCCCCATCCAACTTGGCCTTAAACACAACTTCTCTGGGCAACCTGTTCCAGTGTCTCACCACTTTCTGAGTAAAGACTCTCCTCCTAATATCTAATCTGAATCACTTGTCTTATCACTACCCACCCATACAAAAAGTCACTCACTATCTTTTTTCTAAGTCCCCTTTAAATACCAGCAGGCAGCAGTGAGGCCTCCTCATAGCCTTCTCTTTTCAGACTGAACAACCCCAGCTCTCTCAGCCTGTCTTCATAGGAGATGTGCTCCAGCCCTCTGATCATCTTTGAGGTCCTCCTCTGGACTCGTTCCAGCAGGTCCACATATATTTCTTATGCTGAGACCCCGGATCTATATGAAGCACTCTAGGTGGGGTCTCACAAGGGCAGAGTAGAGGGAGAGACACCCATCCCGCAACCTGCTGGCCACACTGCTTTTGATGCAACCCAGAATACAGTTGGTTTTCTGGGCTGCGAGCACACATTGCTGGTTCACGTCCCGCTTTTCATCCACAAGAACCCCCCAGTCCTTCCCTGCAGGGCTGCTCCCAATGTGTCCATCTCCCAGTTTGTACTCAGGTCTGGGATTGCCCCAGCCCAGGTGCAGGACCTTACACTTGGATCTGGTGAACTTGATGATGTTCCCATGGGCCCACTTCTCAAGCCTGTCCAGGCCCCTCTGGATGATATCCCAACTTTCTGCTGTGTCAACTGCACTGCTCAGCTTTGTGTCACCTGTAAACTTGCTGAGGGTGCACTCGATCTCACTATGCCATTGGTAAAGATATTTAAGAGCATCAGTCCCAAGACAGAGCTTTGAGGGACACCACTTGTCACCAGCTTTCACCTGGACATAGAGCCATTGACCACAACTCTCTGGCTGCACCCACCATCAAATTCCTTATTCACAGAATAGTCCACCCTTCAAATCCCCCTCTCTCCAATTTGGAGATAAGGATGTTGTGTGAGACTGTGTCAAAAGCCTTATAGAACTCTATGTAGACGATTTTGGTTGGTCTTCCCTTGTTGCAGTCACTCCATCCCAGAAGAGCAATGGACTGGTCAGATATGATTTGCCTCAGTGAAGCCATGCTGGCCTGTCTTGGATCACCTCCTTTTCTTGTATGCATCTTAACATTGCTTCCATGATCTTCCCAGGCACAGAGGGAAGCCTCACAAGCTTTAGTTCTCTGGGTCTTCCAGTGTCCTCTTTTTAAAAATAGGGACAATGTTTCCCTTTTTCAAATCACTGGGAAGTTTGCCTGACTGCCATGACTTTTCAAGTATCGTGGAGAGTGGCTTGGCAACCACATCAGCCTGGGATGCAGCTGCTCAGGCCCCATAGACTTGAGCCTATTTAGTTTCATCAGGCAGGTCTCAAATCTGCTCTTTGCTTACAGTGGGAGGGACTTCACTCTCTAACACCTGGGTAAGCATGTTAGCTAGCTGAGACTGATCCCTTACAGTTCAAATTTTGAAGTACTCTTTAGGAAAATAACAGATTTTAATGGTAGAAAATTGCTTCAAATTTTATTTAACTTCATTCTATCCTGATACAAACATGGCTACTTCTGTGCTATGTAAGGGGTTAAAAAATAAAAATAGAATATAAGCATTACCTCAAGATGAGATTTCAAAACAATGCAAATCTTTTCTGCCTCTCTTTGCAAGATCTACGTCTCAGTTCACCGAGAGGATAACAACACTACATTCAACAGTATGCTTGTAGTACATATATATAGGGAACACCTGTAAAATAATTTGAATAAATTTGCTTGGGGACTAATAATAGACAGGAAATATGAGAGTATTTACCCTGAACCTCAGGTGGGTTTTGATTGCTGCTGCCTCTACATTTCTGGAAACTAAGTTACTTTTTTAAAGTTAACTCCATTTTATATGTATATATGTGTATGTAAACATGTCAAACATACCACACTTGTACAGGTACATCTCTTCCCTAAGGAATCACCCTTACTGTCACTGTGATGCAGACATAGCTTCAGTGGCATGAAGCAGGAATTTCCCCAGAGAAGTCTGTGGGCTTGCTTACTTTACTGTGCAAGGGAGAGATGACTAACATGAGGTGAACTAAAAGAAATAGAAATGAAAAAAACCCCCACAACCTAAACCAGAACTTCAGACCACAAAACTTAGGAGGCAGAATGTGTGCTAGTGGAATTAGGGCTGCTGTCTCTAAGAATACTGGCTCTAGCATCTTTCATCTGTCACTAAAAATTAACTTGATAAAAAATGATCCTAGGAGGGTGTGATCACACTGCACTGCCTGCAGAGCTCTCAGAGGAAGCACATGCTCAGTGGTGTGATCACAGCAAAATGACAACAGTCTGATCTAAAAATAAATTGGTTCTTTGCTCTGAAGCTGGTTTCTCCCACAGATGTCCAAACCAGAATCCAATTACTGCTTTAAGGGCTAGGCAGAGAAATAAACAATCTGTGGATGGCACTTGTTTTCTATACATCATGTCTGCATGTCAAGAAGGTGAGCTTTCCTGTGTGAGGAAGCATAAACAAGTGATTTGATCCTAGACTATGCATATGAGTAGACATCCACTCAAATACTTAAACAGAAAAGTCTCAAACATCTAGCAACCATTATTATTCATTGTCCAAAACAGGACTGGACCACAACAAATCACGGTTCAGATCCAAGAGTGCTAAAACATAAGACAGAAACTGTAACCAGAAGAGCATAATTTTGAGAGAAATAAGTTCTTTTGACAAGTCCATCATACTTGGGCATAACTGCAAATGACTGTACTGAATCTGAGCAATCCTTTCTCACTGTCTAGGCTCAGTAGCTGTCCTGGGTGCACTGAGAGATTTACATCACTTCTGTATAATCCTTCCCCACAGACCTAAGCAATCTATTTTCCTCTTGAGTTCACTGAGCACCAATATGTCACCGGGAAAACACCTTCCCCTTTGTTCAGCTAAAGATGAGCCTGTAACAATAATTGTGAGGACTACTATAACTGTATCCTGTGTATTCTAGGTGCTGTTCTCTTACAAAACAGCAGCTCCTGTCCTCTTATAAAAGAGGTATTTTTTTCTGTGTATTATGAGTCATTAGGTACATACAAGAACTAATAAAATGCTTAACACTTTATTAACAGTTAAAGTCCTCCTTGAACAAAAAGAAAGCCTTCTGATGCCTAAGCCCTACCTGTTCTAAGGCACATTTTTGTCTTCTTTACATTACATTCAGAAGAAGGGGCCCACAGTCAAGATCAAACGTTTTTTTCCCCCCAAGTTTCTTAGTTTAACAGAACAAATAGAATAAAATTTGTTCCTTTAACTCAAACTCAAGTATTACCAAGAAAACCAGTTGCAGCAACGTAACTGCTCTCCTGTTTCCTAAACCCTTTCAGCAAGTCAGGGCACAGCCATTCCCATAGACTTCATGTGAATCTTGGTGCCTAATTTGAGAGGCCATTAATCCCTGAAGCAACTAGAAGTGAGATCTACCAGCATTCTCTTTTACCCAGCTGGTAAATAGCTGGATCTGAGACAGAGTCCATCCCAAAGCCAAAGCCAAATGATCTGCATCAGAAGTTACTAGACTTACTGAACAGCAGTGTTTGAGATCATCAATTCTCTAAGTTCTCTACTTTCCCTTAACATTGCAACAATTTTGTTTAATACTTAATATTCTCTTTAATGTATATACATAGAGAGACCAGCAAATAAAGCTCTATATCTTTGCTGGAAAATCACCTAAAATCATTAATCAGACACCTCGTATCAAGTGCTACATTCACAGTAGACTGTTTACTAGCAAACAGATTTGGAATATGCAAATGCTACAAAGAAACTATCCCAACCCCAGCACTTTTGCAATGCCATCAAGCACTTATGCTCATGGAGTGAAATATTTCAAAAACAAACACCTCTGAAGTGTCAGGACACTTCACAGTGTACAAGAACCTGCAAATAGGTCAGAAAAAGAAGTCTCAATTATCTCACAGTGGACAGAAAAAAAGAGTAAAGCTTTCAGAGATAGCAAATTGGCTCTGTTTTAATTATTTTCATTTTATTAATCATTTCATTCACTGTCACAAACAAGTATTAGTTTACGTTAGTGCCATACCAAAGACATGTAACCTTATCCACCCTTGTTCCCCCCACAAACACCCCCATTTGCTCCCTGTAACAGCAGAGCATTTGTTCTGGAAGTCCAGCATGAGGTTGTCCAATACATGCGTGGCTGTATAGCACACTGCCTCATACCCACACTGCACCTCAGAAAGAATGGCTTTTCATGGCTGCTCTATCTACAAAGACTGGGATTAAAGAGTGTGGTACACCTCTAAGAAGCCAGGGTAAAAACATAAGCTGCAAGCCAGTTTACAGAAGAGCTTTTGAAGGGCCTCATAACTACGATGCAGAAGGGATAAACCAAACAAGTGTTGTGAAGACATTTTCCAAATTAATAAGCAAAGGTGTTTAAAAAGCCTCTTTAAGGTCTCTACAGACAGACCTCAAGAAACATATCATCTCACTAAGCTCCTGTACTAACAGTAGTTATTCCTAGTCCCATGGACTTCATTCAAAGCCAACATTACCTTCATCAAAGCTTTGAAACTCAGTTTTAAATTAACTGCTCCTCTGACCACCCACAAGGAACATCAGCACGCCAGGTAAATCTACTGCTCTTCCACATTGCTACCAGCCCATTATCACCTCCGTGCCAGGACAGGCCTCACACATCAGACTTCCTCAGGGATGGAAGATCTCGTCCTGAAAATTTCCCTTTCACAAACAGGTCTGTTGGCTCTGACAACACTTTCTGGCTGGGCCTCCCACACAGATCCTGTCTCACGTGGCTCAAAGCAACACCAGACTGATCCGGAGACCCTCCCTCCCCACAGCACCTGCGGCGTGAACAGAAGCAGCTGAGCCTCCAGGGGCAATAGTGAGGGGGTACAAGAGTCTTAGAACCTTAGGCAGGCTTTTATTCCTATGTGTAAAAATTACATTGCTTGAGTCAATACCCCTGCTACATTTGTCTTGCGTTCTGCATCCTTATTAACAGAGCATGTACACGTCTGAGCCCAGTGGCTTGTCCAGCATCCTATCAAACAGGTACCTTCCCCTTCCACCTCCCTGCTCCACCCAGCCACATCAGGAACAGCAGGTTTGATTATATTAAGTCTCCGTGTGATTAACTGTGTGTGAAAGGGATTCGTGTTCACCAAATATATCGACTATCTTCTTCCCTCCCTTCTGGGAAATAAAATTTTGCAGTCATAAGGACTCTGGTTTCTCCTCTCCCCTGTACTCTTTTAACTGAAAGGAAAAGAAATGGTGGGAAATAAAAAATAGTTTAAAGAGTACAAACAGTACTGAAAAGACTAATAGAGAATAGATATCCAGGTAGAGGGATCAGGAAAGAGCCCAGAACACAAAGTCAACTCTTACCTTCTGCATGTGCCTGTGAAAGGTGAGCGCAAAAATTGGAGATACGTGCACCACTCTGCAACCAAGCTCCAAAGCCCACTTTCCTGTAGTTCTTGTTCAAACAGTGGCACTTCAGTACTCTCCTCTCCAGCTTCTGTCCAGTTACTAATCCTTACTGCACAGGAAAAGGAGAGTTGTATTTCATTTAACCCGTTCAGCCTCTCAGTTTCTTCACAAGAGTTTTCACTTTTGCTTTGGAAGGCCAGAGTCGTAAGCATGCACGCAGGCACGCCCGCTTTGGAACTGTTTCTAGCTTCTGTAGTCTGTGTGTGAGCATGCATATGATCTCTAAACTGTGCCTAAAGTTGTTCCAGGGGTGGAGCCCTTTGTAACTAGTTTCATTTTAGCTGTAGGCAGCATATCAAAAGAGAGACAGCTATCCACGGATCCATTTGATATTCTTTTTCAGTAACTTCCTACCTCTGAAAAAAAAATTTACTTCATATTTACTTTAAGACTACTGCCTGAATCACAGTTCACAGATAAGCTTTTGACAAAAGAAAGTTTGAACTTAAATACAATTCACAGCTAGATTTGTGTCTAGGCAAAATTAAGCAGATTCCTAAGGTCTGAAAATAGCAGCACTTTAGATATGTATCTGAATTTAAACAAAGACGATAGCAGCACAGGCTTCTCTATTTTTTCCTCTAACAAATGCCATGCAATTCAGAAATCCTCAGAAAACTCCTGTGAAGGAACAATTTAAGAAGATAAAAACTGCTAAATGAAAAGGAAACTAGTTGGATGCATTACAAGATAAAACTTGTGTTATTAACCATGAGGGTACTGGAGAAATCATTGCATAACAACTTATGTGTTGCTGTTGTTGTTTTAGTTTGCAAAGAGACAATTCTGTCCCATCCCCGCTCCCAGCATCCCCACCCCCCTTGATTTTGTCCTTTGCTTAGTACAAACCAAATAAATAAGGAAATACAGAGAACACAGATCTAGAAAAATAGACTGTGGTCCAGCAATTACAACAGCTACCAGCATTTCAACCCTATTTAATATTTTTACCGAAGTCTCCACGATTATGAGAATAGCTTTAAAGCCTTAAGTTTGGATTGGTCTTTCATGTTTGCCTTCCAGTTTTAGAGTCCTTTTTCATCAGTAGTTCATTGTGTAACCATGAGAAACAGAACCTTGCTTTCAAAAGGAAAGATGAAGCTTCTACCTTCAGGTAACTCCACACGTTGGATGTTCCCAGGAAGATATTAATGTGCAATGAAATTTCCAGAACTGGTATCACTAATGTCTTCTTGGCCACCCTACTGCTTCAGGTGATAAAGAGACGAACACTCTTGGCAACTGTTGACAAGCCTAGATGCACACAACTCCAAATGGAAAAGAAAGTTTCTAACAGACTCATAAACGTATCAGGTGACACAGAATCAGTTTTATTCCAGGGCTACAGCTCTTTTCATCCCTGCTGTTCAATCCCTGTCTGGAAGCTAGCCGCAAAAGGTACAAATCCTGCTGTTACACATCTCACAGGGGACAGAGTTCAAATAAAAGTCACATCTTTTCCACAAGCAAAAGCAATCCTGTACTTTCCTGTCAAAGCTAAATCTGCCACAATAAACAAGGATAAGCCCTAACAGGAAACCCAACACAAAACATCGACACCTCCACACAGCAGCAGGGGAATTCCAGAAGATTGAAAGACACAGTGCACCCCAGAAGAGCACCTAATGGTGCTGCAGATGCATGGCTACTTATGTAACCCCAATTGGACATTGTAAATGCTTTAATTAAGAATATAGAAATTATTGTCCTGCCCCTTTAGATTCAAATGTTCTTTTAAGAAAAATAAATCTGGGCCTTGGGCCAAGCTGTGGCCCCTCCTTTTCCATCAGAAAGAAGTTACATCAGCACATACTTTTTCTTTATCCACCTGTACTCTCAACTGGCCATTGGCTAATGTCATCTTGCCAGCTGTCAATTTTTTCTTCTTAAGCTTCATAATATTTGATCAAACCAAAACCTGAACCCCTGGCCTTCTACGAATAAACCAAACTCTCAGATCAGTTTAAAGCTTTTAGCCAGTACCATTGGCAAGAAAAGGCTTGAAATCATCCCAAAGGTTCAAAATCTAGAAGACAAAAAACCCCGCAACTTCAGATGAGGTTATAAATGTGCAAATACTGTCTCTTATGGCAGCAGGACCCTCAACGAATGATTTTTTGAAATACAAAATCTAGTAATGTTCTTGTAGTTCTTGTATTCTTCTTGATAGTTTAAATTCTGAGACAGGGAAAATATGACTGCCCATGTTGAAATCTAGACAGCATACATCCAAAAAACAGCTTTGCCTACTGCATTGAAGAAGTTACTGTGTAAACACATCTGGAGTAATTTTTAACCCCATAGAGACTTAATAGATAAGCTCCTCAGATGATGAAATAAAAAAAAGAAGTGGCTGGACTTTTACCACAACTAAGCAACATGAAACATTGATTAAACTCCTTTTATTAAAAAGAGAAAAGAGAAATCTGCTCGTACTTCCTGGTTGCAGCAGAGATGTAACAAAATCAGAACCTATCAGTGTAGGATTTGAATTTGAGGCCAGTCCTTACCAGGAAAAAGACAAGGCAAATACAAGGTTAACCTCTGCCCTGTGGTTCCACAGAAAGTTTGGCGCATGTACCTTTTCTCTGGGAGAAAGGACACGATCCCTGTGTTGAAATTGTTTTCAACACCTCCCATTTAGTGAAAGCAAGATAATCCACTGATTCAAGACCATTCTCATCTCTCGATCAGACACTGATGGGTCACTATGGAGTCAATACAGTCAGGACCAGAGAAATTTGCCTCTTCCCACTAGTTCTATCCAGTGGTTGGCCTGGAGGCAGTGGCATCTGGGTGTCACAGATGTGACCAAGAAGGAACAGTTGAGGTGAATGCATACTGAATTGACACAGAACACGACATCCCTTCTAACTGCATCAATGAAGCGTTTTGGCAAGAAGCATCCTCTACAGGAGCTGTGGCACCGGGATTTCAACAGTTACATGGCCAGAGGTCAGTAGTAAGGCTTCTGCTTTCTCTTTTGCTATACTCCAGAAGTACTTTTCATGAGAACAAATCACCAGGATTCCTTACTGCCAGAGGCTGTTTCCAAAGACTGTCTAAAGATTTGCATGCTTTACTGGACGCAGCTCCAGTCTAACTAGTTGTGGTTGTCTAACACTTACAGCACTGTAGAGAATTGACCTTAGCTGAGATGTCAGATGCCCACCAAGATGCTCTATCACCCGTCATCCTCAACACAACAGAGGAAGAAAAATGAATGGAAAAACTTGTCAAACATCATAAAGACAGGAAAATTACTTACCAGTTACTGTCATGGGCAAAACAGGCTTGACTGCAGGAACATTAATTACTTAAAAATAAAAAAACCAAAACACCCCTGCTTCCTCCCAGGGAGGAACTTAACTCCTAGCTTTCCTACCTCCTCTCCTCTCTCCCTAGGCAGCAACCAAGAAATTCAGACAAGACTCACAAAGCCTCCAGAAGAAAAGCTGGTCTCTGTAACTTGAGGATTCACCCAAGGAAGGGAAGAATCTCTGTTCAGTTTGGTTTCAAAATCTGGACCTCCAAGGAGACTTCTGTGACCAGAAAACAATGGCACAGAGTCACATTACAAACTGCTGCTCTTGATCACTCGCTTTGTCATTTAGCCAAAGAGCAAGGATCTGGGCTGTTGTGACTATGGTTGGGTCACATGCTTAAAAATGGGATGTTTGCCTTGCTTTGTTTTCAGAATAATATCCAGGTTTTTAGAGCAGTGTAGTGGCCTAATCAAGGGGAAGGTACAGCCATTTATGTACTTTAGCCTACTACCTGAGGCATTTTATTCAGGGAATATGCTCAAATATTTCTGAGCATTCGATAATACTGAACAGTAATCTGACATCCCAGGTAAGTGTGTTGATGGCTGAATGAGTAGGTAAAGAATTTTTTTTGATTCTCACACAAATGAAGTAGGACTTTTATTCAGGCCAACTTTCTAAACAACCTGGTAATGCTACACCACGTTTCAGCTGCTCAGCCTTCCGCCACTTAAAGAAGAAAAGCAGCACATATTGATAACGCTGGTGTTCAAAAAGCAAAAACAGCTTCAAAGTGCTGTGACCAATTCCATGCAAACTCTGTTGTGAAAGGCAGTCCCATACACTGCACCGTAGGATACAAAGTGAAGACACTATTCCATTCCTAAGACTATGCTTGGATACACAATGATTTGTGTATAAAAAGCCACAGGACCTACATGCAATGGAGTGTACATCATTTTTAAACCAACCCAACTACTCCTGCGTTTAACCCATTTCATCAAAACATGACTGAGTCAGTTGGAAGGGAAGGGGTGTTACATTAACTTTTTCTAGAATTGGACAGCACATCCAGTTTTTCCAATGTCCCACCCCAAATCTCAGGTTATTTACATAAGATCATTCTTAGAGCTTTCCTTAAAACCAGACACTTTGAACCCTGTTAACTATTAAGAAACTGATTATAAGGACACTACAATCCCATTTTCTTTTTCTGTATCATGGATTTAAATATTGCGTAGGGCAAACTTGGCAGCCACACAGAGAATCTCATTTAGAGAGATTAACCTCCGAACATAGAGAGATCTGGAGGGTCTCCATTAGTCCATTCCCTGATGCACAGGATTTAAACAAGAAAAATTATATTCAGAAAGCATACACACACACACACTCAAAAAATAACATATATATTCATTAAATGAGGCAATGCCTTATCCAGAACAGACGCTCCCCTCAGCTGTTTGTTTTCCTTTTATTGTTAGTTTTACATTTTAATGATATATAAAAAGTAGAAGAAATCACAGGTGGTAAGCAGATTTGACCTAGAGAACTGATTTCAAGAGAAAACATTTTTAGTTCTTATACAAACAAATATAGTGATTAATGTTGATTTCTCATGCTCCCCAAGCTGTCACTGGTGAGCAAGGAGCAAAGGGTCAAGGCTGGCCATTTGTATTCAAATTACACTTTAAAACATAAAGGACACTCTCTAATCTCCCAAATGTTTTCCAAATATTCCAATCTGCTCCACCCAAAATAGCAAAAAATAAAAGTCTAGGTCACACAAATTTAACAAAACATGTTATCACATGAAACAAAAACAGAAAAACCTGGTCCCCACGGCTGTTCCACTTCTTTGTTTGCCACACAAACATCAGCTCTTTGCTCAGAAGGTCTTGCCCAGAGCTCAGTCAAATTAATGGGAGGATTTTTATTTCCAAAGGCTTTGGACCAGGCATAGACTGATGTGGCAGAGGGGGGGCAGATAAGGAACAATAACCAGCTAATTCTAGGCCTGATCTCAGTATTTTTATAAACACTGACAAAACTACAGTTATTGCCACCAGGGCTGGACTGAATCCTGAGAGAAGGTCTTGCTGAACTGTTCTGTCCTGCCTGAACCCCTATAGGGAACGAAGGCAGCCAGGTTCTCCTTTCCTCTGAGCTGACTCCCTGCTCTCAGTGTGGATAGTCTCCTTCACCCCCACACAGTGCATCTGGGCTCCTGGTGCCACACACACCCTGAGGCCCTCAGGGATGGAAACAGCTTCTCTGCTTCTTCCAAACATCAGCCCTTGCTGGGCATGGGGAGTTTGCCAGGCAGAGATAACAATATAGCAAAGCTTTGGAGGGAAGAAGGAAGCTGGCTACATCACAGCCAACATGAAGAAAGATCCCCCTGGAACTATTCCAGCTATTCTCCGTTGAAACAGTCAGGCTTTTTCTCTCAGCACTCTTTCCACACTCCCCCCCAGAGATCTCACACTATTCACTGTGGAGTCGAAAATCCACAGTGACTCTTAGCTGGGCTTGGCACTGACTACCCCAAATGCTGTTTAGGAGAGACAGGAGAAGAGAAAAAAGCTGAAAGCAAAACCTTTGACAAGCAATTCTCAGCCCCATGCCCCACATACATTTATCCCTAGTAATTCCTTGTCCATTTATACACATTACTGCTGCTAAAGAAAAGTAAATCCAGTGCCAAAATATAGCTCTTTGGTTAAAAAAGTGTTATATTCAGCAGTGGTTTAATCTCTAGCATACTAAACATGGAGTCATTAAGATTTAACACTATTGAAATGGAAATTGAGACAGAAACCTTTCCAGTTCTTATACTTCACTTTGGAATTGGAAGAGGACAACACTGACTGTAATAGCATTAAAAGATCCTCCGGACCAACATGCTGTTGATAGCAAGTACTTGGAAGCTTGAGGCACAACATAAGCTCTTGATGATATCTTCCAGCATCAGGCAGCAAGGAAGCTGACACTGTACTAAGGACAGCATTACAGCCTCGCTGCACAGCAGAGAAAAGTCAGCAACAAAACAGAGCAATAGGGGCTGTCAAGACGATGATCCTTCTCTCCATTTCAGCAGACTCCTGTGGCACAGCTCTCTCACATGGCTCAAGGCAGGGACAGTTCTTTTCCCAGGCTCTGTCCCTGTGCAACCCGTACGGGGCATGAGAAGGTGCCCAGATCCTGGCAGCCGTATCTGTATGCCTATGGCTCAGATCTCCGACAAGGGATTCTGGAATGAGATTTCCCTCCAGCATAATGAGGTCTTTAGTCACTAACAAAGGAGCCTTCTGGGGCAGAGTTCCAGCTGCGCCTGAGATCTTGCCTCCACAAAGAGATGATTTTTCCAGCACACAGGTTCAGCCTGAGGAGGAAGGGAAAGGGTTGCTTTTACTGATCCAGGGATTTTCAGTTGCAGCGGTTGAAGGTTTCTGTTTACTCTCATATCAGGGTAAGAAATCTCTTACTTCTCTTTCCTGCTGCTTCACAGTTGCCGGTTGAGCTTCTGTGCTTGCCGCTCCTTTGCCTCAAAGGCAAACCTGGTGTCCTGCAGCTGGGCAATGGCCTCCTTGGCCTCCTTTAGGTCCTGACAGATGAGCTCATACTTCTCTGTCAGCTCTCTGTTCTCTCGGCGCAGTTCCTGTACCACCTGGTTCACCTCCTCCGTCTGCTTGGTGCAGTGAATCTTCAGCTGCTCTACCTCAGAGAGCATGATCTCCATGTTCTTGACCAGTGACTCCAGTTTCTCTTTGGACATGGTGTCAGGATCAGTTCTATTCAATAAGCCCAACCCAAACCCGAAAGGGACAAAGAAAGCCACCCTGTGCAACATGCACCAGGAAGTCTGGCAATCACAGTCTTGTGGTCTCTTTTTATACTCACTCTTGCTCATCCTCTTCCCTTCCCTTTCCTTCCCTTCCCTAAAGTGACTCTAATCTTCTTTACTTGGTTAATCTACTTATTTTTATTGCGCTGTAGAAACTGACTGAGGGGCTGACAACCCTGCAGTAACATATGTGCTGTGCAGCAAAAGCCAGAGCAATAATGAGACTGTGCAACCCATCCATAGAAAAACAGCTTTCATCCGAAGAATTCTCTTGGGAACCCCTCGCAGTATCCATTAAAGTACAAAGAAACCTCTTCAAGCCAGATGCCTCCTCCAGTCTAGTGCACCCAGTCCCAAGAGCACAGCCTGACTTTCATCTTACTGAGGTAAGCAAGCTTACAGCAATACAAGTCAAGTACAGGCAAAGAGAATTAGCCTCAGTTTCTCTTCCTCCCTCCTAATCTTATGTTTTGGCAAGATGGAAGAAACAAACTTTTGGTTTTTCTTTTTTTTTTTTTTTTCTGTTTGTTTGTTTCTCAGAAGCTCTATCCAACAATAAACACTGCAACAGCCTGTACCTCATCTTCTATTGAAGGTATTCACAATGGTTATCACAATCAGTGGCAACCACAGTTACAGAGCCATGTACCACTTGAAGGTGGCTTGTGTTCTGTTAGGGGCATGCAGGCTGGAAATTTTAAACCCTGGTACCCCTTCTCTCACTTCAGCTCCATCAGTAACGTTGGCCCCAGAACTCACACAAAAACTTATTTGTGTACACCCTTGCCACACATAACAGAGTGTCAAATGGCTGCTAAGCACTACCGAACTTCTGAGAATCAGGACTGAGACATGCCAGTCTCAATACACTGATTACTCAGGTCACACCAGACAGCAGGGTGATCCCAGCAGCCACAAGGGATTAAGAGAGTCTGGCCGACTTTCTGAAGTTTGACCCAGACTTTCTTATGTATCCAGTTAATTAGTGCACTTGCCTAGGCAATAAGAATCATTAATTAGCCAACGATCTGATGTAACAGTATCACCTCTGAGAAATTAATTTGGCCGAGAAGGTGTTACTGTATGTGGCTGTTCAGGAAAGAACCCATGCAGTTTAGCACTGATCATCTGGCAAGAGGGCATGGACCACGGCAGGGACAAGAATGCAGGCTTGCCCTTGGGTAACTTGCAAAGTAAGGGTGGAAAAGCATGTCTCTCCCTCCTCCGCACATCAGGAACATTTCCTCCAGGCTGAGTCTCCGCCTTTTTAAAAGCCCTCAGTCTATTCCACACACCCACAGAAATGCAGTTTCATTTGCCATACAGACATTTGCCATACAGCACACATAGATCTGTTCTCACTATTCACCTCACAGAATTATGTTCCAGTGCACAGTATTGCACAATGGCCTTTACTCTTGCATGCTGTTCTGCAATTCCAGTTCCCTTTAAAAAAACCCTAGGTAAGATCCTGTAGTTCCATAACATACATTCAGTAACAGGTTGAGAGAGAATATACGTGTTCGCGTGTGTAGTTCCCCCAAATACATTTTTTCTTAATTTTTCTCCCAAAACTGTTGATTTTTTTCTCGCTATGGAAAGTTTCAGATGCTTCCTCCCACAACTCATTCCCCCTTCTCCCCTGCTAGGCTCAGAGAAATGAAGCTCTTTCTTCCAGGAAATTTTACATCTCCTCCAGCACTGGATGAAAACACTGCTGGATGCTGGCCAAGCTCTGACAGTGTTCAAAGGCCTGGGACTTCTCACAGCTGGGGGTTAAAGAGTCGCTCACAAAGCCAGCCATCCTACTGCCTCTCAAACAAATGCACCAGCAGACCCCTCTCATCCTGGCAGATGGAGTGCTTTGCACCACACTTTGAAATGAGCAGAGTGACATCCTTCAGCTGAAAAGAGAGTGGGTGAATCTAAACATAATTAGAATATGTCCTAAAGTCCTTGAAGAAACATTTGCACTGGCTGTCAGCCCAGATCCCACGTGATGCACATGGCACTGGAATAGGCTGGAACACGCTGCAGCGTTTCAAAACAGCAGGTCTTCATTAGTGTGGAATCTTCCCTGTCTCCACAACTGTACACATTGCACCCAAACAGTTCAAATAAAGCAGAATTACAATGATGCATAAAAGGAGTGCCACAGAGGTCATCTACTTGGATATTAGTAATTGATACATCACCTCTCACTATCTTACTCTCAAAATTATTTAAGTTGCCTTGGATACAGACAGAATCTTGGCAACAGAAATGGGTAAGAGACGCTACTGAAATAACAATGTAAAATGAAAACAAGGAGTAGCGTGAAGAGTTTCTACAAAGATAGATGGGAATAATTACTACGCTTGGTTTGATTTAAAATATTCTTTGATGAAGAAGTGGAAATTACAAGTGTGCTTATGGAAACTGCAGTGGGAGAATGATGCAAAAATCACTAGACCTAGAGAAATGCAGCAATAAGACTAACTGTAGTTTCTTACCTTTAGTCAATGCTGGACTCCAGTGTTGCAGACAAACCGGAGCAAGAGGCAAACACCAAGGGTGAATTCAGCTGGGGAAACATGCAGAGCAGCATACCTGAGAAAAACAATTCAAACCACAAGTATTCAGTGCACAAGGACACACAGCAAACAGCTGTCTTAGAAGTGTTGGGGAAATAGCATGTTAAGACAGAAATTAGTGACACAACATAGCAGTGAAAAATAATAAAGCACTACTAGGCTGTATTACAAAGAGGCATTGTACCATAAGCGGATGAGGTACCTCCAGCTTCTCTTTCCACCTCGCTGGAGAGAACACTTAATGTTTTGTTCTGGTCATCTTGTCATAAAGGGGCCAAAAACCCCCTTGAAATTTACACAAGTGTCCACAGAAGATGCTGATATCAAAAAAATTTGATCTCTAGGAACCAGGTTGAAAACTGCATGGCAAGATATTTCTAGGACTGTTGCAATCACGCCCAGATCCTCTGTACATTTCAGGGAAGACAGCTCAGCTGGAACAATGTTTCTTCAATTATTAAGGGCCTGGTTGTGAAATTGCATTTTTGAAAACATCAGTGATTACTGTGCTCTCAGCAAATGGTACCTCTCTGGTCATTTCATAGCCACAGTAATCAAGAAAAATTGGTGTTAAACCTCTCACTACAGTACATGCTGCATTGATAGACACCATTACTAAATCTATCAGCTCTTTTGTGCACATTCTTTATCTATTCCACCTTTCACTCTGCATACGAGTTTGAAATATATGAAAGACGGGAACACAGAGCTAGTTAGGAACAAAACAGGGGAGCAACCACTGGAAACACTTTAGGAAGTGGCACGGGTAGAAGTGAAACTTCTCATGGTTTCCCATAATGGATGGGAGCTGCCACATCTGACTGTAACACCACACTCAGCTCCGCTGGTTTTAGCACTAGAAGCAGATGACAGCATGAGGCTGCCAAGCTCAGGATGGTTCATGAGAGACATACTTGTGCCTTCTTCACAGGTCTCTGAGCCAAACAGAATCAACCATGCCTCTCACCCACAGGCACGCATAAGCCAAAAATGCAGCTTTTCTATCATGTGCTTACCTCTGAGAGTCTGAGGAGAAGACACAAAAATCATACTCTTGAAGTATCCACCTGAAAGCAGACTAAGGGCATTTGACTTCCTAGTGTATCTAAAACAGGTTCTGGGAACATTTGGTGAAAGAATCATGAAGCTACCTCACTCTCTGGAGTTTTCTCAGCAACAAAAGGGGGACAGTTCACTGGCCTAGAATTTTAAATGGGAAGAAAAAATTGCAAACCTCAGCAAGAGTGGCTTTTAAATGACTGCTCAGGCTGATGAAGCATGACACCTGGTACAAACCCTGCAGAATAAAGTTACACATACCTTATCTCCTCAGGCACGTACTTACATTGCTGTATCTACTCCTGGTTTTATCAGTCATAGACACAAATGTCCAACACAGTGTTCACATAACTGCAGTGGGAGATAGCACTTTAATGTCTCAGAGTAGCTAGTTTAAGATTATCATCTCCAGCTAACAATGGCCATTATTTTAACAAATGATTTTTTTTTTAGAGACATACAGTGTGTCACTAACGCTAGTGAAAGTGTTAGAGCCCTCTGTTAGAACAGTGTTAGAACACTGTTTTTTCTTGCAACCTTTTCACTTATCCCTAGTTTATCCTCAATGGCACATCTAGCAGCCAGTGCAGCATTTGCAAGCTCTGTGCTTTACAATTTAGGAATTCCACTTGGGTAAATGCATTCTATACAAACTTATTGCAAAATTAAGCATAAAGAGCTCTCATCTCTATATTAAAACCACTTGGAAAAAAACCCCAAAAAACCCAACAAAACAAATAAAAAAGCCCCAAAAAAACAGAAATCAACTGGGTAGCAAAAATACCAAGCAGAGACAGGTTGCTTACATAAACTGAAAAAAAAATCCCTAACCCTCTACTAGGACCATCTAGGAAAGGGAAGAAACAGTTCCCTCATTAATATTTGAGGTGAAAAAATTTCCAACGCGGGACAGTGTTGAATACTTCAGATTAAATAAAACAGTGGAATGTATTAATGACTATTTTTAAACGTTAAGAATGTTTCAAAACAGAAGCTGTTCTAAAATAAGAACTTTTCTTTTGTTCAGTGTCAAACTGGAAAGCTTCCAAAGCCCTTCCAAACAGTCACACAAGCAATTCTGCTGGGAAGACATCCTGTATCGCACCTAACCAGTCTTCTGGTAAGGAGACTATACAGGACACCTCCTGGGGACCACAAGGGATCATCCATGGGGCTTCTACCCCCACACCAGCCTCCTTGGCCTGTGCCCCATCTTGAGGGGTGCTCCCTCTCCATGGTACCTGAAGTCAACAGTGTGAGAAGGAAAGTGGAAGGAAGCCTCTTCCTCATCCCTTAGTGCAGACACGGGGCAGCCAGCACCTCCAGAGCCTGCAAGGGCAGATCACATGGACAGGACTCAGGTGATGGTCCCAGTAACTCAGTGAGCAAGGCGCCCTGCGGAGTAATTAGATCTGATGATAACAGAATAGTCAATGGTTTGTCTAATACATCTTTCCATGTCATGTTGAATTAAGGGCTGCTTGAAAGGAGGGGAATAAGCAAAAACCAATTATCCATAAGCAAAACTTTACAGAGGAGTAAATATAAATATACATATATATCTAAAATTTGCAAATACATAACCTTAGAAACATTCTTTCATTCATTCTGTAGTGTGATTTTTTTCCTAAAGATTGAGTGTCCATCCTGACAGAACATGCAGACTTCAGGAAAACAAAGAAGTAAAAATTCCCAAACTGCTATTATTCAGTACACATGAATTGAAATACTGGTTCAAAGAAAAGATGCACATTGCTTAGTTGCAGAACATGAGGTTATGTAATCCAGTACCGTAACCAGACTACACCAAATAAACTGGCAATGGTGCGGACATCAGCAATTACTGAGAAATTTGATTTGGTGAGAAGGAAGTCCTCTTTTAGTTCTAGATACATGTGAACACTCAAGTAATTTTTGGTTCAGGATGCCAAATTCTATTATAATGATTATTTTGACATGGCATTTAAAACTTCCTTTATCCAGCTAACCCAATCTCCAAAAAACACTCGAAGAACCTGTCAATTTTCTGCGGATTCCTCTTGACTACCTGTTGTACGTTTATGAAAAAGTAACTCTGCATTATGCAAATACTTCAAGGAATTTTTAATTGCATTCACTATTTAGCAATATAGAAATATGACTCAGTGTTGATTGAGAAGCCTCTGACTGTAAGGAACGGACGCATTGAGGATGAAAGGACTTCCTCAAAAAGGATGCTTTTAAACTATAGGAGAATCATAATGTCGGCAAGCCCTTGCCCAGAACTACCTAGGAACAGTGTCATTTAACCATGACAAGTTGTCAATGCCAAACACTGGCATAAATGAAGGCTGGCTTCCCAGGTGACTGTTCTCCACTCATAAGGTCTGTCTCTCAGCAAATCTCAAAACACTATCAAAGTAGACTAAAAGCACTGCACTTTCTGAAGGCAACAAGTAGCATCTTCTCTGTACTGTATCCCTAGCTCCCTGTCACATAAACAGCCTTGACAATCTTTAAGCAGATTAAGTACACAACAGCTTCATCTCCAGAGGAAGTGAGATTAAAAGGTTTATTGCTACTATGACAACAGCTAGGTTCTGCTGTTCTTAAAATAGTTTTGAAACCTTAGCAGTGACTGGAAACGCATACATGCCTCCCCTACAGGATTCATCATGTACTAAGTACAGTCCTCCAAAAAGAAATCATTTCATAACAGTCTACCTTTTTTTTAACCATGTATTTTTACCGTGCTCTTTAATCCCTTGTTACGAGCACTAAGAATAGAAAGCAGTAAAAAAGGCACAGTGCTGCCATGTGGCTGTGATTACAGCTTTAGAAGTGATTATTGCTGGGAGCTGGCTGCAGGCACCAGGACAGGCACTGTCCTCCAACAGTAATCACCCCACCCTGTGCACACTGGGGTCTAATCAGCCCTTTGCCTGCTCCATGCTGCCATTTTTGGCCTTATGAATATTTTCCTTGATGCTCACAGGTATTCTGTAGTGCCTAAGTCTGAATTAATTCCTTCCTCATAGTAATACCCACTTCTGGAAGTAGAATTTGTCACACAGTTCATTACCAAACAGTATCAGTGAGGCTTGTGCCCAGGGCATAAATCTGCCAATAACTAAATGGTAGCAGGACATTTTTCACTTGAGTATGCTATTGTATCAGTGATTAGCATTTTATTGCTGAGGATGGTCAAATAAACCATTGATTCAATCAAATATGCAGCTGCTACATTTGATGAATGTCCAGCTGTGCTCTGAGGCATTCTCCAAGTGTGTTCATGCTGACCTGTACAACAAAATCAGCAAGAAGTACAATCCTTAATTCTGACAGCAGCACTACCCCGATCAAAGCGGGCAACCCTTATCTAACACTACTGACATCAGAAAATTATTATGAACACAGAAGTCTATTCATTACTTCAGTCAGTTTAGATTAAAAGCATATTCCAAAACAAAGAAAAATCAAATCTAATCCAATTACATTGGTACTTTACATCAATGTCTCTTGACCTTCCTGCAGCAAATGAGGATATAAAGAGAAGAGAAAAAAATACAGGTTGTAAAACTCAGGAAGCGATTGTTTCCTTATTCAAATCTGTTCTGTTAGCTCCTGCCTCGTTCTTTTCTCTATAGAGTTCACAAATTCCTGACATTTAGAGGCCTTAAATATAACTGTAATAGAGATTTCCTGGTAAAAAATACTTAGAGTAACTGCTACAGACATAGCTGAATTCTCCATGAGAGCTGATGCTGTTAATAAAGGAAATTTATTTACCTATCCCCAAAAGAGTACATTACAAAAAGGAATTAAGTAAGAAAACAAGTAAGTAATTAAATTAGCACATTAGATTGTATCTCCAAGTTGAGTATTGATCCTCAGTAAGATAGAATATTATTTTCCAGCTTGTCAGACTCCAGCACACACTGGTGTCTGGCATTATTCCTCCCCGCATGGATGGCTTTGTGCTTTCCTTGTTAAACTTCAAGAGATTCCGCTCTGCCCAGTTCTTCAGCCTATGGAGGTCCCTCTAAATGCTGCAGTTATCTGGTCTATCAGTCACTGCTTCCACTTCTCACATAATCTGCAAACTTGCTGAGGGTACATCCATTCCATCATCCAGATCATAAATGAAGAAGTTGAACAGCTTGATCCCAGTACTGAGCCCTGTGATAAACCACTAATGACTTGTCTCCGACTAGACTTTGTGCTGCTGATCACAACCCTCTGGGCCTGGAGCACTGGGTCAATTTTCAGTCCATTTCACTATCCACTTATCTAAACCACACTTTGTCTACTTGTCTAGATTGAGGTTATGGGAGATCGTCAACCACTCTCCCCTCATTCAGTAACACACTCAGCTCATTGTAGAGGGCAACAAGGTTGGTCAAGTATGATTTTCACTTCATATATCCATACTAGGTACTTCCAGTCATCCTCTTGTCCTTCACATACTTGGAAGTGCTTTCCAGGATGATTTTCCATGTCAGCTTCCCATGGACTGAGATAAGACTGGCCTGTATCTCCCCCATTCTTTTTTACTGCTCTTCCTGAGGATAGGACCGAAATTTGCTCTCTTCTGATCTTCAGAAAGCTCTACCAACTGCCACGATCACTCAAAGATAATTCCAGAGTGGCCTTGCAATGACACCAGCCAGCTCCCTTAGCACTCATGGATGCAAACTTTCAGGCTTCACACACTTAAATACATCCAGTTTGTTTGCAAGCTTCCTAACCTGACCTCTTCCACCAAGGTTATCTACCTTGTCCCAGATTTTCCCTCTGGTCTCAGTGGTATAGGATTCCTTAAGGCCAGTCTTTATACCAATAAAGACTGAGGCAAGGAAGGCAACAAGTACCTCAGCCTTCTCCATGTCAGTTGTCACATATTTCCCTGTCCCTTTCAGCAGGGGTGGCACCTTAATTCCCTAGTCTTCCTTTTGCCATTATGTAATTGTAGAATCTCTTCTTCTTGCCCTTCACATCCCTTGCCAGATGCAACTCCAGAGGGGCTGTCCATAACCCGATCCCTGCAAGATTGGAAAGCAACTCTATGCTCTGTTTGGGTTATCTGCCCCCACTTACACCATTTCTTCACCTTCTGTTTGGGCTTAGGAGCTACTTGCTCATTCAAGCAAGCTTCCTAACACCTGAACTTTACTTACTACTTGTCAGGACGGACCTTTCTTTAGGTCTTCCACACAGATCTTTCACGCAGAGACAAGATAATTCCCCACAGAAACATCTTCAATAGCAGATAATCAACACTAACAAATCTGAACTTTGCAGTGAATACTTCTTCAAAACAACCAAAAAGTGCTGCTAGGGAAAAAGCTCTTTTTCAATCGTATTGATAAGAAATTGACACCAAAATAAGAATGCGCAACACTGTTCATTAAGTGTTTTCTTTCTGAACTTCGTATATTTTTTTCCTGCTAATCTTCATTCTGCCAGCTGGTGCTTCAATATAATCTCGTCCCATTTGTCATACTTTAATTTTCCCTCATGGGATGCTTTTGCAACAGGCTTTGATCGACTTTTTAAAGGTAGCTTTTAGGAAAAAAGTAGCAAAAAGTAGCTTTTAGGAAAAAATACTACAGAAATCAGTTGAAACTCTTCTGCTGGGAAATAAAACAGTTACTTGAAGGAATGCCATCCATTAAATGTTGAATAAAAATATCTACAGTGTTTATGCCTCCAAGGGCTTTAAGTGATGGCTTTAAAATAATGTAGTAAAGGAAGACAAGTCAGGATCCATGCAACTTTTATTTTAATGATTAGACAAATACAGGAAAATTTGCAATAATCTATCAAAACCATATCTTATCAAGAACCGGAAAGGTGTTTAAAAAACATTCACATTCAATTCAGGTTATGTACAAACCAGTGTCTGTAAAAAAGAAAACAGCAAATACTTTGACTGTAAAAGAACCCCATTCTAGTTCACGTTTCAACATTTCCAATGACCAATCTACCACTGAGATGCAATCACAGTGCAGACATGTTCCACAGTCTACTAAACTTGCTTCAACAGCATTGCCAAAACTAATTTTTGAAATAAAGCATTTTGATAAGTTTTGTTGTACAGTACCATCCACCCAAAAGTTACTTCTGCATATTTAACCCTTGACTGCACTAGTGGCAGAAGAGTTGTCATCTACAGGTCCAGAGTACATGTATCTGTATCTCCATAGGTACAGATATATATCTATATATCCAAGAAGCACCACTCTCCTATGCCTGAAATAGTCTGTGTCTGCTTTGTACATTGAGAAGATCAGCCATTTTTTAGTGGAGCACAGCCCTTGATTATTTGGCTTAAAGAAGTCATCATCTACCCAGACAGAACTATCCTGAATGTGTTACAGTATCATGTGCTTACACCTTCAAGATGCACCTCACACAGATGGCATTGAATTTGAGTGTGACCACAGTAGCCATCCATAGATATGACAGTATCATATGCTTTGCTGTAAGACCAGCTTCCGTGGGTCTCCTTTTCTTTGCCCTGGATTAAATCCCCTAACAGAAGGAAAAAAAAAAAAAAAAGAAAGGAAAAAAAAAAGTAGAAATGGATGTGGTTGGATTTTAAGAAAATCTGTAATTTGTTATTTTGTTTTCTCATTTATATATTTATTTGGAGCTCAGCCAAAAAAGGAGACTTATCATTGATGTAAGCTGAAAGGGGAGAGAAAGCTACTGTGATATCCAGTTTCAAAGTATGAACACCCAAACAGTCACAAAGAAGTTACCGCCAGTCTGCTTGAGCACAAAGGAGACGAATCCAACTACTAAGGTTACACAATAGTTCTTTCAGAGCTACAGTCGAACGTGCTGTCATTAACATACTAATTTAATAATAATAAAAACTCTCTCAAAAGTGCAGACTACTTATCAGAAGTCTTTCAGTTATAACAATCCAACCAAGATGAATCATGATCTCAAATTAGATCAGTGTTTCAAGACAAAGGAGAGAAATGTGACACAACCTTCACACTTGTGTAGTAACAACCCAAATGCAAACAAAAACTACTGTCAACCGAACCTTATATGGACCCAAGTACTGAGACAATCTTTAGCTGCAAGATCTCATTTGAAACACAAGCTACCATGACTTGGCCTAAGAGGGCAGATCTAGAAACGTAATTTCCCTTCTGAATTTATTTTGAGATTCAAATACAAACTTGAACAGTTTCTGTGAATACAAATTTTATAGTCTCTGCCACTGTCACTCTGGACTAGCTCAGAAATTAAAACTGCAGGATAACAGAAGCAGCTCTGGGGAGTGGGAGACTGGCAATTTAGTGTTTGAAGGTTCTGAGCCCTTCCTTGGGTTGTACATCTAACACCCATTCAAATATATGAAAAGGCTTTTGTGTATTTCTATAGATTCTAAAGCAACTCTTAATGGAGCTAGTGCTCCCATGGTGCATATTGAACCCACAAAAGAAACACGAGAGATGACTGCTGCATGTAAGTAAGAACCCTTAACCAAGAGCCGGCTCAGATATGCAAAGAAATGCTACTGATGCCAACTCGTAGCAAACCTGTTCTATACAATGAAACTATAGCTGGGATGTCCAGAAAAATACACAATGGAATTTTCTTAGATAAAATGCTCAGGAAAGGGACAAGTTACAATGATATAAAACCAACTCAAAGTCTCATCAAAAAACCCTCCAAAACAACACAAAAAACCAACCAAACAAAAAATGGCAAAAGACCCCAAAAAACCCCAAACAAACAACCTGTTTTAAGTCAGACTTCACTGCAGCAAAATATGGAACAGTGATATAAGCTAGAAAACAAACAAATTTGACTTGAAAAGTCACTGTAAGAAATTTTGATATGGTTAGTTTATTAATGCTATACTTACTTTACCACAACGAATCAGCACACAAATGAGATGAATAAGAGTACTTCAGATGAGACAAGACAATACATATTATGAAAATATAAATGCTAACACTACAGTTAGCAAGTCATACTGGAAAAGAAACATACATTACCAAAGACAATCAAAGAAAGCCTTTCTTGGTTTTAAAGCAGATTTACACATCATAGCCTTTCTTCCTTTATTTGGGCAAAGGTTGGTGAGCATCTTTGATGTTTCAGCCCTTTGAATCTATAGGCATTGAAACAAAACCCCAGAAAAAAAGGCAAAAGCAGCTAGTGTCAGGATTTTGACCATTGTTCTACTTGGCAAGGACTCCAGTATAAGGATGCAAGTAAAATGGAATGCCCATCCACTCCCTATGCTTCTCAAGGAAAAAATTACTTGCACAGAGTAAGAGTCTATGGCAAAGCCAACTTCATCTCACACAAGTCTCCTATAACTATTCATAAACAAGTTCTTCCACATGAAGAAGACAAGAGAGTTTATCAGTTTTAAGGTTTCAATGGATTCTTCTCCTTGCAAGAAGTTCAAAATCTGCTATCTTCTTTTCAGTGATATTGCCTTTCATTTCTCCAATCTTCAGTTCCTCATGGAAGAAGTAATTAAAGTGAAGAAGGTCACAAATTTTGCTCCTTGGTAACATTTAGCAATGTCTCCCCTAACTTAAGTATGCTCACCAATAAAGATACTGCACCCAAAAAGATCCCTGTCCAGCCTCATGTGTTGAGACAGCTGAGTGACCAATACTTCAGGTCAACAGAACTCTAAACCATGTTTTTGATGATGAATTTCAGTGATGCATTACAAGTGCTTTTAATAGCACTTTGATACCTAGATCCGGCAAGCTAAACTTTATCTGGGATTGCTGCAAATGTCTACTTATTTCAGAAGAATTTCAATAGAAGGAACATACAGCAACAATGCAGTCCATGCTGTTAGTGACTGTTTTCAAACGCAGGGTTTGAAATGGTGTTCTAGCAAAATGATTTGCAAGAGCACAAAGAATAAGTCCTGAAACTGTTTTTTAATGTAGTTTATTAACCTTTTAAAATATAAGATCCAAATTAGGACCTTCTGATCTTCTAATGCCAAATAATTCAGTCCAAGTCTAAGCAGCTACATAAACGGGAGCAAGTGTACAGAAGGTGCACTCCATGCTTGAGAATACAAGTATTAAAACTGAGAAGAGGCTCTGGTTCCAGTGTGGAAAAAAAAAAAAGCTTTTAAATTTACTAAACCAAACACACTCAGGCACAGAGGCAATGAAATCATGGAGCACTCCTAGAGTGACAGTACTTTCTCCCTTTGTCAAATTGCTACAAAGTCCTTTCTTGTTACACAAAGCAGAGTCGGGACTCTACTGTCAAAAAATCACTGCTGAAGAAGTCCAGATTGGTTCTCTCTCTTCAAGCAGTTTCAGGGACAAGTTCCATGTGATTCGTCAGCTTCCTCTGTTAACACCAAGGAAGACCTGAGCACCCTTAATGCTGTGAAAACAATCAACCTGTGGTAAGAGATCATATTGCTGGTGGAAGCATTAGCAGTTTTCACACAGGTGGTCCTTACCAGAGATATGTATACCAGAAAATCTCCGATATAATAGCACCTGGTTTAGACTGGCCATCAGGAAGGAGCCACTTTCACACAGGAAAATTCGTATGGTGCCCAGTGCAGCGGTTGTCTCAGGAAAAAAACCAAACCAAAAACCACCATCGGAAGAAGTTGTAACGATTCAGGCTTGGAATCTTGAGTAATTAACTTCCATCTCACTTGAGAACTGAGGGAAAAACATTTTTCCTTCTCCCGGATTTGCTACAAATACCCATTCCAGCGTCAAGTCTGCTAGATATAAAACTGATGGAATGCTAGCTGGTCCATAAAGGGTTGCACCAGGTTATCTGTAGCAAAGTAAAAAACTAGCCCGAAGGTTATGGAGATTGGAAGAGCTGGTAAGGCCTTCTTAAAGATGGCAAGAAGCAGAAGTGTAAGGCACAGACCCTGAGGGGGAGGAAAAAAAAAACAAAACAAAACACAAAAAACAAACAGAGAAATTAGGGAACTATGACAAGCAGAAGATTATATATATATATATAAAAACACGAATCCCACAGAAATAAAAGACATAGTTTATGCCTTCCTAAACTAAAGGCTTAAGTGACAGATGTACAGCCAATGAAAATCACACCAGTTTTTTTTTATTGGCCACCCAATAAACAGAATTGGAGACAAAATGTTGCAGTTACGACTTTGTCCCTGATGAACGATAGAAACTATTCCTATTATAATATTACATAATTACATACTCACAATTAATATGGCTACAAAACATGCTAAAGTTGTATTCCAGTCCCCACTTGCTGTTGCAGAGGCTTTGCCAACAAGGACACTGTAGAAAATGAAGTCTCCTAAACCTAGCTTCACCCCTCCTGCAAAGTGAACACATGGCAGCATTAAGTATCAACCTACCAATATTACACATCAGTAACTGTCAAAGCATAACGCAAAATTTACATTAACTATTAACAAGAGTTGCTAAAAATAACATTTTATTTTCAAAATTAGTACCACTCCTGAATCAAGCAATAAACTCATCTGAAACAAGATGGCTTAGAAATACTACATTGCTCAATTAATTCATCCTATAATCAGAATTTTCCTATATTCCCAGTCTCCTGGATATGTAAGTGCAACATATACAAACTCAGATATTTGTAATTATATTTGTGGAGGGGTGTCCACTTCGTGTTGTCTTGTCATATTAAACAGAATATTGAAAAGCAATTCCTTTAAACTGGCTGAGGGAGGGGAAACCAAATAAATCCCTTACAGATAATGTTTAATTTGCCAGTTAGAAACCTATATGCAGCAAAATATTCCACTGCCCTCCCAATTTTCCTACAGAATTCTTAAGAAGGTAGCTCTTAAAAGAACCTGTGTGTAATTACAAAGCATGTAACAGAGGAAAAAGCTCAACATACCTAGTCCAAGACATGAGGCTTATGAAAATTTGTGATTTAATGTCTTATTCTTTTAAATAGTAATTACCACCTTAGCAACAGCTCTGCAAGCAAAATACTCAATTACTTCTGCAAGCACTACAACATTTCCTGAAAGGCAGTTCACTGTCTGAGCTTTTAGTACAGGATATTCACTAAGAAAGGCCAACATCAGGTGATCAGCTGTTTTCATTTGGCCTATTGATTACTTTGTCACCTGACTATGGTCCAGCCCAAAACTCACTTTAGAGTTCCAAGAGGAACTCAGAACATCAAAACAGAGGTATATGCCTGGTTTATCATTGGAAAAAAAAAAACAACAGGGAAAAAATGGATAAAAGAAAAATGGCAACCCTACTCTCTTTCAACAGGCCTCCAATAAATGTCTAGAACAGTGCAATCATGAAAAGCTCGTAAGCACTAAAACACCTTTTAGCTGCTGAAACATTGCTTTCTACAGAGTGGATAACAGTGGTTTAATCTTGACACCAAAAAAAAGGGTAATGATTGTATTTACAGGGCCTATAATTCAAAAGAGGTGATACACAGCAGAACACTGCACGAAAAAGACAGAAATTAACGCAACTGACTGTATAATGGTCTGAAAACAGCTCATGCTATTAAAGTTTTGAGTCTGTGCATCAAATCAAAGAGCAATTTGGCCAGTACTACACACTCCTGCAGCAAACCTAAATGCTACTGAAAAGCAATGCAATCTATTTCTATGAAGCATATCAGGATTGATCATGAGCAATGAGGATAGTCATGATCCTCAGCTTGCTATTAGCTCACAGCACAGAGTATCTGTGCAGTGAGGATGACTAAGACTGCCTAGATTCAGATTTAGTAAGTTTTTCAGACACAGTACGCCATACTCACGTTCTTCAGGGTCTTCACTTGTTTGAGAGTTGCTGGGCAGAGCCTGAACAGCAGCACGAGATTCGGGGGTTGATTCAATGGGTCCTATTCTATTGTCTCTTTGTTGCTGCCATTCCTGACTAAAGCCACCGTCATCTGCTTCGGCATCTTCATTCTGAGTCTGGCTTGCCGGAGCTCAAAGGAAGAAAGGCATTTAAGACCTCCTCCAAAAATTTGCCATCTAAAACATGAAAATCTCTCCACAGGCAAGATCAGAGAAGAATGCGGAAAAAAGAGGTACGCCATAATATTTAGCAACATCTAACACTAACACACACAATCAGAAGACATCCTCACTTACAATTTAACACTTACTTAAACAATCAGGAGTCAATACGTACTCTGCAGTCACAGCATTTACATGCTCTAGTATTCAGGAGTACTTCCATGTAACAGTGGAAGTTCTGTGGTGACCTAACTTAAAGATCACAATTTAAGGAATAAACTCTCATCTAATATTTCAGAAGCTTGTTTAATCAATACTGACAGCTTAATTTTCCAGCAAAATACAAAACTTTACTGAAAGTTACTTATATGTAGATGCCTTCAAGCACGTTCAATTTAGAAACTCTACTCTGCTTTAACAACACACATAAATAAACAAACCCCATGTTTTTAAACACTACCTCCCAAGAGGGCTAGACACATTTCTGTTTAATGTAAATATAAATGAGTTTGTATTATCCTATATCTTCCCAATTTGATAAACAATTAAGCTCTGTCAATAGTTGGTTATTGGGAAAAATTTCAACACCAACACTGTGGAACCCAGAAAAACAAATGCAACATTAACTGCACAATAAATAAGCAATTTTTGAAGTCTTGACAGATTCATCATTCCTAATTAGGTCTCCATGCTTTACTCCTCTACAGCAACCAGGACACTTAAAAAACTAAAAGACAAATATCCATAGACATGTATTCCAATGAAGTGACAACTATAACAGCTTGTCAAAGAAAAACTCACCTTGTTTATCATAAGTGGAGTTTTTGGAAGCTTTCCGTTGGGCTTCTGGATCTTCCTCAGCCATGTTTACTAGCCATATCATTGTTGCTATTTAAAAAAAAACCACAAAACACAATAGCACAGCTTATCATATCTTCAGATGTATGCAACTCTGAGATAAAATGGATTGATGCTAACACTTTCTCATTTTTTGTGGTTTTTTTTTTTGATACAACATCCTTTTCCAACAGGCACTTTTACTCTCAGTAAAGCACAGTAACACCTGGAACATAGCCAGTACCAACTACAACACACATTTACAGAGTTTGGTGAATAAAATTTTATTCCTACTAGATGTTGAAAAAAATGGCAACAGCTGTTGCCAGAGAAATTACTTCTGTATATGAGGCTCACTCTGAAAATCTGAATCAACAATTTCTTTACCTTTTTTCCATTAATCAGTTCTTTTATTTGCAAGTAAAAAGGTTTATTACCACTGGAACTGAGTTATGTCAACTCAGAGGCAGCACCTGCATCAAAGTTAATTGTTCTCTGCCTCCATCATCATAAAATATTCTCCAATCTGGAGGTAACAATATATTGTCAAACTTAAATGGTGTACTTTAATTCAGGTTTGTGGTTTCTCAGCACGAACCTCTCCTCTCACAAAAGAGAATAACAGGCAGCTATGCACAGTACACGTAAAACACAGCAGGAGTAACAGATAGAGAAACCTCTCTCTTTTCTCTACTGTCAGCTTGTCTCTGAAGGCAGTCTACAGCATGCTTCCTGCTTCCAAATACAGGCCTGTCTGGAGCACCAGTAGCATAATGACTTATGATAAGCCTACTCCACTGTTAATCCATATGATTGCACCTAGCAGTATGGAACTTCAAAACAGTGGAATTAGGTACTAATTGACACACAGGTCATAGCAGCAAATTTAATTCAGTAGGTTATTTTTCACAGCTGCAGGGAGAAACAACATATCAAAAGACAAGCCCTGGAGAAAACAGTCCTGTAAACAAATATCTTCCTAGCAATTTCTCACATTCATTATAGTAATACACAGGTTATTTAAGCACTGAAACCTGATAAATAATTTCTGAAAACAAGTACTGCCTCTGAATAGGTTTAATACACAGCCTAGTGACATGTTACTTTGTCCAAAACAAGATTTGTTACCATTCTTCCCTGTTTGTATTTTGTAACAAAATACACTGGTTTTTATCTTGAAGCATCTTCGTCAAATGATGAGTCAAATTTCTGAGTCAACAGTGAAAGGAAAACTGAGGCCCAAAAGTGAATGGACCAAGAATTCCAGCTGAAAAACATCTTATTAAAACAATGAAAAATGAGCAAATTACTTCAGCTAAGTGGGTGACTGCAAGTTTAATGTACTTACAGGAGTAAATAAGTGCTGGAAAGAGAGTTTCATTTCTCTCTTGAGCTGTTTCAACTAGCATACGAAGAGGACCTTTAGGACATAGGACAGCAACCAAATCTGAAAGGAAAAGTGAACAGATCTTACATCACTGCAGACATACTTCAGTTTTTTTCTCTAACACTTGCAGAGACTCTTAATAAAGTTAAATGCACCCTGAACATAGGCTTCCAAGACAGCCACTGGCCACAATTTAGTATCGTACAGGAATACTTTTTAATGTTCTCAGTTATATAACCCATTTTACATATTACTGTAATATGTATACAAATCTAAAAATACAGTATTTCTCACTTAAGATATTATATTAACTGCAAATGAATCTGTCTGCCAACTTGCAAGTAATTCAAAAAAGCTACTATTCAACTCACATCTTGGGAATCGTCAAGCTTGTTTTCTATTATCAAAGCTCTTCATAACCTAAGTTTAATGCTAAAATAAATTTTAAGAGAACAGGCGAGGCCTGCATAACTTCTATGAAGTAGGCATATTTGGACAGAGAGCTCTAACATTGCTACTACTTTTTGCAGTTGTCCACTCACCATATGTCATTAAATTAATTTGAAACTAAATCTTGACACCAAAAGGAACAGCTTACTTGTCAGGAGCTGTATGTTGCACAGAGCAGGCCTTCTGCACCTGAGCTAACTGCCCTGGCACCACTTCTGGTCCCACTCAAGTAAAGAATTCTTGGTGTGGGGCCACAGGCTTTGAAACTTACATGCCTTTACTCAAAACAACTGCATTATGGCCTTGGAACTTTATCTCAAAAGTAATTCTGTTTTGCTGTCACAGAATAAAGGCTGAGTGCTTGGAATACTCAGATTGTTCCAGTCATACGAAGGGTGGAAGTGGGGATGAGGGATGGGAAGGTTTTCGCAATGTGCCTTGTGATCCACGAGCACATACACAAGGGACAACTTCCCTTCATCTGAAGAAAGAGGACACTTAAGGAGTACACTGAGGTATCAGAGCTAATCAAATCTTATTAACCCCGGCACTTACAACTCACCAGATTCTCAGTCTTTATCATTATCAGTGACTTTGAGAACACACATCTGTCACACTTACATGTTTCCAAGAAAATTCAAATTATGAGCACATCTTTACTTAGCTGTAATGTTTTAATTATGTCTAAGTAACTGAATTTTAGACTTGCTTGTGAATTAGATCAGTATTTGGGATAGTGATCTTCTTACCAAAAGTACCCAGTGCCCCCTACAGCTTTATGAAAAAACTACATCTAGGTTTTCCTCAGCCGTCCTTCTGAAAAAATGTAGTATGTGATCATTCTAACGATTTTCTTTTATTGAAAAAAAAAAAAAAGCCAAGGAAACAGGTCTCACAACTATATCCTTCTAAATGCAAAATGACTTTGAGCAATGCAAACTGCTCTTAATCCTTCCTTGCTTCCTTCTCGTCATATTATCAGGCAAGGATCAGGTTTTGTTTCTATGTCCACAAATTTGAGCAATTCATAGGTTGAGCTTGTATGGGACTGTACACAAACAAGCTCCTAAATTCTGAATGTAGAAGAGGTTCCAACGATTCTTGGGGAAAATGAGAAGCCACAAGTTGTCCCCCTTCATAGAAGAGATCAAAATAGCAACACAGGTCTCATCTCCTCCTCTCTTGAATGACTTCAATTTTCCTCCCCAAAGAATCTCATGAGTCCAAGAAACATGAAGTCCCAAAAAGCCTTCAGCTGGAGGGATCTGATCTCAGTTTAGATCATGATCTTATTTCTGAAATCTGTAATCACCTTATCTGCTACTTTGGATGACACCCACACACACTCTTTTTCTTTTTTTAAGGTCTAGTCAGACAAGTGGAAAAGTTATGGAATAGGAGAAATTCCTGCCATAGTACCCATTACTGTGCCTTGCCCCAAAACTTACCATACACTGAAATGACAGCCAGGATAAGCCACGCAGTCCATTCAGGAAGGTACTTAATGAACACCAAGGCCATGAGAGCACTTATCATAATGAGGTATGCTTGCTGGAGCCGAAGTGGACCCTTCCAGTGAATACAAATCATTCCCACAACACCAAAGTTCCAGATCATGAGTGCCACCGTAATGTAATCCATGGCAACGTTATACGTCTTAAAAACTTCACTAAAAAAAATGAAAATAATATAGACTGCATTTGCTTAGAACAACAGAGACAAGATACAGATGAAAGCTTCAGAATGTCTTTTACAAAAATCTTCAGATTCAATGTAATGGCACAAATGTAAAATTCTCCCTCCAATTAGTATTTAACTATTCTTCACAATTGGAATAATTTTTCCAGTGTTTTCTTCACATCACCTCTCACTCTTCCTAAGTGTTCTATTTCCTTCTTAATCAAAGCAGAAATCGACAGGAAAGGACATTATTGCAAAATCAGTCATTTTGATTATGCTCATAATTTATAAAAATCAGAATAATCAGAACTTGTGAGGTTATAATGGATCTTTAAAGGCATGCAAACAGATCTCTCTCTACTTGTGCGCTGCATGGAGAAGGCTTTGCTAAAAGTATTATACATGGTTATTCTACTTTGTTCCTCACCACAAAGTAAAAAGCTTCATTTTCAGATGAGCCATGTCACTGTCACACCAAATACTAAAAACTAATTAAGACCCTCAACACGTAAAACCAAAATAGACAAATATGTTGTCACCAAGTCACAGGTGACTTCGCTGATGCAGAGAAGAAATGGCTGTGATGGCTTTTTGCAAATTCTGCTGCTACCGGATCATCAAGCCACTAAGAATCCTATAACTTGCATAATACTTTCCTCCAGGAAATCTGTCTTCTGTAGCTGTCAGTTGGCCTTTGAGAAGTACAGTGTTAATAGGATGTCTCTTATTGTCATCAGGTATAACTGGTCTACAAGCTGCCCCCTCACTCACTCAACTTCTACAAAAGTGAAGTAGCAGGGACAGATACAGGAATTGCCTGGTATTTCAAGTCATTGCTAAGCTTAGAGAAACTACTGACCAAAAAAGGCATCACGGATCACTTTTTGCAAAAATCAGTGACTGAAGGAACATTATTTTCTCCTTCCAAAGACCAAATTAAGTAAACTTCTTCAGAGAGGAGTGTATTAGTCATCAAGTGGGATAAAAAGCCAGACAGAAGAGTAATTTCATAACATAACTCTAGATACAAACTCAGATGAGGTTGCTCATTTTACACAATACCAAATACTATGGACAACTTTTCTTGATGTCTGGACAAAGTCATGTTTCTAAATTTGAAAAGAAAGGCACGGAATATATTTTGGTGTGATAGAAGATTCTTTTCAGCTGGCTCTTTCCCACTACTCCCATGCAAACAGCCTTTGCGTATACAGTCCAGCATTAAAGCAATTTATTGCAATAGGTTACTCACAATCATTCTTCTTAAGATTCAAAGCCTAGTTCTAGAATAAATACATATATAAAGTGATAAAAGAAAAACAGCATATTAATGCTTTAGTTTACTTACCCCAGATAGATGAATGAGAAAAAGAAAAGCAGCAAAAGAGAAGAAATGATAAGCCAGCCATGGATCACCTGGAAAAGAAGATATTGATACAGATATCAATAGAGATGTTTTTAGACTTGCCATTTTAAAGTTAATATATATTAAAAATGCTTTTAAAGTTATTTTCCCTTTTGATTAAAGCAAGAGAATGATTTAAGAGATTTCTCTCTTTGGTTGTTGCTAAATTCATTTTATTGTATATTAATTTAAACCTATGAATTTTAGGTGCTCTGTGGTCTTTCAATAGAGGTTCTTCAGCTCTACTGAAAACTACTGTTCGCATATTTTTCGACTATTTTGATACCAGTGCCATAGCAGAAATGTCCAGAATTTACACAGATGGAAAACATGATTCATTTTTGTGCTGCTCTGATTACAAACCATTTTCAAAATACAGTTACAGAATTAAATGCTGGAAACCAGAAAAGCCCTCAGTGCTTATCATCAGTGAACAACTACATAAGGATTTCTATATTCTCTATCAGTCATCTACACGCAATCTCTAATTTTGATATGAGAGCAGACATACATGCCCAACAATTTAACAAAAAAAATGTTCAGTGTCGTACTCAGCAGGGACAAAGATTTAAAGCTGGAAATGATCAGTGCTTAGACTTTGCACTGACAAAAATGCATACCACTCATGTGGTATTTACCATGTAAAATTAAAAAGTAAGATTGAAGAGCCCTTTAAGTCCCGTAACCTCTGAACTGAGAATGACAAATGTATGTTCAGAGTCTCAGCACAGAATCTCATACATAAAACCTGACCCAGCATTGCAAATAGATAACCAGTCAGAAACAATAATCTAGAAATTAAAGCTGCATAAGGAATTGTGCTTTGAACAGACATGCTAAGTGGAAAATTAACTACACATGTACATCGAAGTATTCAGAAACTGATAAATAACTGTGTTATCTCTTTGTCCTCTTTTTAAAGATGTGTAATAGAATACATCTTATATTATAGTTGTTAAAATATTTTGCAAAGGCTACTTTAAAAGCAAAGTCCATATGCACACAGCCTAAAAGAATCACACCCATGTGATGCAACCAGGACTTTCTGGCAAATCAAGAATATAGCTATTGTAGTCAGTAATTTAGTAAATTTAGTCTAATGCTAAATTTTTCATAAGCATTTTTTAAATTCTCAGCAGTTTTTGAAACTTTCATTCTCATCTTTCACACTGTCTTTCAAAACAGGTTCAAATTTAACCTTCAGACTAACAAACCTGTAATTTAACTTCTAATCTCTCAGACTGGCTTTTGCCAGTGTGTTCTCAAAAAGACTTAAGAATTTCCAATATGTAATAAAGCATAGTGCCTGTAAAGATGCTGCAGGAAAACTGCCAAAGTATCTCTTGCAATATGGAAAACTGTCACCACGCAGAGCAAATAGAAGAAAGAACCATACAAAAGCTGAAGATTGATATGTATCTGAAACAGAACCCAATTTTCCAACAACTTGCAAAGCTACTAAGTAGTGACCTAGGAATAGTAATTTTATTTATCTGTAAAATTCGTTGAAAATGTTTAAAGAAAATGGCAAAGAAAGCTGTGTCATGACTTCTATCTGCAGTTCTTCTATTTGTAATATAAGCTCTTAAACTTTCTTATCACTTAAGAAAATGAAGTGGATGCTAATTTTTCATCCTAAAAACCAGTAAAATGCTAACAGTGTCAAACACCAAGGCCATAGTCCAGCAAACTTTTACACACACCTCGCATAACTACTGTCAACAGTACTAAAGGGGGCAGTTTCAAGAGCTGACCCGAGCTAACATTTTACACAGACTTCTGCTTTATCCTCAGTATGCATCTCATTTACTATAGTATTTTCCAGATCACCAGCCTCTTTTTCATACCCATGATTTTTCTGAAGTTATGGTCAGTGTTTTCCTAGCAGGTAACCACAACAGGTTTGCTGCCTACTCATTAGAGAATTTTCAGTCTTCATTTGACAACAACTTCAACGCTAGTTGACTGCTGGTACAGATTTGGCTTTGCCTGCTATAACTTGAATAAAAACTATGGATGAACTGCAGAATGCAGATAATTAAAGTGAGCTACAGCAGTCAGACTTTGGCTAGGCAGACTAAACCAATGAAGAATGTAGAGAATAATAAATTAAAAAGAAAAAAGCTAATCCAATACAATCTCCTTCAAAGATGTTGTTTCTGGTTAGATTTAGGAACTAGAATCAGGATCATGCTTAACATATAACATACAGGACTAACACAGGAAACTAACAACAGGGAAGATGAGGTACTTCCTTTCTTCAAAAGAGTTTTCAGATAAAAATCTTGTGAAGATAAGCAAATCATCACTACCGGATGGAGACCTAATTTTCTGTCATTATAAATTTCATTCCCCATAATCTAAACTACATTCTACATATAGAACTGCATGTTAAATAGAATTCAATGGACACACAACTGTATTTTACAGCATTCTGATATAGCAGCACAGAAATACTCTGTTAGAAAATCTAAAAATACATAACTATTTAATGTAATTAGCATACAATATAACTACAGAAAATATCTAGTATCTAATAATTCTAATTTTTTAGCAGAACAATTATTTTTGCAAGGAGAACGTGCCCTGCTTTGTAAGGTCAAGAAGCATACCAGAAATGTCAAAAGCTTAGTAAAGATTAGTTGATGCCTTCAGCACCTGAAGAGAAGCAACTGGCTACTAAGGAACCTAATGAAAGCACATTAGTTATTTGACTTCAACAGAATGAAGAGAATTGGCAGTTTAACAGGAAAACTTTGTCAGTTCAGATTTAACAGCACACAGTGATAAAATATAAGGTCCACACTTTAAAAATCACTATTCTAAGATGTACGCAGATTCAGGCAAAAATAATTTCCCCAGTCTCTCCACAGATACTTTGTAAAGTGGTTTCACCCACAGACATGAAGACCAAAACCATTGTTCCCTCTTGAAAACAAAACGGAAGAAAAGCTTTGAATTTCACTGCCTGTTTTACAACTATCAAACAGATTCAAGGTCCTGTCTGCATATTGGGGAGTTTTACTAGGCCAAGGCTTATCAAAAGGGTCATTAAAACCAAAACAAACCATGAATTTTCACACACAACTCCTCCCAGTTTATTTATTTATGCAAAGCCTGGACTTGCCTAGATGACATTATATGATTGCAGCCTTTCACAAAAGATCCTTAGAGTCTCTGTGTTTGCCATTAGAATATGGCCTGGCAAGTACAGCCACGCATGCACACATCACACTGATGGGAGACATCTCTACTGGGGACAGGGTGGGGAGAGGGCAAAAAGCCCCTGAAGAGATTTTAAACTGCAGGTCCAGGCCTGTCCTTTGTATTTCTTGACCATAAAAAGATTTTCGTGCATGAACATTTCAAAAGAATAGAAAGCAATGTCACCCTAATTCTAACTGACAAAACAGATGGCAGTGTTAGCACTGGGCCTTTGCCCAGCTTTGTGTCAAGGAACAGAAGCCACAAAACTGAAACAGTGAATCCAATCACCAATTCTGCTCACTCATCCTTGATAACCTTTCACTTTGTTCCATTCTCTAAATAATCTGTACTAATAAATAAAACTAGCACAACTACTTACCTTGTAGCATCTGTATTTGTAAAGCACAACCAGGAGTATGGTCATGACAATGATAACGCTGATCATTATAGCTGCGTTGAGAATCGAATTCAGGGCTCTCTGTCCTACTGTCTCTGTCTCTTCTGTGAAAGGAGTGTAGATGCTACAACAACAAAGAGTCAACTGAAATCACACTGAATGCACAGATGTTTCTGATACACGAGGTCAACATCAAACAAAATTGCAGCAATCTTTCAATTCAGAGCTGTAAAAGCTATTTTCTACTAAGGCAAAATTTGAAAAATGGCATAGTATCATACTAGGCGAGTTTTAATTAAAAAAAAATTCCTTACAGGACTTGCCTGTCCTGCATTCTTAGATTACTACTGTTTTCTGCTTTGTAGAGCAAACAAAGTCCAGAAGTGCCCCATCTGATATGGCTACTCCCATGTCATGTCTCTTTCCCACTCTCCCACGCCATCACTCATGCTCCAGTCAGGGCAGCTGGAGTTTCAACAGCATGCCACCTACACATTCACCACAGAAGGGCCCCCCTGTGATTTCAACAAAACCACGTAAGAGCTCAGCTCACTCTTTCCTAAAGAAATACAAACCCCTGGCGAAACTACGTCATTGTGAAAAGGAAAGGCAAGGCAGGAAGAAAACAGCTATCATAAATAAAATCTCAAAAAAAAATTTCTTTGATCAACAACTTTTAAAGTAAAAAAGAACACTGAGTTTTATTGAAACGTTTTATGACATACTTGTATTATACAAACATTTCAAAACCAAACACACTTTGAATCATTTTATCTAAACGTTTTCACAGTGGAGCATTTAGATTGATTTTTAAGGTCCATTCCAACCTCCTAACATTCTGTGATTTGCTGCAGTTTCTGACAGGCTCAGTGTTCTTCCTTCATCTCCTTTCTCTCATATCAGCTTTCACTAAAATCGCCTTTTTTTCTTTTCAACATTAATATTTTACCAAAATCCCCCCCAAATTTTACACAGCCACGAAAGTTTCTGTAACTACACCAAAAGTGAACCTCATAAAGTTATATTCCCCTTGCATTTGAATTTTTTTATCAAACAGCATGGGCAAACCAGAACTTGGCACATATGTTATTTCATTTAAACTAGTAGTTTTGTTCCTTTTCCAAAACTTTCGTATTCTAGCAGAGTAAAACTGAAATGGCTTTGGCTTAGAATTATTTTATAAATACCACATGGCATGATCAAGTATTAAAAGGAGGACTAGGATCTGAATCAAGCAGTGACAATCAAGATATTATCCCCACTGATCACCAGACAGACAACAAATGTCAACAGTACCATGAGCATAAGAGTCTGGTCTCTGGCAGGAATAAAACAAAATTATCTTTGGGTTGGAGAAGGGGAAAAGGGAGGCAAGAATTAGACTCTTGAAGAAACCGAGTTTAAAGAAAATTATCTGAGTCCGTTGAAAAGATATGGGAAAAAATTGATACATACAGCTGTCCATCCTTGCGTGTATAAAAGCTGACAGACTTGATAGTTGCCACAACGACCACCATGCAAAGCGTGACAGGTACAAACAACATAATGACATGTTTTGCCCCGTATTTCAGTGTCAGCTCTTCGTCTTCTTCTTCATCTTGCTCCACCACTTGCTGAATGTTGTTTTGTGGCTGTCCATTGGTCTCAGACTCGGGACGGTCATTTCTTCTGCGCTCATTATGATCATGGCGACGTCTTTCAGTGTTGTCATTCTGCAATACATGAAAACCAGTTTCCTCAGCAACTGTCCACAATCATTCCTGCACACTAAGCTAAACACGACCTTGAAGAGGAAACATGTAAAGTAATATTTACTGTCAAGGACACGTGCCACAGCAGGGACTTAACCAGCAGTAATTAACTGCATCACTTAGTTATCGAAAGAATGGGAACACAGGGTTAGAAACACCTACATTAAAAACATCAACAACTGAAAGAAGGCTGGTTGCATTTAACAGCTTATGTCACCTTTCCTTTAAACAGAATTTTAAAGCTTAATAAAGACAGACAGAATTTTCCCTTGGTTCAACTACAGCTGAGACAAGGGTGCATGACAGTAGAATGCCCATAGCTTGACAAGAATTAACTGTATCAATTCCTAAGAATAATGCCAAACAGACATCTATGATCCCCTCTCCATAAAAGTCACAAGAAAATGTCAACTTTCTTTACTATGTTACTCCCACTACAGTATACTAAGTAGAACATATATTAAAACGGAACCTCATGAGGTACTGTGTTCCCACCTTTTTAACAAAAAGAATGACACATAAATGGTGACCAAGCTCGGGTAATTCTCAGTCTTTATACTGAGATTTGATCCCAAAGTTTTACTGTGATGAATTAAACACATAGATTCTTTCTCTCCTTTCCCAAGGATACTACTGCCACATCCTTCCACTGACACTGAAGAAATTCCACCACTCTTGTCAACAAATATGAAAGAGCTGCCTACCCTGCCTAATGGTGCTACATGAAACATCAAGGGTATAATTCAAACACAAAGACAGCGGTAAACTTTCAATGGAAGCAAAAGCACAAACTAGGAACATCACCTATAAGTAAACGATCAGGCCTGGTGTCACAAATCTTTTGCACCCTCTTCAAGAAGCCCTATGAGCAGGGGACATTCACTTTTTATATGTTGTGTGCACACAGAGAACACAACAGGCGAGTGAGCTATGCTTCACCTGTTCTGGACTACAAAGAAACAAAACCATTACCAGACACTCTAAACAAGCACTAAATGCAACAGTTTATACAGACTACCCCGTTTTTTAGTGTATTACCATGTCCAAAGTCAGTGTTGTACTGTTCAAACTCAAGAGGTTTAATACAAGAGATAAAGCACAAAGATTTTTGATTCCTTATAAAATGGAACTCGTCTCTTCAGAATTACTTAATCTAAACCACTTCTATTTGAATAAGTGCACTGGAAGACACCTTTTACAATACCTTTAAAATATCAGTCAGTTTTAATAAAATTGATCTAGACATAAGATAAGGCATTGAAAATAACCTCATGAATTTCTCCTTATGTATTCTTACTCACATAGTTTGTTCATTAAACATGCAATGTGTTAAAGTTTAATTACCTGTTCTCAGTAGCATTTCCAAACATAACTGTTGACTTATATCTCATTAATTCACTGGAGTTTTTCGATAAATCAGTAGTAATTTTGGAAATTCTTTATACAGAATTTTCGGAGCCCCCACTTCAGAAAAGATAAGATCTCAAGTATACACTCAGGAACCCACAGTAGGGTTTTTAAAAGCACTTAAATGATTAAGGAACACAAGTCCCTGGACTTTGAACTGCAAATACTGACACTGCTAAAACCCTGGTTGAAGCTTTACAACTTCCTCAAGTCATGAAAAATTTACTTTTAAAGAACAGTACAAAGTAACAATGTACACAAAACGCTATGCCTATTTATTCCTTTTTTGTGGTATCCTCAGGATCAAGCTCAGCACAGTTTGAAGATCTGTCCTCTGAGAAAATTTGTTTTATTTTTCCAAGAGGAAACGGAATAGAAGAGGAGAAAAAAAAATAAACTTATCTAAATTAAACAATTAAAACTAGGAGGCAACCAGATTTTTTGAGTTAAGGTTTTAACCTTAATTTGAATTTAGTATCATTAACTTAAAATATGTTCTGAAAAATATCTCCGGTTCAGTATTATTTCTTACTAAATGAAAGATTTGTTACAAATCATTTGATTTTTTATGTAAAGTCCTCACATACAATTACTGAAAGTCAGAAATGGGAGAATGCAAATAAAGGGATCATGTTTAATTAATCTGAAATCTGGCTGCAACTGAACCTCTTTCTGTACAGATCATAGCCCAAATGTAACATTTTTCACTTTGATAGTAAAATACTCCATTTCTCTCAGTCTACAGCAAGACAACAATAAACTTAACTGTCTAAATTAACTGCCTAAGATGATCATAATGTGACAGTGGAGATGAACAGAGCCTTGGAACACCACACAAGCAAAGCAAACTAAGTATCTAACTTTCTGCACAATTGCAGAATGTGTCGCTCTTTCTTTGCTGTACCAGTAGTCTTGCATGGGGTAGCACTAACCCCACCTTTGGAGCAGAAACATAAAAACTAAAATAAAAATCTACAGCTTTGGAGAGCAAACACAAAACCAGCCAATTTAACAACCTGATTAACTAGCACACCATACAAAAAACTTGCAAAATCAAACATAAAAACTGAAGAAATTAGACCAACATGAGCCATTTTACTCCCTTCACTAGTTAGGAACAAAGACGCAATCACAAAACGCCTTTACATACTAAAACACAGTGCATGAAAACTACATCAGCATCAAGAGTTATATGAGCTATTTTCTCAGTTGCAGTTAAAGCTAGAAAATAAGTTGTCCTTTCAGGCTACTAAAGTTAGCTAAACGTGACATGCGCGTGCCCCACTTCTTAAAAGAACAAAGTGCACTTATATCCTACCTGATCAGTATTAAACAGAGCAGAGGCCATGGTCTCTTGCTGAAGTGGAAGCAAAGGAACAGACTCTTCACTGTCCTCAGACATAGTTAAAAGTGAAAATTCTGAAGCTAAAAAGTCAGTAACACCTGTTGTAACACCGTAAGCAAATGTAAGTTATGAACTACGCGCTTTCAGGTGAATAAACAATATCAAAAGCAAATGCTAATGTGGTTTTTTTTTTTCCTATCAGGAAAATAGTTAATAGCAAACCCAGACCAATGCCCCTGAACCAAGAGATAAAAACCTAGCATATTTGATAAGAAGTTTTTAGTTATCATATCCAGATTTATACATCAGGAGCAGACCACCATGCCTTACAGTGGGCACAGACTTCATCAGGTCTCGCACACAACGACTGATGTTTAAAGGTTGCTATACAGTGACAGATACTGCAGACTGGGCTGAACTCTTTGTCTGCGACTAAAAGAAGAGATGGCAAATTATAGCACTCAGTGATTTCACATGCTGACTGTTAGCCATAAAAGCTAGACAGATAAGCAAGAGAGGACTTTTGTACATATGCACAAAAACAAAGTAGATGTGTATAGGGGAGAAAAATCATTACAACTAAGTATCAAAACTACAGAGTTACTTAAACATGGAAAGCAAAAGCAGAAGTAGCAGTTATTCATCAGTACAGTCTGTTAGTAAGAAGAAAATAGAAACCATTGCTGGTAAGGAGCATCACCAAGTTATCTGTAAGGATGGTGAGCCCACAGCCTATCACTAACCTCTGCCTTTTTAATCTGGCAGAAGCGTTCAATAAAAATTAATCTCTCACCTGCCCAAGAGGAAAAGATATCTTTTTCATTCCCTCTGAAGTAGAAGCCGAAAGGATGCAATAGGAAGGTTTCCCACTTTTCTGTTTTTATTAGCAGTTTCTATAACCAGTAAGATCTTAAGTCAAACTGACTTCTTAATTTAAAAATTATTTTTCAAATGTTTTATATTTTTACTGCTATACCATGATGCTGATCTGAGATTAAGACAAGGATTTTTCAAAATTCTATTTAAACTGCTGTATTGTATAAAAGAGTTGCAGCAGGGATCAGAATATTCTCTTGAATATTCTGCCATAAACATGGCTACAAATGGCCCAGACTCACAAGAGCACTTCTGTATCAAAGGAAACCTGATATTCAAGAGCTACAGCAGGAACAAAGAACAGAGCATGACAAATCCAAGAGCCTGAGCACCACACCCAGACAGATCATCTGAACTTGGTTGTACCAAAACACATACAGTACAAGGATATAGTTTTAGCAACAAGTACATGTATTTCGGTCTTATAAAGCAATCATATAAAACTGCATGGTTTGAGTTCTCCCCTCTCTCCCTCCCACCCCAAAACCTCAAGAACTCTGAGAGCACCTTGACAATTATCCAGAGTAAGACAAGACAGAGCTGTTCTTCCTGTATAGGAACAGTCCTCCAGTAATAACAAAAAAACCCAGGCTTCAAGCTCTACCTAGACTAAAATTAACTCTGTGACTGAGAAACCTGTGAACCAAATAGACCACAGTCAGGCTAGATCAACAGAGCTCACTAAATCCCCTAAAGGTCAATGTCTGACACCAGAGTGTCCCACCCTGTTCTTTTTTTTTCCTTGATGGCTTTGTCACTCCAACACCACTTTAAACCTGGGGAAGTCTTCTCTGTACATAAAAATGAGCTTAGAAAATCAGATATTTTGCAGCATATTTTTTTTGGCACTCCTAATCACCACAACAGTTCAGATAGAGAAAATTAATCCCAACAAATTATTCACCTCTATTTAACTGCTACTAGATAATAACATTGTTTGTTACATACGGTGTTGCTGAGGTGGGTATCAGGGAAGTTTTCTGTCAGCTGCCCATGCTGAAACTGGGGTAAATGCGCAGACAGCTCTGTCATTGGAGCAGTCCTCTGGAAATCACTTGTTTCCACACAAAACGGATCTTTCCTCTTGAGACACTGAAAGGAAAAGGATGTGTAAAAAGCCTTTGCTCTTAATACAACCACTCTCCCCTTTCTACCCCAATTTTTAGAGTTCACATAGACCAAAGGCAATCATTTTTTATCTAATGATGATATCAAACTGCATTGCATCTACTAAGAGCTCATAATAGGGGTTTTCCAGCACGAAAATAAGAGCCTCTAGGTATTATCAAATAAGTTCATCAGCCACAGAAATCAGCCAGCAACAAACTAATCATTCAAAACAGTTCTCCGTTCCTTCTTGTGCAATAAATGAGAAGCACTGCACACTTGCTCAGAGCACAACTTCCATGTTTTTACCTCAGAAGAGTACAATTGCGCTAAGCTGTTTGGTTTTGTATTGCTGATAAGCCCAAGGGTAATTTTCAAGTAAGGATGACTCAGTTGCACTTGGGTCATTTAAAATCTACATATAACCATAATACTGTAACGCCCTAAGAGTGAGCTAGTGCTATGCAAGACAGTATTTCAGCTGAGCCTCAAGAACTAATGTGCATTCAGTCCCCCACAGGTTTTACGTACCAGCTACATCTACATAAACATGCCACACACATGTAACAGCTTTATACATTCTTCCATAAAAGTCAGATGCTAACATTTTCCTATGAAAACATTAATAAACTATGTGCTCCATAACAAAAGAGGACAAAGCAATAAAGGTGAAAGAGGAAATCTGACCTAAGAAAAACATTCAAGATTTTAAGAGACAATAAGCAAGCCTAGATAAATCACAGGCTTGCTTACATAAATAGTAAATAATGAATAAACCTTAAGGGTGGAGGGCCAGTCCATCCCAAGTGACTCTTGCTCCTACCTTGTGCCAACTCCAGCACTCATCAGTCCTCTTTACAGAGATTTTACTCACTAAAATGGAACAAAACAAATCCAGGGAAAAAAAAAATCAAGAATTTTTTCTGCTGTTTTAGTATACTCAGCTAATGCATGGAGGGATCTTGATAAACTCTTGTGATAGAGGACATTGCAAAGCAAAGCCTCTCTATTTTGGCCAGCAGCAAGACACAAGTGCTACAAGACAACATCTTACTTAAAGAGAGAGTTAAGCCTATTTTCATACATGTGACCATATTTGCAATTTACAAATAAATACAAATTAACAAGACTAGGGCACAGTGCTTACTAACTTCAGCAGCTAACTTAGTGTAGCTTCCACTAAAGACCCATCAGGAAGCAACACCAATTTAAAAAGTCTAGCAGGAACATGCAAAACTGTTTGGAAAAAGAAAGGCAATGTAGTATTCACTAGAATAGCTCCCTTCCACATTTGCCATTAAATATGGAATTTAACTAATTTAAAATATAATGTAAGATTAGATGAAAATACATAAGAATTCCATTGCTCAAAATTTTGCTCTAATTCTTTGGTAGGGTTACAGAATATAAACAATAGTTTTTTTAAGCCTGCTATTGGTAGAAATTCTCAGTGACAGCTCAACCACAGCTGAAAAAGTTGGGAATTTTTATCCATATGTGGCATATTAGAATGAGATTTTTCACATCGCTGCATGTCAAAATTCTAATTAAATTACAGGAGAGAAAACCAAAACTTAACAGCAGTTACAAAATTCTACTTAAAGATTGGTAAAGAAAGCCACACAAACTCACCAAACAACAAAAACCTCAGCTACTAAGGAGCAGAGAGATTTTGAAAACAGGGAGGAGTAACTGAATGAAGAATTGCACCAAAGCTTGAACGGCAGACCTCAACATTTATGGTTTGTTAAAACAATTCTTTTCGAAAACTCAGGAAGGCAGAAATAGATTCAATGTTCAATGGATTCTGTATTCTGTATTTCTAAATAAACGAACATGCTCACGTTTGAAATGTAACTGTGAATGAATGAAATCTACGAATGAACTGTGCATAAACAGACACAAACTAAAGATTTGTTTTAACTGAAAAGGGACTCACTAAAACTTTTTTTTTTCCTAATGAAGCTGTTAGTATTAAAACAGCCTGTCTAAAAACGTTCTTCCTTGCTTCCTTCTGGCTTTCCTAGGTCATAACAACAGGAATTACAACCGTCGTTGTCATGCGCTTACATTTAGCCTAATAAGCAGAGGTGACACACACAATAAGCAGAGGCGACACTCACGTAAGCTCCTCTTTACTTACACGAGAAAGTAAAGCAAGTATCGATCAGACACAAACGTGGCGCGGTCGACCCGTGCTTTACCTCTCAAACGAGCAGCAAGAACAGCTGCGGCCGCTCTGGGGGCACCCCCGCCCTCAGCGCTGCCCGGCCCGGACCCGTCTCGTCCCAGCCGGGGCCGGCCCGGCGCGGGGTCCCAGCCCCGGGGGCGCTGGGGGGGGGTCAGGCCCTGCCCAACCCCGCCGGGCGTTACCAGCTGCCCAAGCCTGGCGCAGCCCCACCGGCTCTGGCAGCGGCAGAGCGGGCAGGGAAACGCCCCGGCCCGCAGGAGTGCGCGCAGGGCTCGCCCCAACACCGGGCCCGGCCCGGCCCGCCCTCGGGGGGCGCAGGGAGCGCCCCCGGCCCGCCGCCCCCGCTGCCCGCCCCGCCCGGGGCTGCCC
>JAWMRA010000161.1:27591883-27626249 GCA_035584735.1 Pseudotriccus pelzelni
CCCCCGCGCTCGCACGGACCTGCCCGGCGCCCCTTCCCCGGGTTCCGCCGCCGGCTCCGCGCCGCCGCAGCCCGGCCCGGCCCGGCCCCGCCCGCTTCCGGCCGCCGCCACCTCACTTCCCACGGGCGGCGCGGCAGCGGCACCGGCCCCGGCCCAGCACCCCGAGGGAGCGCCCCGGAAAGCTCTGCCGCCACCGACTGCGCCGAGCCGAGACACGGGGGTGCGCACTGAAGAAAGGTACCGGTGATGAGAGGCCGGCTGGGCGTGGAGAGAGAGCACTCATTAAAATGCCAGCCAGAGGAGTCTCGCAAAGGAAATCTAACTTGTCCTGTTTAACCTGCTATCAAACAGAGGGGTATTATGAGAAAACGCACTTCTCGGGTGTTTTGAATTCAGCCCATATACGTGCTAGTAACCCTGTTTTAAAATGGTCCCGCAAGAAATCATTATGAAAATAACTTGAAGGGATATTTGTATTTCAAAATGTAAACACCATTAAAAGTAAACATGGTATCTTTTTAAGAAGCCTCTAAGTAGACCTGTGGCTTGCTTATGGAAGAAACAAAGTCAATTTCAAACTTACCTTGCTATCCGTAAGTGAAGTGTAATCCACAACTCCCCTTTAAGTGCGTAATCAGTTGGGTTACTAACATATAGTAAACGCTATGATAAATGTAATCATTCTGAACATTAAAAATGTGAAATCTCTGAGGGACTGTGTAATTCTGCATGCTTAAAACAGTGCTGTATTTCAGTATTTGACTACTCTACAGGAAGATCTATAGTAAATTGAAGTGGCACAGAACTGTTGCACCTAAAAGGTTTGATGTAAGCAGTGCAACACAAGTATCAACTTAAAAGTTGTAGGTCCTATGCATATGAAATGCATTTAAAAGAAGCCATTTTCAGAGTAAAAGTGATGTCTAACCATTAACCAAATAAACCTACTCGTAATTTAAAAGGAGAAAAAAACACCCAAAAACCCTCAAGATGTGGGCCTACAGCTCTTGCAGACTATTTTGTTATTAATATCGGTTTGACCTGTGATGAAATCTCTTAAACAATACCTTACACTGCTCACACTGCATGACTGCACTAATTTGTAAGTCTGCATCCGGTGTTCCTACACAGGATAATGTATAGAATACAAAAAAAGTGTGACCAAATTGTAATATAAAACTCAACAGCTTCCAGTCTTAAGTGTATCCACCAAGTGTATTCCAAAATATTGCTCCTTCAAGCAGCTATCAAGCAACCCAGTTTAATAAAGGCATGAAAGGTCTAATGCTTCCCTTTCAATAATAGGAAAGCATTAGTAGTAAGACACAGGAATTCAGTAAGAAACTTAACTCTCTGTTTGGGGCCTTGCCCCTGCCCACATTTAGAGCTATGATCATCTAGTTAGATGGTTGGTTTTAGTACAGGTTCCCGCTTAAAGAGAACGGAGTAACGAAACAGCCAAAACCAAATCAGTGTGTGACCAGGTTAAATATTCCAAGAAAAAAAAAGTCTCTTACCAACTTAAAGGTAATATAAAAATGTGTCATTTTTGACAATGTATCTTACTTGCTCCTTGTTTCCCATTTCTTTTCAGTGCATATTCATGGACAAAAATGGCATTTTATATTTTGTACTCACCTATTCCAATTAGCACTGAATGGCAGCTATACACAGGGATTATCAGGAGAATAAAGGCATGTGTTATGTCAAGGTGTAACGCCTTACTCTTCAGTAACGTCCAGATCAACAACTAATATATCCAGTTGTGTTGTGTAAATACTGGTATTTCTTCACTACACAGTCTGTGGAAGTTTTGAAGTAATTTTCCGTCACAATGGATTGTACTGTGGCACGATGCACTGAATACCCAGTGGCAACTTGCACAGTTTCCTAATGTAGCTCATTCTGAGCATACTCTTGATCTGTGCATTCACTGACATAATAATACATTTAGTGGATATTAAATCATATAGTCAGATGTTGTAATATTGGCAAAAAAGGCTTTTTCTACCACGTATTTTCCAAATTTATCTTGAAATAATTCTCTTACTACATTTCAAAAGAAAAACTTAACAAACTGAAGTTACTTTCTGTATTAAGAACCTCAGCAGTACATAATTTGTGTTCTCCTCCCCAGCATCACAGACACAAAATATATTATCACTGAGACATAATAATTTGAGTAAGAGGTAAAAGTAGAAGTCACTTCATACTTGCATTCTGAAAGAAGAAAATTTGCTGAAGTATTTGCATAAGCCAAGTGAGAGATGGTATAATGAACACTCCTTCCTTCTTCCATGACTGATGGAAATCGCACTTTCACAAAATTAGTTTTTTTTAAGATGTCACAATGATTCTGTATACTTATTTACTTAGCTATTTAACACTCCAGCTTAAATTCTAGATGTTTTTCTCACCCAGGCACCTTCCGTCTCCTCAGGAAAGGAAGAGTACAATCTTATGTCCAATACACATACAGCTTTAGGGCAGAAATAAAATAAACTGAATTTCACAACTTGAGCTTTCACTGAAGAATCTCAATAAGGACATTGGGCAACCTGTCACATAGTAGCATTACAATGCATTTGTCACATTTGTATTATTTTACTACAACTAATGAGAGAGAAAATGCCATTAACCAGGTCAAAAGGCACTCACGAAGTTCACTCTCCTTCTTCTCTGTATTTACTACAAACAGAGCAAGTTTTGAATTTATTTAGAATTTGAAAAATTTTTGGTAAATGCTGATGCAAAACTGTATGAGGAGAATGGGGAAGTGATTTCTCAGGGTAACATCAAGTTGCAGAAAAAATAGGAAGATTGCAGCATATAAGCACGTAAAACGAAACATTCTTATGCAAACTCAAGCAAAATACAAAAGTAACATCTGAGCATTACACTTCAAGTTAAAAAAGAACATTTTGTGGTGTGTAGTATCACTGGGATAAGAAAGAACACTTCAGGATCACATCTAAATTTGCAGGCTTCTTGTCATCTGATAAAAAGCTGGAGGTAGTTTTAAAAAAACCCCACCCCTGATGTGGGAACAGCTGCTGATTCAGTAAGCAGTAGTAAATATAATTGCATGCTGCACAAGACTCCAAAAGAATATCAGCCCTTGGAATCAAATATATACATTTTTAATATCTGAAATATTTACATGGTGGAACCTTTACACGATCCCATTTGTTAAGAACAGTGTTTTCAAGTGTCCTCTCCAGATACAAAGAACTAGTAACTCAAGGTCACAGTTATGTTTTCTGAACAGGTCAACCTGCATCCTTCAGTTAAATACAATATAGAGATACTGGAACACCTTTACTTAATTTGTTTGCTTTTAAGAACTGTGGTTTAAAAATTAAAAATATTTTTGAGACAGTTTGCTCCCTGGAATACAGTCCTCCTGCAATCAAAACCGCTCACAGCATATTATAGATTTGACTTCTTACCCAGGTATGAGATAAAAAAAATGCAGTTTACAGTACATGTCATCATTTATACCATATCAGACTATTTATAAAAAAAACCCATACAAACAAGGCAGGAAAATATTATCCTCTTTTTGTGGGCAATAGGCTGCGTACAGTAGAAAACAAAATTCAGCGCTAGTTTATGGATAAAAACAAGATTTCAGCTTTGTATGAAAACTTATGGTTTAGTTTTCATGGGGTTTGGAGGTTTATTTTAGAGACAGTTACATTGAAACAAGGTTTTTGTTTTGTTTCTATAAACTAAAAAAAGTCTTTAAAAATAATTTGTTTTAAAAAAATTCATCTGATTATTTTGGAGACAGAAGGGATATTAGGTAAGGACTAAAATGAAATTGAGAAGATATCCGAGGGGTTTTTTTAAAAAAATCATTAGATAGTACTTACTGAGGTCCTGCTCTTGTTTTTACTGAGCAAATAAAAAACTTCCTGCGATTTGCACTTTCTGGGAAAGACGCAGAGCATCTGCAAGAGATTAACTTCCCAGCTTCACTAGTAATTCTAAATGGGGAACAAATACCAAGACTACCGCTGGTTCACATCAGAATGAAAAATCTGAAGGAACTCCTTTTCCAGAGTCAGATGAAGAGTCCACATGAACACGTAAAGCTGTTCTGTGAAAACAGCTCAAGCCACTTATTTTTGAATCGTATTTTGATCATTTGTTTTAAATAAAAAGAGGGAAAGTATGCCCCCCCAAAAAGCACTTGCAGTAAAATCCTTTGTCTTCACCTATAACTGATATAGTTCCACATTAAGTGCAAATGTTTTGCAAAACAGGGGATTTTTTCCTTAATATTTACAAGAATAAGAGTAACATAACAAAATTACCAAAAAGCATGTACAGTAGCTGCAGCTTATAAAACATACTGGTAATTGTACCTTGTGTATTATAAAGAGAACCAATGCAGGATTCAGATAACTAATTGTGAAGGTAAAAGGGGCCTCAGAGCAGAGGACAAAAAAAATTCACATTTTCTACATAAAAAAATACAGGTCTCAAGTCTCTGAGAACAGAGAAAATTCAAAGTCTTTGAATGATCGGGGAAAAAAAAGCCTAAAACTGAAATGGAACCCTAGAAGCAAGGAGAGTGCTTTATTTCACTAGGCCAATCTTCTTTGCTTCTGTCTCGTATATCAATAACCTCCACATTTTGACTATGAAAACTTCAGCTTCTTCATCTAGTACCTGTAGGAAATACACATTTGATAGATTATTTTTAGGTTAGGCATTCCACTTATAAAGACTAATTGTAGATACATCAGAACTGTGAAGTGGGAGTAGCATAATACAATTAAAGTCTTTCAGGGAGGAACTGAACAAACCTTCTGTCCTGCATTTATCACTAATTATATACTTGTATAATACAGCTGTTGAGCACTAAGAGATAAAAGTATCAGTAAACTAGTCTCCAAAAGTGATTTGGGAAGAGGCATAGAAACGGCAGGCTTGGAAAGAATATACGAAGAGGACATTGACATCTGGTATTTTCCCTTAGTTATCTGCTAGTTTCTGCTCATTTTCAGCTTGGAGCTTCCTTGGATATTTATTAAGTAAACTCTCAATGGATTTCTCTTTCCTGAACTTATTATTTAGGTTCTTCTTGAATCCATACAAACTTTTAGCATGCATAACATCTCCCAGAAGTTTCCCAGGTCCCCTACTAATTACACCACGAACAATCTACTAACTTTTACTATGCATGTGCCTCCTACCAAAAGAGAGTGGACAATTAGTTTTTATTCACCTGTCAGTGTGTGAAAATATGCTGAAAGAGTAGCACTATTTCATAAAGTTTCTGTCTTCCAACACCAGGCAAAAAGAAACTTTTACTCTTCTAGAGAAAATCACCTCTTTTGCTCATTAATTAGTAAAAGATCCACTAAGCCACTAATAAAAATCTAGTTACAAGAATGAGAAGGAGGAAAAGTTTGTATTTCTGCTACATGTCTGTTATTATCGATTCTTAACATCTTTGGGACAAAATTTTTATTCCATGTTTCTGAATACTGAAAAATTCTGAACAGGGGTCAGTAATTTGTACCTAGGTGCCGTAACTGCAAAATAATGCCTGCACTAGCATGATCTTTTCAATTAAAACATCAAAAATCAAAAAATCTATCCATGTCCTATGAACACCAAGTATTTCTGTATGGACTCCTGCTATTTTGTATAACTGACTATTAGCTTCAGTAAAATGTAGAAGGCATATCAATTACACAATTTGTGCTTACCATGGCAACATCATCCAGTATGCTCTGGGGTGAGCTGTGAGCCATAACCTGAAAGAAACACATGTTTTTAGATTGAAAACTTAGAATAAACCCTATAAACATCTTTGGACAAAATCCAGTTACATCTGGATTCTGACTGTTATGCACATGCAAGAAGTATTTGCAGTTCATTAGGTCCCAGTATTAGCCAAGGCAAAAATTAGTATTAAACTGCATCAGAGTCCATCATAGTGAGTGCAAGTTTATGGCCGGTTACTGAAGAACAAGTTCCAGCAAGCTCCAGACATTCACAGGTATTTGCTGGCTATTCTTGCATCTCGAACTAAACTGTCCTAATTCAATGGAAGAAGCTCCCTTTCCTTCGACAATAAATTCGTAATGGAAGGTAAAGGCAAAATTCTCCCTGTGTCACGCCCCTAACAGGTAGATGCAAAATCCAGCTAAGTATTTAAAATCTTTTTCAGAACCAAATATGTTGTCTTTCAATACTATAAAATTTCATTTATATATATACCTATATACACATATATATGTAATTTAAGCATGGCAAATATTCAACTGCTTTTCACTTTGTACTAATAAACTGTGTCACAAAACCATCACACTTCCTTTACCTCTCATAGAGTGGCCCTAAAAGATAAACCAAGACAAGCCATTATGAACATGAGTACCATGAAGCTGAAGAGTTTTCTAAATTCTCTAATAAAAACCCATAGAGTTGTTCTGAGAGATTAAAAAAAGGCAAGTTATAAGAATTCTGTTTGTAATTTGATGGAAGAAGCTCCACAGACTTCAAACAAGTCATGCAAATGGTTAAAATAATTAGCATTAGAATGATTTCTAACAGTAGCTCTAAAACCTTAGTATTTGCTTACTACTAAAGGAACAATTAAGAAATCCATCTAGTTAATCCAGAAACATACATAAAAATCAAACTACTAGTTCTTTATCCCCTACATTCACACAAAGCCTACTTCTAAGTTAAAAAATGTTAATGACAAGTGAGATATTAACTCTGAAATCTAATGATAAAACTACCAGTTAAAACAGCTGTTCTTGACAACTGGTTATTTCTTTCTCTAGTTCCATGTTTATCTAACAGATAAACATAGCATCTAACATGTACATAGGGTGCATAAGCACTAACAGAGGTTAAATCGTAAAACATCAGGGTACTGATTCCAAGTGCACCATCTCTGCTGACCAATATCACAGATTACTGAGAAGCTAAGACCAAACTGCCTCCAAATACACATACGGCAGTCACTGGTGCAGTTTAAATAGGGAGCAAATCCCAGATTTCACAAAGGAAGCAGAAGATATTAACCTTAGAACAAACAAAGTCAACTAGCGTGGCTTCTTCTTCACCAATATATTCTATTATTTTTTTGTTGATCCATGGTCTAATTCGACGTTCCATTAATGTCTGGAAAAAGAAAAACACAAAACCAAAATAAATAATAACCTTAAACTTCACTGTCTTGTAATAATTGCCAGATAGGCAGTTAGAAGACTCAAACAACTATTTAGGAAAAGGTACATTTTGTTATCAATAAGACAACCCTTAGAGATTTGGCATCTGCAAGTATTTCTGACAGCCACTCAAGCATGTTTTTACAGGACAAGTTTTTTCCCTCTTCCATAAAACTGCTAGACAATATGTAGCATAAACCTGCTTGACAATATGTAGCAGCAATTCAAGAGAGACCAAAAAAAATAAACAGGCATACATCAGAATAAGCATTATATATGAACAAGAAATAGAGGACTCAAGTTTGACTCCATTTGATGATGATGCTCCAATCCACTGGGGTCCCAGTAACATTTCTTGTCTACTCAATTTAAAGGTTTGGAAAAATTAAGCCTTTTTGTAAATGGTTAAATGAAATCAACTTACTGAATCCACAATTGACCAATCAAGAGGATAAGCAAAGAGCTCTGGTTTTGCTGTGGGAATTTTCTCAATGAGACTCTTAATATGTTTGCGTTTTTCTTCTGTATTGACACTGCCTTTGATATTGCTTTTATCTTCTTCTCCATAATCCAGGGGGACAAGTTTCCTTTTGCGGGGCACATCATCACTGTCTTCATCATCAAATTTATTGAAAACACTATCCACAGCAAGCTTCTTCCTTTTTACAGCATTGGGCTGATTAGGACTATTGCAGGCACCTACAACCCAAAAGACAGAGTAACATATTCATGAACTTCAACTGAAGCTACTTTGCTCTTCACACATTTCTTGAGGAATGTTGGTTTGTATGTTATGTAAATGTGTGTGAATGCCTGGCATCGGCTTTTAATCTCTCAAACTCTGTTATAAGGGTGGCAAAAGAGGTAAAGATCTCAGATGGAGTTTGTTCAAGATTTTTGAAAGACAGGATCTTTTTCTCTGCCCTGAAACCAATTTGCATTCTCACTGAAGGAAGACTAAAGCAGAGTTCCAACCTTAGCGGAGGCAGAGCATGAAACTGAAAGGCTGCAATGAATCCTGCTGTAGGAAAAGCACTAATCAACCTAATACCATAGTCTCTCTTCATTGAAGATCTAACACAGTGTGAGCTCAAACTGCAGCCTCATATAATTTAATCAAAATAGCAAATAATAAATGCACAAACCTTCTGGAATACAAATATCCTTAGTTCTGCTGCTCAGAACTAAATTTTTTTAGAACACCTGGAAATTGCTAAAGTACTTGGGAACTCAAGTTCCACTCACAGTTGTCATCAATTCATTGTGATACTCTAAGAGGAAGGAAAAAAACCCCTAACTTTCCTTTTCTTTTCTTTAAAAGTGTCTTTTTAAGTAAACATAAAAACTATCTAGGTCTTAAATTTAACATATACTTACATCAATGTAAAGTAGCAATAAGCTTTACAAGAGAGATTTATAGGTATATTAAGGTGAAAACGCATGTGAAAATAACCAATCCCAGCTCAGAAAATTCCTAAAAAATTTAAGCCTTGAACATGCCAAAACTTCCCTCTGTTTTTCCCCTCTAAATTTTGAAATAAGAGAGCTCTATAAAATGTATCTTCTAGATAGAACAAATGAAGCACAGCATCTGGATAACAAGAACTTGATATAAGTATATCAAAACATATTTGAAAAACCATGTGGTTACTCAGCTTGGCTTTTTTTTTTTTCACTTTGACCCCATATGAAAGATTGAAATAAAATGTAAACTTGCCCAATTTGAGGCTAAGTCCTATTTTGGGCCGATGCTCCTCCAGCTGCTGTTGTTCAGGCGAATTTTCATGAGGGATAATAATGCCACAGGGAGATTCATCACCAGGTGTGTTAGGGGTTGCATTTCCACTAGCAGAAGAAACAGACGGAGCAGAACTGATAGGTCGTAATGTTGGTTTAAGGCAGGGCTTCTGTTCAGGCTCCTCCTCCTCTTCCTCTGGCTCTTCTCTTTTTTCCTCTTTTTCTGCCTTGTCTTCCTCTTCCTCCTCAGACTCTGGCTCTTGTTTAATTTGTGGCTGCCTACGCCGCTCAGCCTCCTGCTCCATCTACAATGAAAGGAACAATCAGCAAAACAGCAGCTCTCTCAAAACCAGCACTGTTTGAAAAGAATCTAAAGATCCTTCTCTTTAGAAGACTGTTAGTCAAGAAAAAGACATGCAACTACTCGCATTATTATAAGAAATAGCGATTAATTTAAACTTGTTTTCCAACTCCATCCAATCTGGATGTTAATCTGGCAAGTTTTTTTTTTTTCTCATTGTTCTTACTGCTTCTCTGGACTTCTTTTAAAGAAAAAGTGAACAGAGGAAATAGTACATATCAGATCACTTATACAATTTTGCTCAATGCAACTAGAATACCAAGGACTCTTTTTCCTGTCAGACTAACAGCTACTCACCCTCTGGAGTTCTGCATCTGGATCTGGGTGTCCTTCTGCCAGAAGACGCTGCCTAATTTCTTCTAATTCTTCCTTTTCCCTTTTCCTATCCCGTTCGTCTGCTTCCATCTCTTTCTCCCTGTCTCGTAGCCTCTTCTGAAGAGCACTACCCCTACAAAAGATACATATTTTGTACTTCAAAGAACATTTCAATGAAAACTTTGTACCACTATACAAGAAAAACTTCATACAGATATATCTTCCACTAAATGAAAATAAGATCCATAAGAGCATTGGCATCCTCTATTTTTGTAACAGAAAAATGTAAGATACCAGTTATCAACCTTACTATACAGAATCTACCCCATCACATCAAACAGATGTAGAATGTGGCTGCTGATCTTTTTAGAAAGAATCAAATTATTTTATAGGTTTCTGACTGACAAGTACCACTTCTGCTAAATTAGTTTAATGCAAATGTTAGTTAGTCACATGCTGAAGGATGTGACACTTTACTATTAACAAGCTTGTTCTTCATGCCATTTACAGCTTCCTTACAGTGAATTATTTAGAGGCATGCTTGTTCCCTTCTCCCTATTCCCACCACCTTATTTTGACATTACACTGACCTGTACCCTGCCTCACCCACAACTTAAGTGATAGGAATGAATTAGCTACTCCCAAGCATTAACAAGTAGCAGTAAGGAGTTTCCCTTTTCCCTCTGTCAAGTGACACTGAAAAAATTTAGATAACAGTGCCACATAATCAGTTAAATATAAACTCCATAAGCCTCTGCCAACAAACTCCACAACTGTGTTGAAACGAACAATGAAGACTTAGTTGTTAGGAATCAACACAAAGACATACCTGTAGTACTTTGGATCATCTCTGTCATCATCATAATCTTCCAAGAATTCTTTTAACCGTTTGGCTTCTTTTGTCTGCAAAGAATTGAAACTTAAGAAATTATTTCTGGTTTTCTTTCCAAAGTTTAAAATTTGGTAATATTATTAGTAAGTTAATTGTAGATCTACTACGCTTCCAACTAAAAATACATAGAAGAAAGAGAAAATGGAAAAGTTTTGAAATTGCCTCCATTAGGTTCACTAGGATTGTGTCACTGATTTGCATATATATGCATACACACACATACATATACACGTGGGGTTTTTTTTGGTTTGTTTGTTGGTTGTTCCTTTTCTCATTACAGATAAGGAGGATCAAAAGTTCCTGTTCTCCAAATCCATAAGTCAAGTATTGGGTACTTTATAATGGCACCTTATGTGTATTTTATCAATACTGCTTTGTTTCAAGAGCTTTTTAAAAAAGATTTAGTTATGAACAGAAACAAATCTGATGGCTCCTTCTAGGCTAAGCAGTCTCCTGTTCCTAATCCAAACCATGTGGAATTACAATAATGTACAGGCCTAAAATTGAAGAGGGCAAGGGCGATAGAGAGGAGACATTTTTTCCTCTGATCATATCAAAAGGGAAATCTAACTGTGGTGTTTTTGTATAAAAACATACATAGTCTTCTCACAAAATGAGAGTTCTACTACTATCGATAAACAGCAGTAGAATGTTCTGTTCTCAATGAGACGAAAGAACAAGGCAGGGAAAGTAATAAGTAAAACTATGAACCTTACCATTTCCCTTCTTCTTTCTTCTTCCCTTTCAGCCTCCTTCTCATATTCTCGACTTTTTTTTCGTTCTCTGATTTCCCAGTTTTTAAGACGCTACAACAGAAGAAAATACACACACTCAAGAACAGTAGTACTACTTCAGAGTTAGTCTGGATTGTTGTTTAAAACAACAGTGTTATAAATAATTTGCAAAATTTTATTTTAAAACACCAGAGTAAGAAGTCAAAAGTTATTTTGACAGTGACTTACATATTCTGTCCCAATTCATGTACTCAAAGGATTAAAAGCTTTTTGAGGAAAAGGAATTATGTGTTTTATAGTAGAAGGCTTATCATCAACTCTCAGAAACATTATTTTATTTAAAGAACTTTAAAAATCCCAACCTACCTCCTGATATGCAGCTTCTTTTTCACGCAGTTTCCTCTCTAGTTTTCGTCGTTCATAGGCATCTTCTTCATCTTCCTCTCGGTCTCTCTTCTTATCCTTTTCTCTTTCCCGTTCCCGCTCTCGTTCTCTTTCCCGTTCCCGCTCTCGTTCTCTTTCCCTCTCGCGTTCTCGTTCTCTTTCCCTCTCGCGTTCTCGTTCTCTTTCCCTGTCTCTGCTTTTTTCTCTGAAGGAAGGAAAAACCACGAAGTTAAGTACAGAGCCTTCCTCTTCACTCAGTCAAATGATTTACAGCATCTTACAGGTTATTTTTCTTCTGCAATTTACAGGATTAGTGGGTATAGCAATAGGCATAAATCAATACTACTAACGTATTCAAAAACCCATTTACTAAAAGTAGTTGTTTGAGCACTGACCATTAAATAGTGATATCTACAGAAACCAAGCACAAGCATGTGACAATTTATTATCAGACCGTGTTAGCAGTTCTCTATAAATAACAGCTAAAACCACCACAAATAAAGGGTATCCTTAATAAATTTTTCATGTTTGCATGGCTTACAGGCAATTTTAACACTACTGACAGGATGATTTGAAGCGAAACAGGGTTTTTTCCCTATGGCAAAGAGGAAAAAAGCAGCACTCGGAGTATGACATGATTAGTCACAGTTTGAGACTGAGTAATCCCCATGCTTTTGCTAAAAAAATCCACAAAACAAACAAAGAGCCCTCCAAAAAAACCTCAAGGCAACCAACCAACCAAAAAAACACCCCAAAATCCAACCAAAAATTCCCATTGCATAACACAGGAAAAAGTAAAACCCACTTAAGCTAAAAAATACAACAGACGTAAGACTTTTAAGTAGAAATAAAGCTAATAATGAAAAATAGGAGAGATTTGAGACAAAACCAGTATGCTTAAGTCACGGTTGGGGGAGTTGCTTACTGCATATTGCAGTCCTTATACTCTTGTGCTGCGGAGTGAATCAAGTATTCTCCCAAATTGTATAAATACAACACTTTCCAAAATTTTGATTTCCTGTTGTTACTCTGATCTTCCACAAGGACCATTCTCTGCTGAACTATATGCATTTAGTAAACATCACTAGGAAAAACTGAAATGAACAGCAATCCAGGTACATTTACCTTGATCTGCTCCGATCCTTGCGATCTGAACTCCTTTCACGATCTCTGTCACGATCTCTGTCTCGTTCGCGGTCTCTGTCTCGGTCCTTAGTTCGGTCACGATCCCTATCTCGCTCCCGTTCACGCTCCCGTTCCTTCTCCTTCTCTCGTTCACGCTCCCTCTCTCTTTCACGCTCCCTCCTTTCTCGTTCACGCTCCCGCTCCCTTTCTCTTTCTCTGCGTTCTTTTTCAATTTCCTGTCTTTCTTTCTCCTTTTTGCCTTTTTCCTCCTCCAGTTTCTAAAAACCAACAAGAGAACTTTCATAGTTAAATTTGCAGTTACAGGAACTGGATATTCCCGGCGCAACACACAAGGCTGGTAATGGAAATACCAAAACCGCCACTAATTTTGAAATATTAAATAGGGTTTGGTGGGTATTTTTTGGAACTCGTAAGTATGAAATCAAAATGCAGCAATCACAAGACTAAGTTTCGTGCAAAAGCATAGATCTACGTGGACCAGCAATCTCTAACCTTAGCAGAGCGGGGCTGGCCTTGGATTATAAACTGACTAAACTGCACATACACTGTGCATTACCAGTTATCATTCAGGTGGGACTCAAATTCCATTTGCCCTCTAAGCCACATAGGTACAAGTAAAATGAGATTCTAGCTGATAAAATTAACTCTGTCCATCTAGGAAAATATATTTCAGTGGAATGCTTACTGGGACAGTGAGTTGTTTCCCAAAAAGTCTTGGCAGACCAAAACCGTCCTATATGAAAACTTGGGTAAAGAAATACATCCACTTACATGTGGTGCATGTGGTTAAACAGTAAAGAAAACTGACACCTTTCCCCTCCCTAGAAAAGTTCTGTGCACTGATAAGAACTGGACTCTGCAGAATGAAATTTTTAACTTCCACCACTGGAAGATGGAGACAGTTAACAAAAGGTTGGAAATAGCTCTTTTGAAACACAGGAACTAAAGGTTACCTGCTACAGTTTTACTAAAAACTGTACAAAATTGCCCCTTTTTTTTTTTTTCCAATTAGAAACAGTACTTCTGACCAGAATTCCTATAAGACATTAGAAAATACATCAACAGAATGATAGATAAATCCATCCTTGGAAGCAATTGTTATGTGTTAACTTACAGATGCTGTGCTAGGACATGGGCCGCCAACACTGGATTAACCTTGCCTATAAGCTATGTTTCTGGGAGGAAGAGCAAGTACACGGTTCACAAATATACCAAATAACAACCAAATATACCAAATTTCAACCTGATGGATGCCAGAATACCACTTTTTGAACAAATATTGAGCAGAATAAACAGGTTTATCCCCTTTGGCTCCACGTTTACCATCACTGAAATGAAATTAAAAACTGGAACAATGAAACAGCATTTTCTCTGGTTTCTGTTTTTTTCTTTTCTTTTAAACAAAGCATTTAAGACAACTTTAAAAAGCAATCTTACCTGATTAGTGTTCTTCTGCCATAGGCACAGGGACCAGAGAACCGACAAAGGATTACATAAATAAAGCTAATTCACTAGTGATTAATGTATCCAGTGAAACTATGCTGCATTGATAGCACAATACAGGCAAACCAATGTTGGATACATTGAAATCACAAAAGGAAAAAGGGACTAAAAATGGCAGGAATTGGTAGAAAACTGATGTGAAAAAAAATCAAACTTAGACCCTACAATATACACTAAGCTGAAAACTAATTTCTAAGGACTGCATTTTCCAGAAGCTTTACAGTGGTAAACCTCAGTACGGTCAGATATTAAACTATGTTGTCGACTTTTAAAAATCCAACTTACCTCAAATTTCATATACTTTTAAAGAAAAGTTTACATACTGAAGTGGTTGATACTTACAGGTTATCTTTGGTTGAACTCCTGTTTTGCCACTCTCAAAAACTTTGTTTGTGATGACATTTCTCAAGAGAGTGAATTTCTTTTTTTTTTTTTTAATATATTCACATAAGTGTAAATACACATACACAAATTTTGATAGATTAAGATCTATTTTCTAAGTCCACTTTCTTAAAATCCAAATCGAAAAAATCAACTGGTCTATTTTGTAATCAAAATCTGACCTCATTCAAATTCTGTAAGCCTAAATAAAAGGATCTGAAAGGGTAATGGGATGGGAACAGTATCAGATAAATTGAAGTAATGAACAGAAATGAACAGGTAAAAGAATTAGAAATCTTACCTTGAGCTCTCTTCAGACTCGTCCGTGCTGTAAATGGACGCCCCCTGCAATGCTGACACCCTGACAGTCTGTCGTTACTGTTTTATAAACTCATACCAAAAACATGCAAAGGTTCACTGTGCTCACTAGCCAGCTGCTAAGGATTCAACAGCCCCTTTTAAACATATCCAATATATACAATGACTACTCCCAGTTGATTTTTAATGTTAAGAAACCCAAAACAGCCTGCCAATAATAGAGATTACAGGCAGTAAAATGCCCAACAGCTTCTGAAACAACGAAGCTTGGTTTTTATTTGTTTTGTTTGTAAATTTTTTTTAAAAAGATTATTTTTTTGCATCTAAGTATCAGTGACAACTTGGGGCTGGGAACTGAACATAATTCTACTGAAGTTTCACCACTGACCAGTTTCACATTCAGTTGTTGAGCTTCTCCAGACGATTTTTTTCTAGAATTTTTCCCCACGTTTTTATCTTCAACAACTTCAGTCAAGAGCAAAACTGAATATGTATACGTACAATAACATGTAGTCACCTGTGTTTATACTGATACAGTTGTGTGAAAACATGATACCAACCCCAGTGATTGCATGTGGTAAAGCTAAATAACACGGGCATACTTCACCTTTTCTTTAATGTTGATTTGGGAGTATTTTGAAAGAAAAGTGTGTGCTCAAAAGAGGAGCTTGCTGATACTTCTCTAGGCCAAGGACCATTCCAATCTTATTGGGGAAAAATTAATACCAACTTTAAGCTAAACATTAAAATAAGAACGTTACATGCATAGTTGCACTCTACTATCCGCAAATATCACTTTCCAAAGCAGAAACATTCACAGATGCACTAGCATTAGTGGAAACTTCTGTAAGTGGGAACCCTGAGGTGGGACTTGATGTGCACAAACATTTCCAAGCCAGTTACCCCTTTGCATATTTTTCTGAGGGGGCATCCATAAGTATAATAAAAAACAGAAGCTCATACTTACATCCTATTCCATGTTACTTTCCAAGCTGTGAGTTTCATCTTGCATTAGTCACCATATGATCTCTATCATAATGGTGGGGGTCAATGAATAGATTAGCTTTATGGGAATTTACAGTTCTTCCATGCATCTAAAGTTTGGTAAGTCTGGTAACCACTGACCTAGTTTTTATCTTCCCCCACTCTTAACTTAGAACTATTAAAATAAAAGACTTAAATTTAATTCAAGTTTCAACTCTTCATAAAATCTTGGATAATGTTACAAATCTACCTACAGAAACACACTCAAGTGTATGTCTTATGCTGCAGCCCCGTTTAGCCTTTAGTTATAAATATCTTGACTTAATGTATGTGTAGCAACTTAAGCTGCCTTTATTCATGCTAAAGTGAGAAGACTGCAAAATACTCAGTAGCAACCAAAGTCTTAGCATAAAGATGTCAAGGGCCACTTTAACGTGGTAGTTGTCTTTTTCTGACTTGCAAAGAACTATATGTATATTAAACCTCATACAAACATCATTTTAAGTGATAATGCAATGTACTGCTAAATTTTATAATAGTGGTTTTTTGGATTTTGAAAAAGCCTAATTTGTATCAAGTGCAAAAACAAGAATACTACCTTGTGTGTATCTCTGAATTTACTGATCTCTCTTGATATCAGGTCTCTTTTGTCTTCCTCCATTTCTATAGCATTTATATCCTCCTAAAAAACAAGGGGGACAGGAGTAAAAGCATTAAGAGCCATCTGTACAGACACAGGAGAACAAGAGAAAAGCCGCAGGTTAGAAGTTTTCAACCAGTCTTGCAAGAGATAAATAAAGTCCTTCTGCAGTACCAAACCTGACAGTCTGATGTTAATGAGTGAAAAAAAAAAAAAAAAAAATCAGATGGACAAGAGTCACAAATCTGGCAACTAGCAGTAAACATAGTCATTGTCAAAGCCTACAATGTAAACGAACCTTGGTGATGAGTGGATAAGGTATCAGTGGGGCCACTGGAAATCTGCGGAAAATCTGCGGAAAAATCCACGGAGATTTTTTTTTTTAAAAATAGATTGCACACTACTCTGAAAAACAATGTTTTGTATGTTTGTACTACAAAGCAATATTGTATTGCTGTGATCTCATTTCTTTGATTCAACAAAGTTACAGAAGAACCTCGCTAATTCTCCCTTTGCTGAACTACTTTAAAACACATAGTGATGTCTCATGTTAGTAAGACTTCACTGAATTATGAGTGTACTACAGGATATTAGTACGCTATGGTAGCATCAGAAACAAGGCTAAGCTACACTTGCCAAAATAAATGTTGCATGTCTTGATTTTATTTACTCGCTAATTCGCAAAATTTGGTAGATTGCACCTGCTAACTTATATTTAGTGCGAATTAGCGAGGTTCCCCCGTGCTTGAAATTGAAAACCAGATTCCACTCACTCTCAGTTCCCCACACACATTTTCAACTCCCCCACATCAGTCATGCCTTTATCCAGAAGAACTAACAGCCTCTGCTGCTAACACCAGCGGATTGACAGCACAATCTTCTTCATACCAAGCTCTTCAGGGGACAACAGCCCCAAGGCTGGCAAGTTTCCACACCCTCCCCCTGCCCCCCCAAGAAATCTGCATCCATCTTCCCTTTCCCCCCACCCTCAACAGAGTTTCTCTCCACTCTCCTTTACAGATGAGAGCAACAAGCTAGTACCATCTCTTCACTCCCACCTCTATCCACACAGGCCAAAGATGGCAATTTCCAAGTTTCTTTTCCTCCTTCCCAGTATGGGAAGGATGATAGGATGCAATTTCAACCAACAAGTGTTGTGTATTTTAAAAGAACTTATTTGCCTACTTGACTAGCTCAGATTGGTAAAATGCTACAACACACAGCTAACAGAATATCACTCTGTCCCAGGGACATAGTCAGCATCCAGCTCTTCAATGACTGCAATGGTCCCTTACAATGTTTAACTACCTGGCATTATTCATGGCCATATATATATATTTACCCACAGGACAATAGACATTGTAACAGTGCTCGTAACAAAAAAATACAGCTGATAGCATTAAACAGTGACTCATTATTCATTTGCAAATTCTCATCCAAGAAAACATCTTCTCCCAAAGGGAGGGAGAGGAAAGAAAAACAAATTCTCAGCTCAGCACTTTTATACCTCAGGTTGGCCATGACTAACAATGTTGTGGGAAGATACACTTGCTCCCCGAGGGAGATGTTACTTCTTGCACCACGCTTAAACTCCGTAAGCATTTGAAACTGCATTATTGCCTTGGAATAGGTACTTTGCAGAAGACTTAAATGTGTAAAAATCTTGGTCAAACCATTTTCCAATCTCTTTCATATTAGGTGCCAAATGGTAGGTGTGAAAGCCCATTTTCCCATGGTTAAAAACTTTGCTGGAAAAGCTAAGTCTGAGTTTGCTTATTCTTGTTCCCCCTTCTCCAGTTTGTTTTAATCCATAAAAAGGTCATTCACAGAGGCAGGTCTAAACCAGAACATTCATTCCTGCTTAACATGTTGGGGTTTTTTTGCATTGCACAAGATATGAAAGCCAGCTGATCAAATGCAGCCAAACTGACACGTGGTTTTGTAAGGCAGGAAGACTACAATGTGCCTTTCATCCCTGAAGAATCCCTTCAAGGTTTGTAAGGTATACACATATAAAATTAATGAAGTGCTTCCGCACTTGGGTAGACAGTTGCAACCAGTTGGATCAAGGCACACTACAAGAATGCATACTGTATAGGCAGAGAGAAGAATTTTGTCAAAAACTACCAAATTCCTGGCATCTTTCATTGGAAATGGATGGTATGCAGAAACTCTTTACAGTTGTTTTTTGAGTTCTCATCTGAACATCTACATGCACATACAGATTAAACTGTACTAAATTCACTATTTCCACCTTCAGAGGGATGAAAGGTTGGTTCAGTCCTGCCCAGATTCAAACCTGTTGTTCCAAGAAGTCTAGGTGCTTAGATGCCTAAACCATCCTGAGTGGATGGGATCTAAAACTGACTAGCTTTCAGCTCAAAAAAAAGGCAAAACCAAAAAACTGCTGCTGACATCAATGGTTGTTGATGTGTTTTCTCATCAGAAGTTTAGGTTTAAAGTATTTGCACAAGGTTTGGCCATTATATAAAGGTGAGTTGAAGAAAAAAAAAATCTGTTTTGTCCAAAATCAAAACACATACGTCCTCCTTCTTTTCCTTTTTCTTCTTCCTGGGGTGAGAGTCAGATTCCTGGGAGGGGGCATTGAGCTCGCTGGAATACTCTCGTATTAAGACTTCAATGGCCCCTTTAATTATCTGATCTCTTCTCTTTGTTTCCTCATCCAGTGCTTCATCATCGTCATTTGTCGTCTCTGGTCTGGAGTTCTAAGGAAAAACCGCAAAGTAACAGGAATCAAGAAACTGAGAATAACAGCAAGTTTTATCAGAAGTTCACCTTTGATCAACATTTATGCCCCTACAGTATTTAAGACCAAAAAAAACCAAAATCCCAAACAAATAAAAGACAAACAGCCCCAAATAAACCACCAGACAAAAAAATCAAACCGCCTACAAGTAGTTATCAATTGCATTATTTCAGTCAGATCTCTTCATACTGGCAATACCATATTTACCACACAGTGTTTCATGGGGAATGGCCGCAGAGAGCAAATGCAGGATTGCATAATAAAACGGAACAGAAAAATGGTGATTAAGGCAATAGACAGGAAAAGAGTGAGCACAGGCAAACTCCCAGAAAGGCAACCACTATAGCTGCAGCTCTTGATCAAAAGTTTTGCCTTGTATATTCCAGAACTTCAAGTAATTTCAACAGCAGTTCCTCAAAGCCTTCTACTTAAGTGCCATGCACTACAAATGCCTACCTATAACTTTCAAGCTGCAACCTGTAACAGGAGAACTATATTTAAGAAACATCATTAGGGAAAACATTCCTCGCACAACAAACTCTTTTTAAAAATTATTACTGATCAAGTACTTTGCAGTTCCTCATCTTTTTGCCCCTTTCAACCTTGTAGGGAGGAAAAGGAACACAAAGAAGTGCCTTTCACTACATTACATGAAACGATAGCACGATGATGTGCACACTGAGCAGGGTAGCCCACCTCTTGATCCCCTGAATCTTTTAGAAAAATGGAATCTCACCTGAGAATCCAGCTGGGTATCCCGTCAAGCGATAGGTGGTGGGTGGAGTGAGGGGGAGGGAAAGGTCTGATGGAGCAGCAGCTAAGAATGAGGGGGAAGGGAGGATTTAGTTGGAGCTGAAGAAGCTGCCAGGCCAAGGAGGAGCAGGCTGAAAAGAGCTAGAAGGCAGTGACAGGGAGCGGAATTGAAGAGGTCCAGGGTGAAGAAGTGATCAGGGAGAGGAGCTAATTAGATAAAGGTTTGCTTGGTGTGTATCTACATGAAATTGTGTTGTGGTGTACATGTTTGATTTCTTAATTAAACATATTAATTAAAGAAAAAAGTTGCTTTTGGATCCAAGTGGCACCAGCACAGCAATGATGGTATGGAGCAGATATTGCAAACAGTTCAATGACAATACACTTCATCAATAGTCCTCAGCAATTCACAGACTTTCTGTGCACCACCACAAAAAAAAAAGTGCAAAAACCCAAACAAACCGGAAAAAATCTAACAAAAAACATGGAGCTAATCTCATTCTACAGTTCAACAGAACGGGTTCATACCATTGTCTTCACCAAAGCCATAAACAGTACCCTCCACTTCATTACAATCAATCCCCCAGAACTGACTGTAACCCACAGGGGGCTCACAGAAAGCAAAATTCACGAGAGATATAGGAGAACTCCACTGATATTTTAAGCTTGTTTACAACATCAGCTGCGAAGCACAGTATCACAGGTGATGCCAACATGAAACAAAGAAGTATGGAATGAAAGGGGCAATCAGTCAGACCCTTACCCAGGCTAACAGCTAGTACAGTACTCCATTCAAAGCCCATGAAATTTGCTCTCTGCTTTACTAAGCCACTGCATTCAATCCCACACGCTGGGAATGCAGTCAAAGATACGTCAAGTACTTCAAGTCATCATTATGCTTCTAGTTCTGCTTAAGTAATATGAAATAAAAGTACTTGTGTTTCCACTATATTCTACATACATTTAAGAAACATTCCAAACTGGAATTTTAAAAATTTACCTGCTATAGTGTGATTAATATTTTTAGTTTTTTAAACAAAAGTCTCTTCTCACTTTAACTTTACAGAAAAAAAATTGTTTTAAGAGCTATTTTAAGGCACATGCAAAACTTTAAAACTGTTATAGACCAACCTCAACAACTTGATTGTTGTGTGAAATGTATTATTTTAGCAAAGAAACAGACACACCTAATTTTAATGCAAATTCATCAATTAACTATCTTTGCATCTCACAAGAATTCAAAATACCAAATATCTGCAATTATTCCCTAAGAGATCCTCAGCTCTAGAAGGAACTGTACATAAAACAATTTCTCCATCTACTAAATGTCTGAAAGCTGCCTACTGCCTGATAACTGCATCTTGATCTACTTCTTTTCCTTTTCAATGATTTGTTCCAGAAGATCATCAGAAACTTAATTCTATTCAGACATCCAATTTACAGACTGACACAGTAACAATCACTTCTAGAGAAGCAATGGAATCATAAGGTACAGCACTTTAGAATGAATTTCAGAATTAATTCTAGAGATGCAGTTGTAGCTTACAGGTAAGTTTGAATACCATGAAATTGAGAGCTTACAATTCTCTGCCTTTCAACATATCTTCAGACTCATTAATGTGATTCTGGCAAAATCCTAAAATTAATTGAGGGCAGAGACAAGAAGAGAAGCTAAGAAACATGTCTGAAATCTGATCCAGTGAGTATATTACACTGACACCCTACCAAAAGAATGCAAACCACACATTTATATACATACCCCATTAGATGCCTTTTTCTTTGCTTTCCATTCATCTAGCTGAGCCTTTGTCTTTGCATCAACTTTGACTAGCAGCTTCTTCTCTCCAATCTGGAGGTCATGGAGTAGTCTCAATGCCCGTAGTGTGGAATCTGGCTCTTTGTACTCGCAAAATCCAAAGGCTGAAATGGATGATTAAAATGAAAAGTAAAAGCGTTAAAGCTCTTCAGGTAATTTACTCTGTGTAAAAAAAGTGTTTTGAACCAATAAACTTGAAACATAGGCACTCCCTTCTTAAAAGCCGGGAGTATACACCACAAAAACTCAGAAAGCTCACTTACTGCATTAATCTTTGATGTAACTAATGGTGCAGTAAATAAAGTGAAAGCACTACACACATTGTAGGTGTCCCATCCCTGGAAACTTCCAAGGTCAGGTTGGATGGGGCTCTGAGCAACCTGATGTAGTTGAAGATCTTCTTGCTCACTGAAGGGGGGTTGGACTAGATGAACTTTAAAAGGTCCCTTCCAACTCAAACTATTCTATGATTGTGTCTGTACATCAAAGACAATTGTCCTTTGACACAGAAATGCATTTTACAGGATCTACATAGGGCAACTCAGGTGGATTTGCAGCTGTCTGAAGATCAAGGGCATCAATCAACAGCTCACTGCTAACCTAGAGGCATGGGTATTTCAAACTAGGTTTCTCACAACAGTTACAGAAAATTTTCAATCAGAAAAGCATTTTATGAGAGGAAAATAAACTAAGTTTGACAAATAAAAAAAAAGCTGAAGGAACTGAATTACACCTTTAAAAGGAAAACCAAAAAACCCTAGGAAGATATTAAAACACTAACAGCAAAAAAATAGTAACCAAAATTGTTTCCCATATCCACTGGAGAAAGGTCACAAGAAAAAATAAATCAGTTCAATTTGACAAGAGGGAAGGTTAGTCTTACATCAGGAAAACTTCCTTAATAGAGAAGGAGAATACACATTATTGGAAGTGACTAGTTACAGTGTTGCAACAGTAGCCTCCAAAGTCGAAAGTGGCAAACCTTCCTCAGGGATCGTTTACAACCTCCTCATTTGGTCTCAGAACAGACAGGTGAGCAAAATTAGACTCTCAGTATTTTCCCATTTAATCTTTCTCAGTTTTATTTTTTTCATTTTCTCCCAATTCCAGAAAAGACTAGTTCACCAACAGAAAGTATTTAGCAGTTATCTATCATATACAGTATCTTAAAATATAAAATTATTAAGAATAACAATGTGTCAAGATATTTAAAATGCCATCAGGTAATAAAAACAAGAGTCTGTCTAGAGATTTTGAAAAGTATGAACAATTACCTTGAAGCTTTCCAGATGCCCCTTGCACTCTCTTCCAACTCAAAACCAAGCCACATTTCTGCATTAAAGATAAATATTATTAAATATTATTTTATATTCAAAACATTACAAAAGCTTTTTTCCAAAATATGACAAAATTAAAAAGGGTAAACACTACCAAAAATAAAATAGGTCTATGTTCAAAGACATCTACAGCATAAAAAAAATCTGTACTCTTTGCTTACTGACTTTCAACTCGAGCATAGTGGACTGCTATTCGTGACCGGGAATAGCTCTGCTTTTAGTACATGTACAACACACTGCTTGGGGGTCATTACTTCATTCATCAGTCGAACAAGCAGTCCACTGTACTTACTGCTAGAAGCTGCCGTATGAGCATGTCTGAGGCCTTCTCAGAAATGTTGCCTACAAAAACGGTGGTAGTGGGACCACAGTTTTCATCGTTTTCTTTGTTCTTTAAGCCAGGATGGTCTTTTCTGACTCCCAAATGCTTTCCAACCATAGACACCGTGGTAGGAACTAATACCTAGAAAGAGGAGAAAGGTGGTGAAATAAAGCATTGGACTGCTTTGTTTCTTTATTTAAATCTGTAAAACAAAAGACTTGGACATGCATATTTATTTGAAAATTAAATTTTCATATGAACCTTAGTTAGGCTTACAGAATAAGACACCAATAAGCAGTTCAGGCCTTAACACTTTAAACACCACAAAAAACCCTTGCCATTTTCTGGCAAAGACAGAAAACAAAAGGTGTACCTACTGGAAGATCTCAAGATGAGCATACAGTAATGGTAGGTATTATTTCTTATACGAATAACTAATTTGCAACATTTCAGTCGCTGGGAAGTTGAGTTACCTTACCTAACAGTGTAAACAGTAAGCTGCAAACAGAAAAGTAGTTTTGACTCAAAGGCTTCAATGGACACAGTACAGGTCTTCAAGCTTTCACACACTGAATAAACACTACTGCTTTATTTAATCAATACACTACTCAAAGCCTCTTTGGCTTAAGGAGCAAACATCTGTAAAATTACTGTACAGACATAGGCACGTCATCTGCTCTGTTCTGCTGCACTTCTCTCCTTCCCTCCAGGATTTAAAGGTATATATGCACTGAGTCTCTCTTCTCAAAATACCCTTCTAGAAGTGTCACTTAATAAAAATTACTTTATTCACAAAACTAAATAATTCATTTGTTCCAGTATCCTTGTCTTAAACAGACTAGTTACCATGAACATATCCTCCTGCAGGAGATAATAAAAGCTACCAAAAAATACCCCAAAACAATCTGTATTTTGGGGAGATTTCATTTCATTCAAATTGCAGAAGTGGTAATTCACCTTGAAGCCAAGAAGTAACCTTTATATTTTAAAGAGCACCTTTTTCCACCCCAAAATCATAAACCTCCCAACTAGAAATTACTAAGACAGACAGAGACTTTTCATTATGCTCTTCCATAGATGAGTATTACATGCAACTATTCCTTTCCCTGCAACATGGAGAAAGAAAGCTTCTGTGTAAGCTTGTCAAAGCAAATGCTTTTGGGCAACTCAGCAGTGCTGTGTGATGGCCTTACAAACCTGGATGAGGTGACGCCCCCAGGGCACTACGTTAGGGCAACAAACTCAAGGGCAAAAGACCTGGAATCTCACTGATTTAGGTGTACTGCATGATCCAAAGGCAAAGCCTAAACCAATGTATTTGAGACAAGTACACCTTCCTGCAAGAACATAAATCGCTTCACCTTTGCAGTTAACTTCAGACACTACTTCAAACTTCATCTAGGTCAGAAATTAGCATAAAATTTGCATTATAGCTGCATTTAAAATGAAGCATTTCCTTTCATAGTAGTATTCTGACGAAATAGAGCAAAAAAAAAATATTGTTGACATCTACTAAGTTTTATTCTCCATTTGATTTCGCTATAATTTTATACCTACTGTAATACTTACAGTTGGAGCAGGAGCCATAATGCCCATAGGTACAGGAATCATAGGGGTCCCTGAGAAAGACAAAACATTAATTTTAGTCTGCCTTGTTGAGATAACTAATGAATACAAATAAACTGATTGCAGATACATCTCAACCTAGAGAGCAATTTTGGTCAAATAAGAATTTCACAGTACTGACCACCAGTAATTCGTTAAGCATTCAAAAAACATCCAGGTACACTAACATACATGGGCATTCGGGTTGCTTTCTCATAATATCATTTCAACTTTCTTTGTCAAAACAAATCTATTTTCAGATCACAATCAAACCACAATATTGTTCTAGAAGGTAGCGGAGTGATGAACCAAGCAGGGAATTCCGTGAATAGAGAGCAAAAGCAGGTGATGTACTATAGATGATAATTCCATTCCTGACTTACACAATTCACACAGCACAATCGATTCTGCGTATAGCTTAAGGATGAGGTCCTCTAGAGAATGGCATCAAGCTTCATGTTACTATTTATGGAACAGCTTAATAAAGGCAGCATAAAAAATCTCAATTGAGAAGCTCCCTACCTGCTGAATACTTGACTGGCAGTCTCTACCACTTCATGTAAAACAATATATAATCAGATGAAACCATGTGATACTCCTCTTTCACAGTACCAAGTTCAATGGCAGCTCTAAGTACTGTTATGTGAGGCAATATTTGACTGTAAGAAAGGCTGTTTATCTTTCCATACCAGCTACTAGAGGAAGTTAAATATATTAAGTGAATGGATTTCATCAAAACTACTTCTTGGCCAGTAAAGACACTGAGACTCAAGAACAATGAAGTCAATCTCATGTCCTTCACAGAAATAGCCCGTAGAGATACATATTTTTTTTTTTTTTAATTTTACAGAAATCTTTCATCTTTTTTTCCCCCTCTCAATCCTTCCCTTCTCCATTTTTCCATATTTATAAATATATGTATATGGTTATAAATACACTTTTAATATAAAAATACTTTATATAAAACATAATCTATATATTATACTATGTAATCTATAAAAATAAAAATATTTTTATATAAATACATATTTTATAGAAAATATATTTATATGTAAATATATAAACTTCTGCAACCTACTGTTCCTGGACTTGTCCCCCCGTTTTCTCTAGTGTGTAGTCCTGAAATAGCACTTCTCCTCAGACAGAAGTCTCCTCCCTCTTCAGCTTTCTCCTTATGTACTCCTGTTTTGTTTTTATGTTATTTTTTAAATTTATTATCTCTAGCACTCAATCCTCTTCCTCAGTCCCTTCATATGAAAGTCATACTAACTCTTATCCCTCCAAGCCACTCAAAGAACCAAAACTGCATTGCTCTCTCATGCTCTCAGTTAATGCACCATGGCATCTCACAGATTGTAGAAACTACTCCCAGACAAGACTCTGATTGTGCAGCCCTATAACTATTACAACTATGATTATCACAGTGATTTTAAAGTTACGTCTCAGTAAAGATACTTGTGTTATCACTGACAATTCTATGAAACTATTAGCCCAGTGCTCAGCAGAAGCCAAAAAAATCCACTGAAATATTGGGCATCATCACCAAGCATACTGACCACAGGCACAATTTAACTGCTACACAAAAACTTGGTGCGCCTACACCTTTGACAACAGTCTACAGACCTGGTCTGTGCAACACAGGAACACCACCCAGCCTTAGGCTGAGAAAAGCAACTCCATGACTTAACTGGTGAAGCAGCTGCTTTACTAGGAAACAGTGTACATTCTGAGATTCTTGAAGTGTGGAAGTTAGGAAGCAAGGCATGGAACACGGCTAAGGTGTATAAAACCACAAACCACAATTCACCTAACTCCCACATCAGAACTGGGGCAGGAGAGGGACACTAGGTAATGAGTTTAAAGACAGAATATAAGAGAGTAGCACTTTACATAGCAGTTAAGAAATTTCTGTCAAAACAGTGGCTCTTAGAACACCTAGCGTTAACAAAAAATCACCAATTAGCTTAAGTTTTGGATAAAGGTCCAAGACAAAGTCCAGTACTATTTCTAATGGTCTCATTTCTGGTCAAAAGTAAACAGCTTTTGGTAGACCAAAAGGAGCTCACTCATATGACATGATCAGTGGGCAAACTAGAAACTCAACTGCAACGTACACAAATCAGAGTTTCAAAATACATTACGAACAAGTAACTTTTTAAACAACTCAGAATAATAAAAGGAAATTTATTTCTACAACACTTCCAATATACTAATATAACTTACCAGGAGGTACAGGTGGAGGAAAGCCAGGAAACTGTGGAGGTGGGATCCCAGGGGGAAGCGTTGGGATTCCCATAGGAGGGCGATTCAAATGAGGTGGAAAAGACATTCTTGCAGTCACAATCTGCCAAAAAAGACAGAAAAAGAAACTTGTACCAATCAGTTCCCAAACATGAATTACAAAAGCAGTGCAAATCATAAGTGTCCATAACTATTTTAAATCTTTATTAAGGACATTCAACTATTTTCAATTTTTTTTTCCCCAGCTGTTCATTGAACTACAAATGTAGCAGACAGCACTTCTAGAGAAGGGTTTCAGAATGAAGAGAAAAACAAAACTGTATCTGATTCCTCATACCAATAAAGAGCATTTAACAGTTACCTTTGCAGTATCTGAAAGCAAAATTAATCTTCTAATATATTTTCAATAAAGGAAGTAGCGCTGTTGTACAAGAAATGATCACAGACAATACAACTGTAGCACAAGATGAGAGAGAGAACTGAGACATCCCAATGTTCAGTATTAATGGGAATTGTATTTACGATGACACTGAGGAGATCTCTAAATTCTAGTACAGAGAGAGTTAAAAGCTTGGAAGAGGGTTCTGTGATCTATTTTTAACTTGCCAGTCCACAAATCTTCTAGAGCACAACTTGGACATTAGCCCACGATCGGAGAGTCAACATGCTACCATGGAGAATAAAGATCGTTTCAACATCATTTGCTATTCAGATAGTTATTATTATGTGCACGTTACTGACCCTGAAACAGACACCACCCAGTAGTAAAAACCCCAAGGTCACCCTTAATGCAACTAAGGAGGCAGGCATTCTTGCTTCCGATTCGTACAACACACATGTAGATTATAACATGCTTTCCTCAAGGCATGAACACAATGGCAGCACTGAACGCACAAGGAATGGGAAACAAGTGTTGCAGAAGACAGATATGACTTCCATATATGTACAAGAGCAAGTCATTAATGACAGTCTTAAATACTAGAAGTAAAAGCTAGTATCAGTACTCTAACATAATAGTAGGTACTTTGAAAGAGCTAAAAAATTACAAGAGAATCATGTAGGAAAACTTTATTTCGCCAGACTCTAGAAACAACTATGTGAGATAAATGTATCTTGTGGATTGGAAAAGATGAAAAAGAAACCCAAATGTATTTGGTAACACCTCTGAACATCAGAACTTACTTATTCTGGTTTAAGAACATATATATAACACTATCACATAATTAATTCAAAACAACACTTACAACTACATCCATTACATGAGGTGTGCGATGATGGCATTCATTAATTGGCCTCAAAGGGCTTTTATCAACACCTCACCAGGCCAAACAATGCACACACCTGTGACAAAAGATCTAAGATGGCAAAAGAAAGAAGAGCAAATGCAAACATTCTTCCAACAGTTCGATAAAGATTTTATGTAATATAATACACATAAAACCTTCCCTCTCTTAGACTCCATATATGGCTAAGAACACATTTCCTTTCTGTCATTCTTGTATTTTTAAAACTGCACAGGCAAAGAAAGGCAGCAAAGATATATGCCATTTTATTTTTATAAAAACTATTGTCTCTTCAGACTTATGCGCACATCTGCTGACATTCATCTAGAATCTGAAACTTGGATGGTATGGAAAGGAACAGAACTCCCTTATCTGCCTTGGTACCACTATTTGAAACTTTCACATGCAAAAAAAAAAAAAAAAGCCAACAGAAAAGGCACAAAATTAAGATATTTAAGGTTCTCAGTCCTTAAATATATTGCAACCTGATAGATAGCCAGACAAAATTCAAAGGTGTTTTAGGGCAGATGGTACAGCAATAAGCTACTGGGTCTGAGATGGTTCTAAATAGGCTACAACCGTGTTACACCATCAAAAGTACACAAGATGTTAAAGAGTGGTCTGTAAAACAAAGAACAATTGGGGAAGTAATTTTCCAAGCTGCCTGTAGGTGTAGTCCCTTCTCTCACTGATAAGCACTTTATCTGAGCCACCATTTTGGAGAAGCAAATGAAAAAAAGCCTAGGGACTAAGAGGTGAAACAATTTGTTGAATTAAAAGATGCTGAAACATACTGTACTCAGTGGATGTTAGATATGCACAAAGGAGAAACTGGTTGGTTGGGTTTTTTTAAATTTAAATTTAATTGGAAAAGATGATTTAGCAGCCAACAAAGTTATTATTTACTGCAGAAAGGAGCAAGGCAGTAAGAAGAGAACAAACCCAGTCTTTCAATCTTCTAGTTAGATAATGTGAAACACAATTATCTGTAGGGCTTCAACAATCCATTTCACTTGAAGCACTCTGTTCTTTCCCCTCCACCCCTTATATTTGTACAATTATTTTTAAAGCTGTAGAAAGCTGCCCTGTTACTGACTTAATTCTTGCATGGACCAATCCTAGCACCTCTACTGCCTGTGACACTGAAGATCAACACCAGAATTAAAGAAAGCCTTGGTCTGTTTCTCACTACTATATGTAACTACCAATGTGAAACCAGCAGAGAGAACAGTTTAATTCTGTTTCCATTATGAAAGCTCTCAGGATCAACAGATACCAAGATTGAAACTGCTCACTGGAGAAGTGAGAGATCTGGATGAGAGAGGAAGATGCATCCAAGATGCAACAATGAAGGGAACTGCACAGCACATTCTTTTCTGTCAGGAGCTACAAAACACACTGGAAATGTAGACACTCTTCCAATAGTCAGAGGGGCCTCTGACATAAAATTTCTAAACAAGTACAAACCAAAGGTTAAGCATGAAAAGTTAGAAGATGCTAAGCTGGATCTAGGTAGAATACATTTGTAGACATCTCAGGAACAGTACCTTGAACTTCTCTGCAGACTGTCCTACTACTCTGCCAGTACAGTTCACTGATCAGTGTCTGATACATTCACTGTTGTCTCAGTATTCTATATGGCGAACTTCAAATTTCCCCAATTTATTCAAATGCGTAAGTAGGGAACTAAACAGTCCTGAGATATTTTTAAAACTCCTGTTGCTTGCGGAAGTATTATCTCAAGTGAAACTGAATGTAAGCAGCATTCTTGACAGCTGCATTTTAACTGGCAGCTCTTTAAGCAAGAGAGTAATTTGAGTGAATATTACAGTGGTCACAAAAATACCAGAAAAAGAAAAGCAGTGATCAACTGGCCTGATGTCACTGAAAATACTGAAACAATGAAATCTTTAGCCCCCAGAATGATGGATTTGTGTCAAGTGTCTGCATGCAGTCAATTTAGTCTATGTCTGTGTGCCAGCAGGCAGACCAATGCAACAGGAGCAAGTCTGTTAAACAAAACTAACAGAGTTGAGGCCCTAACGTCCACACTACATTTTTCCAATATATTTTCCGCCAAAAGGAATCTAGCTCATCCACTGAAGTAGTGCAAACCAATGTGAAATAAAAGTTTCCCAAGTGATGATGACTGCGAGACTTCATTCAAGAGCACACCCCGCTCCAAGTTAACACAGTAAAGTAGGTGCGCAAGTTATTAAGCCTTGGGCCATTTTTGTAAGCTTTCTCTACACAGACCCACCTCAGAAACAGCCCAAGCTACTAACTAAAGAAGCGCTACATAAATACAGCTATAATATTTCAGGTTCAACTTTGGCCCAGAAGGAGTTCAGTTGCTTTCATACACTGCAGTTCTGAGTTAATAAGTCCTGGTGGAACCAAGCACCACGAAGAGTCAGCTGCACCAATCTTCTGAAACTGGAAGAGAGTACAAGGCTATCCATATGGTTCTAAGGTTTGGTAGAACCCACTGGGACTTGTTAATTCTGTTTTGGTGCAATCCCTGTTGGGACAGAGCTCTGTCCACGAGGAGCACACTGGCTCTGACGAACGGCAAAGCAAGTGCACAAGGCTGGCCCGAGTGCTGGACTCCGCTGTCTGAGACCACACAGAACTCACAACTACTATGAAACAAGAGTCACCATCATTCAGACATTGCTGCCCTGTTCTTTATTATCTCTGACTCCCAGAAGTCCCAATAAAAGGGGACTGAGATTGTACTGGTCTAGCTGCATGGTTAATATAGTAATTTTTTTAAAGCCATAATATTCATTAAGCCTTCTGTCTAATTGATTGACTTTACTTTTTAAATAAAAGAGTGAAGAGATATGTCATAAACAGAATGTAAGTTTAATAAAAATCACTGCTAGCTAATGTATTTTAAACAGACAATTCTATCTCACGGCAGCATAAATCTACCAGCATTACAAGATTAATATCCTAAGGATAGTCTTACTCAAAAACTTGCAAAACATCTTCACCATTTTCTAAACAGTTAATTCCCTATGAAGCACACAGTTACAATACTTACTGCTGTTATACTAAACAAAGTTAAAATTAACTGTAAAACCCCTCAAGTCTTAATGCATAAACAAACTTCATGTGTTTTAAGAATACATAATGAAGTATCATAAGAGCAGTGACAGTATGGCCAATCTAGTTTGACTTCACTTTATCCCATTTTACTTCAACATTTTCACAAAACAATTTTTCTGCACAACACAAAATCTGCACACTTAGTCAAGAATAAATTGCACAAAACATCTGTGCAGGATGGCGCCACAAATAAGGGAGCGATAAGTGCAAAACTCTCTTGAAATGTTGTTGTTGTTTGTTTTTTAATGAACTACAGTCCAACTTTGATTAAGCTATTAAGATTTAGATTATTCCAAGAGTGCCTGCCAAAATCCACATCTAAGGTAACTGTGTAACATTACGCTATTTAGTAACACCCTAAAGAACTGTTACACCAAGACATTTGATTGGTATGTCCATACTACTATGTTTCATTGAAATGTCCCCACAGAAAGGCTTACACACATAAAAATGGTCTTAATGCTTTTAAAGAACTAGAGTAATTCCTATTAAGAAGTGTACAATGTTTTCACATTTGATTCTTATGTCAATACCCAAACAGCACCAGAGAGTGAATAATCACTTCCTCTAATGTAGGACAAAGTATTTTACCGGCTTTGTATCATGAAAGGTGCAGCTGAGCAAGAAAAGCATTTTCAGAAGCAACTGGCAAAAACACATGCAATAAACCAATCTGTTAAAGTGGGTACTATCAAATAGACTTTTGCATGAGTCTCTATGTGATGTGCAGATATTTAAGCCATTTAAAAATAAATAGTCTCCTAGTTTGTCACTCAATGAAGATGCTGTTTATATTACTGCTTGTCACCAAAAAAAAAAAGCTCCCTAAAAGAAAAATCATCTATTTCAAGCCAACTAGTTTTCCCGGGGAAAATGACCACTTCCTCAGACCCTACAGTTTTCTCCAAAATTGCCTGCAAGCTAACCAAGGATTAAATGTGAAACACAATAGACACAGGGAGAGATAAAACATATTATAGATTTCCTAAGTATATATATTTCTGATAGAAAACCCTAGTATTTTCTCAAGCTCATTTTTCAGAGGTGATCTAGAAAGTATTCAAGAACTGCCACGGGATAGGTGCATCCCAAACTGTTATTATGAAGCCACACAAGAAGCAACACGTTTATCCAAACCAAAAGCTCGGTCCAAAAACCCCTTACCTACGGATTCATTAAGTATGTCATCAGTACTTCAAGATATTTAAGTCCTAGTTCTGTGCCTCTGCACCCATATAAAGCCCCAGTCAGTCAAATAAGTGACTCTCCATTCTAACTTGGCTATTAACTCTTCCCAAAACATAAACTGGCTGTGGCATTACAACGTTTATGTGAATGGGCACTCGAGGCAGAGAAGCAGAGAGACGAGACGCACTCTGTACAATGCCACTCCTTTACTGGGAAAGTAAGAAACAATCCTGTTCTTCCTTTTAATTTCCTCTGGACCACCTCCATAAATGCTGATGCAATACCTGAAGCAATGATTTCCTGCTAACACAAAAAAGTTACTAAAAACTCGTGTGCCTGCATTTTAATTGGAATGGACCGCGACCTATCCAATTTTGAGATTCTACTTCCTGTAAGTCCGTTTAAGAATTACTGTTGAAAAAAAAAAAAGTTATTTCTGTTCAGGACGTTCCTTGTATTTAAACAAAACCCTCCTTTCCTTCAGGCAGACAAAGGTCTTTTTCTACAGTGGAAAAACACATCATGGGAAAAACATGCAGTGTGCACATACAACTGTTACTGACATGGCTGAATCACTCTTGATTCCTTTATGCACGAGCTGCTAACACGTGTTTTAAGAACATCACCCCACACACGCTAAGGACAATAACTTCTCTGTCGCGATACGGTCGAAAATCGTTCCATCGCGTGAGCTGTTTCCCCAGCGCGGAATAGTAAAAATCCCACCCACAGCCCAAGGCGGCCTGGCCGGAGCAGGGGACGGCGTGGGGCGCCGGCAAAGCTCGGCGCAGGGCCTGATCCCGGGTGCGCGATGGGCTCCCCTCCCCGGCCCCGCGGGGCCGCTCCCGCCCCGCCTGCCCGGGCCGGCTCCGGGCCTGCGGAAGGAACTCGCACGCGTCCCGGCGGCAGAGAAAGGAACGGGCCTCGCAGGCACCGCCCCGAGCCCGCTCGCCCGTTCCACGCCCCGACCAGGCCCGAGCCGCCTCCCCAGCGAGCGCCCGCCGCGGCCCAGCGGCCCCGGCCGCGCTTCCACCCAGCGGGCGGCCGAGGCGCCACCGCCGCGTGCCCTCCGGCCCTCCCTCGCGCCCCCCGCGTCCCGCCGGCTCTCACCCGTCGCTGCGGAGCGGGATCCGCGGGATGGCGCGGGAGGCGCTGGGCCGGCTGAGGCCCCGCTAGGCCGCGAACACACCGCGCCGAGCCGCCGCCGCCGCCGCGCCGCGCGGGGTCATGTGACCCGCCCCTTCCGCCAGCGGCCCGGCATGCACCGCGCCGCGCCGCCACAGGGGCGGCCGTGGCAGAGCGGCCGCCCGCGCGGCCGGGCTGTAACGCGGCCGGCCACGGGGCGGCGC
>JAWMRA010000161.1:27628172-27701900 GCA_035584735.1 Pseudotriccus pelzelni
CATCACTGTTTGTTATTCAGGCTGTCTGTTAAATAGCTCCCTCAGGAAAGGGATCCTTATCTTTACAACATACTAGCCATGCATAAATTCTTTACGAACAAACAAAAAAAAGTAAAACAGTTTATTACATATATAGTACAATCTAGTAGAACAAAAGTACTCAGAGCATGGTGCTTATATGGTTGTGCCAAAGATGTGGGTTTGGTCCGTGTGTGGGCCAGAGCTGGACTCGATAGTTCTGGGTCCCTTCCAACTGAGAATATTCTGTGAATATTCTGTGATACTTAGGCAATACACTTGAATTCTGAGAGGGCCTCAATCACTCCTAGTGTTAGGAACTTCACCAGTGCCTCATTTTTGTGGTAATTGGACCTGCTGACTCAGTTTCGTGAAATGATAGTAGCTCACCTGAGAAAAGGTAAACTTGCAACCACTGCCTTCTACATGGATATCCACTTATGTAATTTGGCTCCCTCTTGAAATTGTTTGTCCATAACCAAAGCAGGGGACCAAAGAAGGGGCACTTTATAGCTGCCCATCAGTGGTTATCAATGTGTAAAGTCCACCAAAGGGAAACAGTGCATGTCCTTCCTCTGGTGAGGTAACCATTAGCATTTGATCCAAGTATCCGGCCAAAAACTCTTGCTCCTTTAGAGGAGAAATTCCCTGTGCACTGGCTATGCTACAACAAAAATACTGTTGCGTATTATCTAAATCATATACTTTCGTATACATGTACAGCCAATGAAAAAATAACTCATCGTTTTGTTGTAGAACCGTACCTGTTCCAGCCAGTACCGTGAGCCAAAAGCTCACTGGAGCCATTACTGGCCAAGGTTATTTCCTCATCGTGCAGTTTCATTGACCATTTCTGTCTGGCATCCACAACCCATTCCCATAGCTCCAGTTTGTGACTGTGAATCTGCCATTTTTTGGCAGGTGTGTGCCTCTATTTCAGACGTCCATTCTCTTTCAGCTAAATAAATGGCAGCAATTCACTCACTGGTTGACGCTACTGTCACAAAAAAATATAAAAAAAGGTCTCAATGACAGTGGCCGGTGGCACTCCTTGTCGAGACTTCGTTTAAACCCATGAGAGCTGGGCGCCAAGTGGACACCGTGATCCATTCATCTGTCCAACCTGGAGGCCTGGGAGCAGCCGCTTGGTTGTTCTCCAGGCAGCAGGAGGAAACAGCTTCGCTCTCAAACCCTGCGGGAGGCTGTTTACTCTCCTCCGGCGCAGCTCCTCGGGTGACCCGGACGGGTTGCGAGGCGGGGATGGAAAACAAAGCGAAGGGAGCAGAAAACCCCGGGGTCACGGCAAGGGCCTGGGGTACCGCCTGCCCGCCGCGGGCACTGCACCGACCGCGCCGGCGGCAGGGCCGGGGCGGTGCGGCCCCCCGACTACAGCTCCCGGCGTGCCAGCGCCGCCCCGCCTCCTGCCGCCGCCTTCCCGTCTCCGCGGTGAGAAAATAACCCCGGAGTTCCCCGCGATCAGCTGATCCCGGCTGACAACGAGGGGAGCGGGCGGAGGGGGCGCGGGTCCTGCCCGGCCCTGCCCTGCCCTGCCCAGCCCCCCCGGGCGCCCCGACTGCATGGTCGGCCCCTGGGGGAGGAGGACCGGGACACCCCCCCCGGGCGCGGAGGGGACGGGGGGGAGGAGGAAGCGGCGGCCGGGACCCGAGTCCTTAGTCACCGGGTGCCGGCGGGAGGAAGGGGAAGAAAGGTGGCCGCCGGCTTGTAAACAATAGCCCGGCTCGCGGCGCCCCGTGCCGCGCCGCCTTTGTTCGCGGCCCCGCCGCGGCTCCCCGCCCGCTGCCGCCGCTCGGCGGGAGGAACCCGGGGGCTCCCTCGCCGTCCCCGGCCGGCGCGGCGCCGAGCGCAGCCCAGGTAGGCGCGGGCGGGGGGAGGCGCCGGCCGGCACCGCCGTTACGTAACCGCGGGCGGGTGGCGGGGTCCGCCCGGGGCCGGCCGAGCCACAAGTGCGGGCGCGGCGGGGCAGTGCCCGCCCGGCGCCGGGGCTGCGGGGCCGGCCGGCAGAGCGGGCGCGGGGCGTCACGCTGCGGCCGGGGGCGTCCGCGCTGGATGGAGGAGGGGAGGCGGCCCAGGGCCGGTGCCCCGCGCGGCCCGCAGGCAGCAGGTCGAGACAAAGGCGGCGGGGTGCGCAGGCTGCCCTCGGCGGGCGCTGGGCTCGGGGCTCTGCTCTGCCAACTTGGGGCGCTGAGCAAGAGGGAGAAAATCCTGGTCGTCTGACAGCCTGGCCGCGGTAGCGATCGTCATCCCGCGTTACTAGAAGGAGCGCACGAATAGAGCGGATTTTTGTTTGTCTGGCGAAGCACATCAGGAAATTCCCAGCAAACAAATACTGTGAACTCTCCGAAGGAGGAGCTTAGCTGCGGAGTGAAAGCAGAGAAATTTCTAGTCTTGACACGGTCCTTTTGTGTGTGTGTACATGTATATGCACTTGTGTGTTTCTGATGCCTTTTTTGTCTCTGTCAGCAGCTGTCTCCCTTCGATCTCTGCTTCAGGGAAATACTTGTTGTACCTGCTGAAGTACACCAGGCTGGGGTTTTTTTTTGTCATCACTGACAGTACGTTAGACAGCTAAGCAGAGAAAGAATGTACACTGGCATTTGGGTGTAGTAATACATGAAACCAGCCACGCTATTTAAGTTTATTTTGGAGAAAGAAAACTTCATTAACACTTAAAAAGACTCTTCCTGTGAGGCAGGTCAGTGTATCAATCTTACAGAAATATATATATTAATTATTTAAAATTAAGTACAGACAACACTTGTCTTTCTTTCCTGTATGAAAATACTAAATTTGCAACTGACTTTTACACATATCATTGTTTGAAACAGAAACAGGAGGGAAAAACATTGCTTTAAAGAAATCTGAAGATGAGTGCCCACACACAAACTGCAGAGAAAGGACAGAACACGACACTCCTGTGCCAGGAAAGCTATGTTTGCAGTGGGACAGATGAAGCAATCTTTGAGTGTGATGAGTGCCGGAGCCTACAGTGCCAGCGTTGTGAAGAAGAGCTGCATCAGCCAGAAAGGTTACGGAACCACGAACGGACCCGTATAAGACCTGGCCATGTCCCGTACTGTGACTCCTGCAAAGGTGCCAATGGGAACATAATGCATGCCAGTATGACGGGCTCAAGGCAAATAGCAGCAGTGAGGTGCCAGGTGTGCAAAATCAACCTCTGTGTGGAGTGTCAGAAGAGAACACATGCTGGGGGGAACAGAAGGAAGCACCCTGTCACTGTGTACCATGCTGGCAAAGCCCAAGAACAGGAAGAGGAGGAGGGAATGGATGAGGAGACCAAGAGAAGGAAGATGACAGAGAAAGTAGTGAGTTTCCTCTTGGTGGATGAAACTGAGGAGATTCAGGTAAGAACTGTAGTTTGTTTGAACAGGCAAGATCCTTTAGTTTCTATCTTAATCTAGCAGGCTGCTGTGATGCAGGGTTAGTATGTGAAGTGTAGCTGGCAGCAGTGGCAGCAAAACAATGGCCAGTTAAGTGCCTTGGAGCATCTTGGGCTAAGACACAGCACCTTGGAGTGAGTGGCATTGCTCATGAGTTCCTCAAAAGGTCAAGTTCGTTAAAACCTTATGTGTGGCAAGAGCCTCCTCTAAGAGGCTTGGTAAGCAAAGCTGGTGGAAGAATTGACTGTACTGACACACACACACACACACAATTAAGATAAGAGCTGTCTGTGCAGGATGCTGATCATTCCTGAACAGAGCTGTATGGACAGTATGGCAGTATATCCCACAAATGGGAGTGCTGGCAGCCAATCTCCTGCCATACGACTAGGGGAGGGCACTGTACCAAACAGTGCTAATGCAAGACTAAAGCCCCTTGCTGCCATCCTTTAGCACCAGTAAATCTATCCGTATTTTAGAAATGGGACAAAGTAGAAATAAGTGTCCCAAGTGTGCCATCCAAGTCCTACAGACACCATGGTTAAGCTATACTGCTTGTCAGAAATACTATTACATGTTAGCCTTTCGGTGAAAGAGGGAGAAATTGCCAGCAATTTGGGGTAGACCTGCTGATAAAAATAATAGAAATATTTGACTAGGAAAACCGCTCATGAGGCATTATTTTAGAGTGTCTAGAGTTCAATATTTGCAGTTAAAGAACTCTTCTGTTGGCCCTTACACTTGGTGAGCATAAGCTCTTTACAGGGTAAAAGTAATTTATAAATACAAAAGCAGCAATGTGTGAAAGTCATGGACCAGGTTAATTACCCAAGTAAAAATTCAACTTTGTCTTCTGGCTTCCAGTTTGCATTTTTTTATGTTACACCTTGTTCAGGAGACACTGAAAGAAAATGTGTAGTCACCCGAAGACTCAATATCTGGTTGCTCTAATTTAGCAATATTCATGCTAACATCAGTAAAAAGAATTGTGATGATACTATGATTGTTGATGTTGTAGTTATTTGTATCCATCTTAGTCAATGTGCCAATCATGAATTGCAAGGAAATATGACTTAAGTATCTCATAACTATTCTATACTATAGAATTGTGTGTGTGTGTGTGTATGTAGTTATACCGTAGTATAGAGTAGTTGCAAAATACTTGGGTCACATTTTTTGTCCATTCAGGTGTACTGATTGCCAACTCATATGGCTTTTGAAGGGGGAAGGGAGGAAAGGATGACAGTTCTTGTGGTGCACTGACATACAAAACAGACTTTGAGGGACATCAGTGACTGTAAACTGAGTGCTTGAGTTTCAGGTGTAGTAGCAGTCCTAAGTTTGTGTATCTCTAAACCCTGAGCAAACACACATTTCCTTGTAATACGTGACAGATGCAACTATTACTCTTCAGATGCAGGCTTTTCAATAATCCTCATCTAGCCACTAGAGCAAGCTCTGAAATGCCTTGGAACAGGGCTGTCTTGGAAAGCTGCTCACAAACTGTGACAACTGTGGTTGTACCGGTTTAAGTTATATTTATACTCATGAATCTGTAAGCCTTATTGAGGTAGACCTTTGGCTGCCTCTTGCAAGCAAGTGCATTTGCTATTTAAATGTCATGGGCAATAAAGCCAACTGCCTTATTTGGACAGCAGTGGTCCTTTATCAGATCATAGCAGTTTGGTCAGAACAGGGTTGGGTTGAAAAGGCCCTCCAAAAATGATCTTGTATCGCTATAAAGATGTTAAATCTGAGCTCTCCCATCTGGAGCAATCTTCTCTTCCTCACAGCTGAATACTTATGTGACATCTCACAGCCAATGTCAAAGCAGTTTGAGAGTTTTCAATTAAAATATTTTCTGGCAGCTGGAATTTGAAGAGTGCTTGCTATTATAGTAATGTTTCTGCTAGTGAGCATGAGGATCTTTATTTAGAGAGGCCTGTCAGATGACTAACTAGCTTTGAAGACATCTTGCTTGGCATCTTTTGCTCTTGATAATACTGATCAGCCAATTTACCTATATATAAATATATATATATACATATACAACTTATTTTGTGCTTATCATTACTTGGGGAGAAATCATTAGAATATTCTTTATTTAAACCAACTTTTTGTCGAAAAATGCCAAAATATTAATAACTTGAAATGTGGACATTCAGGGTTTGAGGGTGTGTGTCTCTTTAAGCTTGAGTAGAAAAATAACTAGACTCCATAATTCTGATAGATCCTTATCTTTAACTGTCTGTTTAATGACCTTTGGAACTTGACAATTGTTGCATTAGTTAGGAAATAAGAGAGGAAAGTGCTGATTTGCTGTCAGTGTTAGATTTTGCCATAGCAATGTTAAAAGCTACCAAAAATACAAAATTAGGCAGAACTAGTTATGGTGCTGAACAAACATCATGGATTGAGATAATCACAGATGTATACTTGTTTACAAACCTGTAACTTGAAAGTGGTTTAGTGAGATGGAGACACAAGGCCAAAAGATTTCTTTCTTAGTTTTCTTTGGAACTTGGAGTTGTTAAGCTCAAGCAGTTACGTTTCGCCTCACTGTTCCTGTTGGCTTCTTGGAGGTGGTAGCTCTGAAACCAAAGAACATTTATAGCATGTAAGCAAATGGCTGATCTAGTTCTAGATCCAGAAGCGCAGTGGATTAATCCATAACGAGCTGTACCTGAGCAAGTTCATTTAGCTGAGAGGTGGGAATTCTGAGCTTGGGCTCAGCACTACACTGATACAGCTGTGATAATTCTGAGATCTGCATAACTGTCTTTTTGCCATGTAGCACAGATGTGCTGGCCTGCTCAAAGCTTTTTGTGCTTTGCAGACATAACTATAAGCTCAGAAAACTGAGGACTTCTTGTGCTTGTTCAAATTCATTTAGTTCAGGAAAGGTCCCATTTTAGACCACCACTTGTTTGTAGAGAACTGATGGTAGCTAAAGTTTGTATCTGTGAAATAGAAGCTTCTCTGTCATGTTCATCATAACAGCACTATATCTGAGCACCTCAGAAAGAGGTTGGCTATCTCATGCTAAGAAAATGCTGTTAGATGTTAAATCCAAGTTCTCACTGCAAGTCTGTGGAAGAACAGAGAGAGAGGTTGTTCCTCGTGGAGTCCTGCCCCAGCTGTCTCACACACCATGCAGTGCAATGCTTTGTGGCTCTTGTGAGTTAGACCCCAGTCATCTTGACATACATGATAAATTTTTTCCTTATTCTTACAGGAATTGTTGTCCCTCATAAGACCCTATTGACTTCTATCAGAAAACAGATCTTAACTGTTTTACAAATTGGCATCACCTGCAGTTTAGATCCTATTCTAGGTGCTTTTTCTCAGGCTATGTTGTGCAGTTTCTCTTTACACAGTATTAAACTTTTGGCCTTATCTATCGCATATCGAAAGTTGAGGTTTCAATCAAATTGTTCTTGATAACTGCAACATCTGTTTGTTAATGGGCTTTGACATAGTCTATCTTCTTTGGTCATCTCTACTGAGAATGATATTGTGGGAATTACTTCCTCAGTCAGTTGCTTTGGTATTGTCACTGCTGTCCTTACATCTTCCACATCTCCTATTTACCTTGTTAGACTCAAACTGTGTGCCTTCTTTTTCTATGTGTGTAAATCTCCCAACTGAATCTTCTGATCTGCTCTGTCAAGGTGTCAGACTTTCTTTCTTGTCTCTAACTTGCTGGATTCTCAAAACAAGCATTATGGTGCTGTCACTATTGCTGCCCCTTGCACACAGGAGGCATTTCTCATAAGAACTCACAGAATCAATTAACTGATACTTTTTAAAATTCCCCTGTATTTGTGGATTTATTAAGAAAAACACAGAGAAATACAATGATAAAAACAAGACTCAGGATAATTGGTTTAAGTGCTGGTACTGTCTCACTGTCCCATGTCAGCTGCATCTGTCTTTGTCTCTTGTACTTATGTTTATGCAATTTCTGGAACAGTATCCATTTTTGCTTTGTATTTATACAACACACTTGCAATAGAGCTCTTTAGCATAAAGCAGGGAGTTACGAATCCATTGTAGAATGAACTTTATTTACTACTTATTCTGAGGCAGGGAATAAGTGCTTAACAATGCACAACAACAACTTGATATCTTTATCTTGGGGAACAGATGCTGGGAGTTCTTACCACAGGATCAAAACTTAGTTGTAGTGTCACTAGTGGTTTCTACGATAACGCTTTGCCCAAAGCCCTAATTAAGGACTTGGCCCATACACTTAATAGAAGTAGAGAAAGTCTTTCATCTACCCCAGAAGATAGGGGAGGACATGTGTGGTTTTTAGTAATCTGCCTTAGAGTTTGCAGATCTTTAACCAGAAACTAACTCTGTCACAAGAAATAACCTAATCTATGGGTTTCAACGAAAAATAAAAGGTAGCCTGACCTGCCGAGGAGATGAGAAGAAAAGATAGGTTTTTTTCCAGCTAGTCACAAAAATATTCCCAGCAGTGTAATCTTATGTGGGAGAAAGGAGTGTATATTTATTACTGTCTCTCTCCTGAGATACCTCTCCCCTGAGCTCCCTTTCTTCAATTTGCAGTCTTTTTCTTTTGCCAATAGGTATCTCAATTTCCCAAATCTAGCCCCATTCCTTGAGTTCTTTTTATTCCTTCTAGTTAGACACCTAAAGGATTATGCTCTTCTCCTCAGCAAATACGGAGCAGGATCTGTGCAAGGCTTTTCAGTGAGTTAAGATGACAGGAAAGGACCTGTAGCCCTTATTTGAATGCAGACCATTTAATACAATCATTAAATAACGAGCTGCTAACAGCGCAACAGTTCATGTGTCCTCCTCTGCCTCTCCTTGTTAAAAAGTTACACATACATGGTGATGATTTTAGGGATGCTAGCTGCTTTGCTTTTCTCACTCCCACTGTAAACCTGATGAAAGTACCATGACTTTTTTCCTTATTGATCTGAGCCTGGCTAAAGTCTAGGGATGAGAGAATAGAGAGTCAATAGGAGTGCTATTTCTTGTCAAGTATTCTTTGTCAGTTAATGGGAGGTAATGTATGTTTTCTCTCCTAAAAGAAGGTCATGATCTCTTAAGTCTTACTGCTTGCGTTTGTCTAGCAAATAGTGCTAGTTCCTTTGACACCCTTGTGTTTGACACCGATCTGTTTTTGGGAGACTGTGTTTTTTTGGTTGCGTTTTTTTTTGTGCTTTAGGGTAGCACAGTCAGCTGTAAGTTTCTGGGAATTTTAGTCCATTTTCTGTAAAGTGGGGAGTTACAGCTAGTATATTTGCCATGGATATAAAGGAGGAGGAAACAATGTTGAAGGATCTGAGTTTTTTAGGTCTGTGTGATCTGTTGTATCAGGATATGTAATTTCTGTCCCTTGATATTGTTGCTGTGCTATTGATGAGTTTGATTCGTCTTTGTGCTTTAAAGAAGTTTCCTTTCCAAAATATTTTTGGGAGTTTACTGTCCTATGCTTTAGGAATTTTTCTCTTAATACTTTGTTATTTTTCAGTATTCTTCCTATCCCAGTCTGTTATCAGTTCACTCACATTAAAGTGCACTGTTTTTCTGTCCTTGGAATAAAGCAGTAGAAAAACTACTTAGCAGTTACTGGTTAGGAATGTTCTTTCTTCCACTGGACATATACCAGTATTTTGAAGAGTATTTTTAGAAGATAGGAGTGGAGCCAGCCTTTTAATAAATACACAGCTCCTTTAACAGTCTCAGGCTGACTCTTTCCTAATTTGAACATAGCCCAGTACAAATACTGCTTTTCCATGGAGCCAGTCTTGCACCTTCTTCTTGATGCAGTACTCTTGGACAGTAATTAAAGTCGAGTATTTTGCTTGCTTCCTGTCTCTTTTGTCCATTTGCTGACATGAGTGCAGGTGTGGAAGCCAAGGAGAGCATCTCACAGGTGAGAGAAGTTGGTAACAAGCTAGTCTGGAATTACCCAGTGTTTCATTCAAGGAGTTCCTGAACTTAGTTTATTTCCTGAACTAAATAATATTGGTGGGGGAAAGGGTGTGTTTTAGTGCTTCCTCCGCTGTACCCCTCTTTGTACTTATCCAGGGTATCCTTTTGGGCTCCTGGGTGCTGCCAGAAGGAGCAGGATTTAAGTGCTTTGGGGTACATTCAAGAAAGAAAAGGGTCAGCTTGCTGTCCTCCAGCCCTTCTGTCTCTTCTCTTCCACTTTCTCATTGCTGCAGAGGTGACTAGAAGTTGCTGCAGATGTTGTTGCAGTAGACTTTTGATTTTTTTACCTGGATTGTTAATGCCTTGCTGTAGGATCACATAAAGGCTGAAGTTTGAGTCCTTTGGTCTACCTATCAAAACAATCTGAAACTGGGAAAATAATGAGTTCCTATTTTCTACGAAGAGTGGAACTGTAATACAAGTAAGTTTGTAAATGGCCCTCTTAACAAGGACAGTGGTATAAAGTAGTGTCCACACAGGTAATCCAGCTATTCTTAATATTGAGGAAGACTAATAGTTATACAATAAACTTGCTCACTGACTTGCTGCTCAGCTTACTATTGTATTTTGGAGGCTGCATGGGGTGGACATGAAACATGCTGTTTCCTCAGGAACGTTATTAGAGTCTTTCTTTTCTACTTTGCTGTTTATTTTCATCAAACTTTAAAGAAACTTAGAGACACCTATTTATTTATCAAATATGTCTGTGTAATTCCATTATGGATTTTAAGTTATATATATGGAAGACTTGAGTAATAGCATAAATTATGTTTTCTGTGGGAAGTCTTCCATACCAAAAGGTATAGGAGGCAACCTAAGGTAGAAAACTATAGCTGCTTGGACTTAAGAGTCGGCCTTGATTCTTCTTGAGCACCTGCTTATGATCAAAATCTTCTCTCTTGCTTGGAAGTCTCTAAAAGCTGAGAGGGAGTAATGACCTCTTCAGGTCCATTTCAACTGTAATAAGTCTATGATCTTATAGGAAACAGGACTTGAATTACTATAGTTTAGGGCCTCTCTTAGAACTCTGTTGGTGTAACGGGCTTCATAGCAGAGTTTCTCTTCCTCACAGGCAGCTACCCAATTCTTTTTCTTGCTTGATAACAAGAAACACTTGGGAATATCAACAAAAATTTGTCCTGGGGCAAAAGCAGGGAGTTTCCAGTTCCTTTTTTTAATAACCTGTTGCACTTGAGTTGCTGGGGGTAGCCAGCTACACTTCTTTGCATTCGTGCACTTTCTTTTCAGGAGTGATTGTGAGGAGCCCTGCAGAGATGTGAATTTTGGTGGCAGCACTGTACTATGGTGGAGCTTATTCTTTTCAGGTTAGTCTTACAGGCTGTAGTTAAAGGAATAAATCTGTTTTATAGATTTCTCTTTTGTTTTCAATGTACACTGAAATTTTGACTTAAGGGTAGGACCTGGGGCTTTAGGTATGCACCCATAAGACTTTTGTGTAACTCTGCCTGTGGGTAGAGCTCAGATTTTTAGAGTTAAAACAGATTTAGAAGCAGTGTATTAAAGAACTGGTCTGTGTTGAGCAGGCAGATCTGACAGATCTGTTCTGTGTCCAGGTTTAATGATTGATATGATACTCTGTCCTTAAGATCAGTTACCTAATATTGTCTCAGTTTTGTGTTTTAGAAGTTCACCTTTGATTTCAGGTGTTAGTTTGAATTATTATAAGCATTATCTTTTTGAAGTGTTTCTAAACTGTGAGCAGAATTACTTGTATTGCCAGTGTTAAGTAATGCTTTAGGGGAAATAGTATTTCTTTTCTTCCACTTGATTGTTTTGACTGCTTGTATGTGAAGACTGATTTGTCTCAGATGTTTGCAGTTTTATGCTGGTGTATATTCGGATGTGCTGTTACAAATCTTGTAGCTTATATTTCCAGTCATTGAAAACAGTGCTAAATTTATATCCTCTTTATTGATGTTGTGGTTGTGTATCCGAAGATATTGTCGTGTGCTGGTTGTATAATTTTAGAATCATTTAGGTTGGAAGAGAACTTTGACATCATTGAGTCCAGCCATTAACGCAGCACTGCCAAGTCCACCACTAAACCGTGTCCCTAAGCACCATGTCTACACATCTTTGAAATACCTCCAGGGGTGGTGACTCTGCCACTTCCCTGGGCTGCCTGTTCCCATGCCTGATAACCCTTGACTCAGAAATTTAATTATTTGTATGATGATATCTTTCTTGATTGCGGAAACTGTATGTTATTTATTGAAAATACTGTGTTAAAATGAGGTCAGGCAAAGAGTAAGTTTTCAAAACACAACAACAAAAGTACCAATGTGAGTCAAAATGACAGTGTAAGACTAGCAAATGAAGGCGCTCTGATGAATACTATGCCAAGCATTCTTGATTTTTGTTTTGAGCTATTGTGTGTCGTGGCACAGCTCTGGCTTTGTGCACAACCTCCATGAACATTAGCAAGCCATAAAGGCTTCAAAAGAGTTTTAAAAGGAGAAAACTGTGGTAAAAATGTCTGATTCTCTGAATGTGTTTGTTTTGCCTGGAGGCAGATGTAAAGTTGTAAGAGTACAGGTCATTGGAAACTGTTCTATTTTTTAGATTTTCTTCTCTTAAGCTTTTTAACACTTTATTGTTTTGATAACATTGTTACCAAGAAACTCATAGGCAGGAATGTCATTTTAGCAATTCTTGTTTCTTAACAAGAACTCTCTTGTTTAACAGTTCCTATTTCATTCTAGCAGCTCTGTTTCTAAATGGTTCTACTTTTTGTTAGGGCTCAGATCTAGGAAACTTGTTACGTTAAATACAATAGATTTCCAAGTATGGGTGACAAAGAAGCTTCAGTCCTAAATACGCTCCACGACCACACGGTATGAGTTTTTGTACCCTCCTTATGGAAGACTTTAGCTGTCAAGTTCTGGCTTTTTCCTGTTGAAGACCTTCACCTTCAGTTCAGCTGAGCTTGGGCAAAGGGACTGTGTAGGGAGCTGGATGGCAGTTGCTAAAAGAACTGTAGTTAAAACTATAAAAGAAAGCTAACCAGGATTCTACAGTATGATAGAGTAAAAACTGTTCATTTTAGAGGAGAGTCTTCTAGGAGCTGTACCAGAAGTGTAAATGAGTCTCTGATACTAGAATGGCAAAATAGGGAGGGACTGAAGAGATATGACTGTTGTCTTAGGTTAGACATATAGTTTTCATTCTTAATTTACATTGTTGTGCAGTTTAAGGAAGGTTTCATATTTACCCTCTGCTGTTAACGTCAGAGATTTGGAGCTCTTGGGCAATGTGGGAGTGGACACACTTATGGAAACATGATCCCTTTGCATATACAGCAGAAGGTGGTACCATAGAAATTTCTTTAGAGATGAGAAGCAAAATGGAGAAGTGGGACTTGAAAGACCTAATGGGGATTAGTACACACCCACTCTGACTTTAAATGTCTTAAAAAAACTTGCTCAAGGGAAGTAAATTTGACTACTGGTATGGGGATTATTGTGGATGGTTTTTTGAGAGCATCATCACTGTACTCAGCCTTGGTTAAAGTCAACCAGCGCACAAGAGCAGGGAGCACCCAACATCATACAAACATATGCAACTTCAAAGGGAAGGTGTTTTTTTGGTTGTACTAGTTTATTTTTTGGTTTTGTTTCTTCTCCCTCAACAAGGATGTAAGGATCTTGCAGTATCCAAAACTATGCCTAGGTTCTAAAAGGATAGGACCACTTCCTAGAGGATAGGTCTGTTGGTTCTCTGTCAAACATGAGCATCTGGATGCAACTGCTGCTCAGGAAGTCCTTTGTTATATGATTTCTGAGAATTGATAAAGCATGCTAGGAAACATTTACTTGTTTCATGTCTAAGTTCTTTGTCACTCATTACCAAGACCTGTAAGACACAGCATTGGACTAGCTAGACTTTGGTGCATTCTTGTGCTCCTGGGTAACTTGCTTGTCTGAATCACTCCTGAGTTCTGTCCTGAAATGAGGCCTGAAAGAGCCTAGAACCTTAAAAGGGGGTAACAACAGCTCAGTACTCTGGATGTGTGATTTGATATTCAGCATAACATTTTCTGCTGGAGTACTGGAACCAAATTTTCTTCTATCTGGCTCAGCAGTCCACCTCTTTTTTCCCACAATATGTTGCTTTGGCATCAGCAGTTTTTAAAGTACACTGAATGCAAAAGAAAGCTGTTGGTGTGGACATTTGCGTTAGCTTAGCTTAGGGCAATTTCCACACGAGTTGTCTCCTGCCTTTTATGGGTGGGAATGCATTGCAGAGCTACCCTTATCCCTGTGGACCCTACTGTCCTTTGTGTCTTCTGACATTATTGGCGCAGCCCCTTCCACAAACTCTCCCAAACTGCTACCAGAATAATAAGCAGTGCTGCCTGAAAGACTTGAGTCATTAGTTGTGTTGCCAATACTTAAGCAGCTGTTTGAAAACTATTTCCTTGTGCTGTCCGGGGGGCGCATGGACACTGACTCTGGCAAAAAGGATCAGCCACCCTTATGGTTAGAAGTTTGGGAGGTGGGAGTTAAAAACAAAACCCTTTGAAGAAGATATTGTCATGTCCTTTTTGCTTATGCACACATAACATATTGTCAAATCTGTAAATGTTTTAAGGAGCTATCCCATGAACCAAGAGCTTCCTTTCAACCACAGAGACATCTCCAGAGACCCTAAGAGAAACTGCATCTATCGTCTAAACTACCTTCCTGATGATAGCTAATAATAACAGCTACCAAAAAAGCAGATCCTTTCCTGTGCACCTGTAACTTGAGTGTATGTTCATGTTCTCCCACAGACACCAGGAAAGATTCTTTTGAGAGCATTTTGATTTCTCAGTTTCCTGTTTTCTTCTACTCTGAGGCTGCTGTGAATGATTTGAGTCCATGAGAAGCTACTGGAGTCCCACAGTTTTATTTTGTGAATGCTGTTCCCAACCACAATCTGGCACACTGATTACTTTTTATGGTTTTGGTATACTGGCTCTTTTTTATTTCCTTCAAAGTCTAGATGCTGCTGATAGATTTGACCAAAGCAAATGGGGCTGGCTAGGCCTGAAACTAATTTACTGATCTAAGAATAAACTTGTTCAAAGAAACCATTTATTACCTCATGGACTCTCTGGATCATGGATCCTGAGACCTTCCAACTGTCCTCTCATGGGGGGAAATAGCTAAGAGCTTCAGAACTTGAGAGGTAGGCAAGAGGAGATAGAAGCCCTGATTGTTTCAGTTGATGGGGATTCCTTGAGGAGGGAATTGGGGTGGTGGAAGTGAATTCAAGCCTTCACAAAAAGTGCTTCTGTCATAGTCTTCCCCGTCACATAATACATGAATAAAACCTGTTGGAAGAAGAAACGGCAAGGACTAAACTGTAGCCAGAAGCATAAAACTTGCGAAAGCCAAGGCCATATTCTGCAACAAAATCAAGGCAGACTCTTGCACAATGCCCTAACCCCATTTTATTGCTTGTTCATCTATTGCTGTTGCTCTAGTATCTGAAAAACGCCCTGTTCTTTAACCTAGACAGCATGACACTTGTCACTTAATCTATGCAAAGCCAAAGAGAAGTTACCAGCTGAAGGCTGTCTACTCCCTTTTGGTTTTGTATTTGCATGTTCTTTTGTGTTTTTGGGTTTTTTTTTTTATAGAAAGTACAATACAGTAAATTATGAAATGGATCATTGAGGTAGCTGTGGCACCTCTGTGAGAGCCAGTTTGACCTGTTTTGAGCACCTGACTCCAGCGCACAGCGTTGCTTCTTCTCTGCCCTGCTCTGTCTCTCCTTTCCAGCTGAGGGATTGATCAGCTGGAGAGCAATGGGAGCAGGACAGGCTGCAGCACAGATGCATGGCAGAGATTTTTCTCCCTAAACAGGTGCTTAGCCTCAGTGAATGAGGCAAGTTAAAGTGACAAAAGCATTCCCCTGAGTTTGGATGCTTGCCAGGAGACCAGTGCTGCTATGGAAGGCTGCCATGCTCCAAGTAGCTGTTCTGTCAGGCTTGGAAGAGAGTTGTGTTCCCTTCTCTGAAAGGACTGCCTCAGGGAATGGGGTGAGGTACAAGAGGTTTGACCAGACATGTAATCACAGTGAGGCATCACTTCTGGAACAGCTACAAGACGGAACAGTAAATCCCATTGATATGTATGTTTTACTAAACTGCATTCTAATATTTTGCTTTGTATTTCCTGGTGTTTCAGAAACTTATCATGAGATCTGAAGAGGAGATGATTGCTCTTTTTAATGTTATGAATCCTGAAACCAGCTGTGTTTTCAATATTGTCTACTCCAATTGCATAGTTATAATATTTTTCTCTTTTTGTTTTGGAAGGTAAGGAATGAAGAAGACTTTATTAAGAAACTGGACTGCAGTCCTGACCAGCATCTAAAGGTAGTGTCCATCTTTGGGAACACAGGGGATGGCAAGTCTCACACCCTTAACCACACTTTCTTCTATGGCCGGGAAGTCTTCAAGACGTCTCCAGCCCAAGAGTCTTGCACAGTTGGAGTCTGGGCAGCCTATGACCCTGTCCGCAGAGTGGTGGTAATTGATACAGAGGGGCTCCTGGGGGCCACTGTCAACCTGAGCCAGAGAACACGGCTGCTGCTGAAGGTCCTGGCCATCTCTGACCTTGTCATCTACCGTACTCGTGCTGACAGGCTCCACAATGATCTCTTCAAATTCCTTGGTGATGCCTCGGAGGCTTATTTAAAACATTTCACTAAGGAGCTAAAAGCTACCACAGCCCGTTGTGGCCTAGATGTTCCTCTGTCAACTTTGGGTCCAGGTGTCATCATCTTTCACGAGACTGTGTACACCAAGCTACTGGGCTCTGGTGAGTAGGCAGTAAGAAACTGAATTACAATGTGGTAAACGCTGTCTATAAATTATCAGGTTGCATTGAATATTCGGCATTCTTTACTATTGCGTACAGATATGATTCGCGTTTTGCTCTCACTTGTTTAAGTCTGGGAACCAGACTGTGGAACTAGCAGAGCATTCCCTGTTGGTGATCTGACTATTCCAGATCAGCTAGAATAATCCTCTTAGCCAGCTGTACATCAGCACTGACTAGTCATGAGTTCTGCCAGCCATAGGAGGGGACATCATACAAGATCATGAGTACGGGTGATGCAGCAGAGGAAGATGAGAAGTGATGTGGTGGGTTGACCCTGGGTGGATGCCGGGCACCCACCAAAGCCACTCTATCACTCCCCTCCACAACTGGACAGGGGAGAGAATGTAATGAAAGGTTCATGAGTTGGTATAAGGACAGAGAGAGAGATCACTCACCAAATACCACCACGGGCAAAACAGACTCAGCTTGGGGATATTAATTGCATTTATTACTGATAAAATTAGATCAGGATAATGAGAAGTAAAATAAATCTTAAAAACACCTTTTCCCCACGCCTCTGTCCTTCCCAAGTTCCACCTCCTCCCCCCCAGCAGCACAAGGAGATGGGGAATGGTGGTTATGGTCAGTCCATTGCAGGTTGTTCCCACTGCTGCTCAGGGAGAAGAGTCCTTCCCCTGCTCCAGCGTGGGACTATCCCTCCCATAGGAGACAGTCCTTCATGAACTTCTCTAGTGTGAGTCCATCCTATGGGCAACAGTTCTCCATGAACTCCAGACTGGGTCACTCTTCCAGCACTGCAGTTCTTCAGGCACAGCCTGCTCCAGCGTGGGTTCCCCACAGGGTTTGTAAGTCCTACCAGGAAAGCCTGCTCCAGCATGGGCTCTTCTGTCTATGGTCAGGAAGTCCTTGCCAGGAGCCTGCTCTAGCATGAGTTTCCCACAGGTAACTTCCCTCTTTCGGCCATCCACCTGCTCCAGCGTGGGTCTCCTCCATGGGCTGCAGGGGGGTCTCTGCACCCCTGTGATCCCCCATGGGCTGCAGGGGCACAGCTGCCCCACCATGGTCTGCACCACGGGCTGCAGGGGAACCTCAGCTCCGGTGCCTGGAGCACCTCCTGCCCCTCCTTCTGCACTGACCTTGGTGTCTGCAGAGTTGCTAACATGTTCTCACTCTGCTGCAATTACATCTGCACAATAACTTTCTTTTCCTTCTTAAATATCTTATCACAGACGTGTTACTATCATCCCTGATTGGCCCAGCCTTAGACAGCAGCAGGTCCATCCTGGAGTTGCCTGGCATTGGCTCTGCCGGGCGTGGGGCAGCAACTTCTCACAGAAACCACCCCAGTAGCCCCCCTGCTACCAAAACCTGCCCACACAAACCCAGTGCAACTGAGCCACCCTGGGATTTTGGCAAGGATATGTACTACCCTGTTGCAAATAAAATGAGGATAAAATTCTGTGTAGAAACTAGGAGGAGCAAGAATAATGACTTTGATGAATATCATTCTCCTTTTCTTAATTCTGTGGACTAGCATCATTCTGAGGCTGATGTGAGGTCGAGACTGAGTTTGTGGTGGCACAGAACTGATGATTTGATGCCACTTTTCTGTGTGCAAGGCTGAAGGAGCAGACCTGGCACACTGTTGTTCCCACCACTGTCAGTGTTCTTCACTAGTACTTGGCTCATGTAATATTTGACTATTTGTATTTAAATTCTGTATTTTATTTGTATGTCCGAGTGAAATGCACTGTCTTGTGGAAGTCATGGCGTGTTTTGGTTTTGACTATACAGGAATCTAAATTTCTTCTTTTTTGCATGTTTCAAAGGGTATGATGAAACCGTTTTTAATTTGGTCTATTTCTGGTGTTTTGATAAGCAAGATCCATAATGAATTGGCCTGCAGCAGCTGAGGCTCAGTCCTGTTGTCTGTGAACATAGAGGAGACTTCTGTTGTGTAATACCACAGCAGCCCTGGCTGACCCACATTCTCATTTTGGCTTTTCTAACCAGCGAGGTCTTGAGCTTCTAGAAGAACTTAACACTCTTTCCAGTTATTATTAGAGTAACTTCTTAATAATTTTTAACTTACTTGCAAGGCAGCTCGTTTTCTTACATACTGGTTTGCTGATGAGCAATTCAGGGTTTCATGTAGTTGTTGACATTTACTGTTTCAGCGGGTCAGCCTTTAGTGAGAACACTTTGCACCTGTATGCAAAGTCAGGGTAGTAAAAAAAAATTATATTTTTATGATCATTTCTGGTCACAGTAGGAATAGCAAAGAAACCTCTTAGCACATGGATATGCAGAAAGCTGTAAACATCTGTCTCAATGGATAATTGAGATAAGTGTGTTTATATAGTTTTAGGGCAGGGAAGAAAGGGCCTGCCTTATTCTGGAATGTACAGCAGGTACTTGGAAGCAGGCAGAAGAATGTGGTTGGCTCTGTAGAGTCTGACCTGATGTGACCAGCTCTGAAGTGCTTTCCCATGTACAAATGGTGATAAACGCTTGGTCTTCCTTGCTGCAGTACTGGCGCGGAGAACAAGCAGTCCGTGAAAGGTTCACGACCTCCACTTATCAGGTGCTAGTGCTAGCTAGACCAAATTATGGTCTGGTGAGAAGAACTAATAAGTGTGCTGACACGGTGTTGCCTTGTATTATGTCCTAAATTGCTCCTTAATCTGCATAACTGTTTCAAAACCTAGATGTGTCTGATTTTACCTGAGGAACTTGATCTTAGAATCTAAAGCTCTGTATCACAAAGCAGAGACTGCTTTTGGAAACAGTTTGTTTCTTTTTGTTGCTCTAAAATATAATGATAGCTGCATTCCAGATGTATTAGAAGATTTAATTAAGGAAACTAGAACTATATTGCATATGAAAGCACTATGCAATTTAAGTGTTATTTTGAACAATCAGTTGCTTATGTATTTGCTGATATTCTTGTGTATAGATCATCCTTCTGAGGTTCCTGAGAAGCTCATTCAGGATCGGTTTCGGAAGCTAAGCTGTTTTCCTGAGGCTTTCAGCTCAATTCACTACAAGGGAACAAGGACATACAATCCTCCAACAGATTTCTCTGGGCTTAGGCGAGCTGTGGAGCAGCAGCTGGAGAACAATACTACTCGGTCACCTAGACAGCCTGGGGTTATCTACAAGGCACTAAAAGTAAGTGGGGAAGAGTTTGTCACAGTCTTTATTTGTATCACTGTTGCTAGTAACTCAGTTGCAGCTCATAAAGGTAGAGCGCCTGAACCAGTGATGCAGGCTGCAGATGCCTGGATAAAGCAAGTTTCCATGAAGATGATAATTTTGTGTAACAGCCAGGGAGGCTGGGTGGTTGGTTTTTTTTAACTTGAAAACAAACAAGCACCTTAGTAAAGACCAGGAAAGGTCAAGAAAAGTTGAAGAGCAAAACTAAGCAAAATCAAAAATCTGAGCTGGGAAGAAAAAAGTAACTGAGACTGTGAGTAACAAGCACTTAATGACAGTGATTTACGAAGAGAAGGCTCAGAAGGAGTTTTTTTATGAAATTCCTAAAGATGGCCTCAGCACAAGAGGAGAAAATGCAAGAGATTTGGAAGGAGTTAATAGCTGGCAACACCTAGCCCTGAATGTAGTTTAACCCAAGGGCTAGGAGATGTGCTGGTAGCTAGGGAATAGGATGGGATCAAGCCAAATGATGTATTACTTCAGAGTGAGTAATATTCTTAGATGGTTCACTTTGCTAGGGTGTCAGAGGGGTTTTGGGGTCTTCAAATTTGCAGTCTTTCTACAAGTTTCCACTTGTATTGCTACCACTACCTGATTAACATTGTATTTTCTTTGGCCTGAAGAGCACAGCTGTCATCAGGGAGGGGCAGGCAGAGCTGGGGCATATCTGCAGAAGAAGGCAGTGCTAGCAGTCTTTTCTGATGCTAGTTACAGCTGTTGGGACAGATAATCCTGCCGGCTCTGTGTTTGTGGTAGCTGAAGCACAGGAAGTATCAGGATGGCATGTATGCATTAGGGAGCAGATGGGCAGCAAGGGCAAAACAGCTGGAGTGGTTAATTTCAGTTTAATTTCTAGGACTTTACTGCAATAATCAAGTAACCTGGTTTCGGATATAGATGCTAATATACCTAAATTCATGTCCAGTAGAGTGTTTGCTGTGTTCAGATCGCTACTGACAAATGAACTTTTTTTGCTTCACTTATTGAGTACGTAAGGCTTCCTAGAGATCTGTGTCCACTTCCTCTAACTTCTGAATTCATTGTCAAGTATCAGTCAAGTTTGAAAGAGAACGTGAAGCCAATTTCCTTGAAATTACGTGAAATCAAATGTCTACGTAGAGATCTTATCTGAGGGAAGCGGTGGTGAGAGAGATACACTCACGTCTGGTGCAGCCAACCCTTGCTGGGCAGCAGAGATGCACCCACTCCACCCTCCCCCAACCCTGTGAGGGGAGAGGAAGGAAGAGAAAGGCAGACAGCCACTATGTTAACCTCAGCTGTAGGAAGAGTTTCAGTTAGATATCATGCCTTCAGAGATCTCCATCAAGAAAAACTTTAACTATTTGCTTGTTCCAGTGCTTGCTTCCCCCCCCTCCCCCCCCCCCCCCCAATCATAACACCCAAAAGAACTGGAAAAGGTAATTATGCCAACGTTAAGGACTGATTCAATCTGAGAATAGATGTTTCCAGGGAAGGGTACAAATCCCTTTGTCTCGGGTTTGCAGTTTTACCAGAGAAGAGCAGTTGTTGAGTGGGCAGAGGAAAGCTCAGGTCAGCACTTTCTAGCTGAGAGGCAAAGAATGTGTCCTCATGCACTATGAGAAATGATCCTCTGAGTTTCCTTTGTGAGGTTTCCAGAAGCAAAGCCGTTTTAGCAAGAGCCCTACTATTTTGGGCAAGGATTGCATGCACAGCAGTGGATGCAATCTTCAATAATCCATTTCTACTACAAAATTCAAAGCAGAGACAGGAGGAGAGGAGAAGAGTATCTTGCAAGTATTCAGGTCACTTTCAAACAAGTGCAAGACTGTCTTCTTCATTGGTTTTCAATCATTGTCTTGGTCTCTAGGTTAGTAAGACATTATTTGTTAGCTGTGTACTCTCTCTACCTCTCCCTCTAGTAGAGGAATCCATGCTTTTGCTTGCAAAAGCTTGTCTAAAATGTCTTTGTTGCTCTCGATCCCTTACCAGTTCTTTGTTTTCTGTTTGACAGGCTCTAAGTGACCGGTTCAGTGGGGAGATCCCTGATGACCAGATGGCTCACAGCTCTTTCTTTCCAGATGAATATTTCACGTGCTCCTCTGTGTGCCTCAGCTGTGGGTAAGTGGATGAGAAATGCTTCTCCCTCCTTCTAGAGGATAGTGCTGCTCTGGTCTGCACCCACAGAACGTAAAGTTTCTGTGACATCTCGACACGTGACATCACCTGTCATCAGCTAGTACTTCCAGGCAGAATTAGCTTGAAATTCAACTCTTATGTGAATTGGATGACTATTATTGCTGCATCCCAGCTGGATGCATGGGTTTTGCCTACTCTGTTTTTGTGTATGGCTACAAACCTGTGCTGCCTATATCTTTTCCCAAATGCAAGTGGGGCAGGAAGAAAGGAGTGCCTAAATAAATCCCTTGAAATTTCCTGTGTTTTTTCCCTGACATTTTTATTACCTAAATGGTATAAACAGTCCTAAAGCATACATATGGATGGCCACTGTGTTCAGTGACCACATCTTAAGTGAAGCTCCAGATTTGGTTAGACCTTGGCTTGTAGCTGTCTGGGAAGAGCCCCAAGATTGAACCTGGAAGGGCAGTACGGTGTGTTATGGTGAGGTGCGTTATGGCTGGTTATGCTTCTGGAAGCATTTCCTCTCAAATGTGATATAGTGCTATTTCTGCACTCTTATGTTCATTAGAGAATTTCCATCAATTCCTTGCAAAGGCTGCACCGTTAACTCCGTCATGGTCAATTTCCAAACTTGTTTAATCCTTCCCAAAATACTCTCTGAAATCTAAATTTGCTACAGTGATCATTTTCTGCAGTGAACTGTTGTGTAGTGCTGCTTTGTATGTTAAACAGCTGCTACACCTCTGTCTGAAAAGCCTGCCTTTCAATGATAGATGTCATTGCTGTATGTACGGCTGTGGAAATGGTTTGAGGGTACAGCATCTGCATAAATGCAACAATAGTAAAAGAAATGAAATCTTGGTGACATCTGTCCTATATCTAACAGTGACAACTCAGGGTTTGCTCTTGCATACTCAGGTGTGGCTGTAAGAGGAGCATGAACCATGCAAAGGAAGGAGTCCCTCATGAATCCAAAAGTCGATGCAGATATTCTCACCAGTATGATAACAGAGTCTACACTTGCAAGGTGAGTAGCGATACAAGGACAAGATCTGAAGAGTGAGAAAGGAAACGATGACCCAGTATGAAAAATATCATAGGCATGTGCCTGTTTTCTTCCATTTTTTTTTTTTCAAAATGTCAGAGGTGCTCATGGCCTTGACAAGAGAAATTGATCCTTATTCGACTTGTACGTTTGCTTGGAGAGGTTATCACTTCTGTGTGCTGTGTGTCATTTTTCTAGCCAAACTGTGAAGCCAGCTGCTCTTAACCTGGGTAATGTTGACCTTCCACATATTTGATGTGGCTACTCTTCCTATTTCCTTATTCCCATTGCTTGGTATTAGCCAACTTTTCTGAAGGATATGTGCAGGAGACTGGAATATTTTTGGCTACCATCATGGTCTTTATTGATATAGAAGTATTTCTCTGATGTCATTATTAACAGTAGTTTTGTTTTGTTTATAAATCAGTTCTGATGAGTGCTGCTTTGCTGTGGAGACCCCTGTATGTTAATTACATGCTTTAGGTGTCCAAACAGCTGCCAGATCCACATTTGGATTCACAAGAATGCAGTTTTAATTGAGCCTTTATGTTACAGGCCTGTTATGAACGAGGGATGGAGGTCAGTGTGGTGCCAAAAACCTCTGCTTCCACGGACTCTCCTTGGCTGGGCCTTGCCAAGTATGCCTGGTCAGGGTGAGTAGTGCAGCTGAGATCTCTCGGCTCCCTGTTGCCTCTACTCTACCTGGTGCGCTGGACCACCAGTGCTTTCAGGTTACCACTGAGGTAACTCCTCTTCTGCAGGTACGTGATTGAGTGCCCCAACTGTGGGGTGGTGTACCGCAGCCGGCAGTACTGGTTTGGCAACCAAGATCCTGTGAACACTGTGGTGAGGACAGAAATTGAGCACGTCTGGCCAGGGGTAAGTGTGGTTGCTGGATAGTCTTTCTGTGTGTGGGCAGCCGTGTTAATTTGGTCCTTCTGGACGTTGATGGAGAAAAGGGATTGGCTTTCATGACAACTGTTCCCTGTCTCTGCTCTTCAAAGGAACCTTTGCAAGGCCTCTCGTTATCTTCTGGCTATACTGAAAGGCCTAAGATGCCAGTGTATGAACACTGTGTTAATGAACCTACCCTCGTGTTTCAAAGCATGGCTGGTGATTTTTTTTCTCCTGATTGCCCTCCAATTTAAGAGGAGCAATGGGTTGCACAGCCATCTGCATCTAAAAAACCCAAAAGATTTCCTGTTTTCATTCTCAAGTGAATATCCGTTTCTTTCCAGACTGATGGATTTCTGAAAGACAACAACAACGCGGCCCAGCGTTTGTTGGATGGCATGAATTTCATGGCGCAGTCAGTATCTGAACTTAGCCTGGGACCCACAAAAGCTGTGACCTCCTGGTTGACAGACCAGATTGCCCCAGCTTACTGGAGACCCAACTCTCAGATCCTGGTAAATAGCAGCTGCTATAGAAAAAGGCTTTGTACAGCCAAAACCCCTTTTCCTTACCCTTTAAGTAATACAGGACTTTGCAGATTCCACATGCTTCTTGTTTTACTGCAACAATCCCTTCTCCTACAATTCTGAGAAAACTGAAATGTTTTCTCCTTTTCCCATTCTTGACTTAGCCAGAGAAAGTAAAAACAGAGACTTGGCCTAGCCCTGCTGGAGAGACTGTTTCTCCCTACTCTTTGTGAGCTCTTCTCCCAGCAATATTGCAGAAACCCCTGGCTTGCATGAACTTGCTTTTCAAAGCAAAGAAACAACGTATTAAATCTGACTGTTGCAGTGGATAGTACTATTTTTGTGGGTGCAGATGTTAAACTCTGGTTTCATACCAGATGCAAAAAGCATCAAGCAGTTCAAATAGGAAAAGATTCCCTGTGTCTCGCAGGAAACAGACTCATCTTCACTCATCTTTCAGTGAAAACTGCCTTCTGAATTCTTACCCCCCACAAAGATCAAACAACCACCATTCAGCTCAGCATGATGTGGCTGTGTTTATTTGTCATTGTGAATGAAGGGATCATAGCCATATACTTGCTTAACCACTGTACACCTACCTGTCTGAATCCCTTCCCCAGGTTAAAGTTACGGGGCTGGTAGGACCCAAATCTTGTGTGTAACTATTTTTCACAATTTCAGTCTGTGACTTGTCATCCTGGGCTTCTGCTCTCTATTTTTGACTTAAGGAAGACAAAACTAACAGTTTTCCTCTCTGTGTTGTTCTGATTAGAGTTGTAATAAGTGCAACACACCTTTTAAAGATAACGACACTAAGCATCACTGCCGGGCCTGCGGAGAGGGCTTCTGTGATGGCTGTTCTTCCAAGACCCGTCCAGTGCCTGAGCGAGGCTGGGGACCAGCACCAGTGCGTGTGTGTGACAACTGCTATGAAAACAGGGGCATCCAGTTAGGTAATTTTGAGTGGACTGTGACAGAATTATCCCTGGGCAATAGCCTGGAGTCTTTGTCCCTAATTTCTGGATCAGAACCATTCCCACTGGGTTTAGACAGTGTTGCTCAAACGGGGCTGCCACACGGTTTTTGGTTGAGAAGCGCAAGAGCTCAATGCTTTTTGGAAGAAAGATGACCCTTTCAAAGAGCTACCGGATATTTGATCCCCCGACAAAATTATTTTCTAATTGTATCTTTACTTTGTTCCAGCAACTGCTGATTGTCTATCACTAACATCAGAGCAGGGATGCTGCTGTTTCAGCAGACTAGGATTTTGTCCATTATTGCTAAAATGAAAACTCTGCAATCCAAGACTGGGGATGTGGGAGATAAAGGCTGAGGAGGGACTCCAACATGCCTTTTTGGGTTTGCTGCTGGTTTTTGTTAATGTAAATTACCTGAAACTTGGCAGAAATTGTGGTGGTTGTAGGTGTTGAGCCCTTCACTTTTGTGTCATGCAGATGTGGCTGAACTGCCTTCAGATGAGGAAGGGGGGACACTTATTGCCAGGAAGGTGGGGGAAGCTGTGCAAAACACACTTGGAGCAGTGGTGACAGCCATGGACATTCCCTTAGGTGAGCTCTGTTCTGTTCTGATGTATTTTTTGTGTAAAGGCATTTTTGTGCTCAAACTGATTAAACTTCAAGAGTTTGTGTGACAGGCTGGCACCTCTGCTATGCTACCACTGTTGGTTTAGAGTTCTACAGTGCTCTCCGCCTCTTCTGCCTAAGGTTTTCTCTTGGTTTTCCACACGTTTTTTCTGCAGTTCACACTTTCTCTTTTTTCCCTATTATGCAAATGTGTGTGCACCAAGCTGTGAGTAATTCATGCTCCCCTGATGCATTCACTGCAGTGACCTGCTATTTGGAGTTCCCTAAAGACTGACCAATTGGGAAGCATTTTATCAGGTTTGATTTTCTTCCAGAGATGCTGAGTGCCTTTTAAGTGTGTTCAGATACTGCTGGCACTTGGTACTTCTGTAGGGGAGGGCTCAGAATTTGAAGCTGTCCAGGTTGGTAATGATGGGGAAGAATCAGTAATGTGATCTTCAATGGTGAGCTTGTACTGTGAACGTTTGCTGCTCTTTCATGTGATGGGGTGACAGTTAGGTATGTCAGCAAACACTTCACATTTGAATCTTCTGTTGTTGGACCTGATTTCTTTCTCATTGTGCAGATCATCATTCAACTGCTTTGCCCGCAGCATGTCCTGCTATCACTTTTGTGGGTGTTTGCTCTCTGAGTCCATGAAGGGCAGAATAAATCCCTTTCTCAGTTTAGACAGTACATGCGTTTCTGAATATTTGGCTTGGTAACTGTGGGGTTTTATGGCCACAGATGAAGCTGAAAGTAGGGAAAAGCAAGTGTCTCAACCTCTGGAAGAGTGAGTAAGGGAAGATGCCACTACTTAAGGAGAAACAGTCTGCCCCTTTGAAGAGAGGCAGAATGTGGGAGAATGGCAGAATGCCTTAAATGGCTACCCGATGCACTAAAGTATTCTGTCAGTAGATCACCTCCCCTTAATGGCAGTGGTGTGACTTGCAATGTGTGAGTACTTCCCCTGGAGTACATTCTTGATGTGCTTGTGTTGACAGATTATTTTCTTGTCCCTCTTTCTTATCCTCCCACCTCACCTCCTCCTTAGGTCTGGTAAAAGATGCCGCCCGACCTGCATACTGGGTACCAGACCATGAAATCCTGCACTGCCACAACTGCCGGAAGGAATTCAGTGTCAAACTCTCCAAACACCACTGTCGGGCCTGTGGCCAGGGATTCTGTGACGAATGCTCACACGACCGCAGAGCGGTTCCCTCTCGCGGATGGGATCACCCAGTCCGAGTTTGCTTTAACTGCAATAAAAAGCCTGGTGACCTCTAACCCCAGGCTCCTCTCCAGATCTTTGCAATTCCTTATGTTCTCAGGGTTACAAATGAAAATATCTGGTCTCCCTTTCACCTTTTAACCTGTTGCAGCCAGAGTGCATGTTTCCAGTTTCTGGCCTCCTCTCGTGTTATATCCATCTTGAAACGCTGGGAATGAGCTTACGTTCAGCCTCTAGTTTTAATTTCAAATTAACTGGGAAAGGGAGGGAGCTCCCTTGTAAATGAGCAAACCAAAATCCAGTGTATTTTATTCCAATTAAAAAAAAATAAATATATATATATCTCAACTATGTATACTTCAGGATATTAAGAATACGGTTGGCTAATGAAGCTTCAAGTATTCCTAGTTCAAGTGATGGATGGTGTTGTTCCTTACTATATTGGATCAGACTTATGGCCTTCTAATTCTTCTTTTGGAATGTCTTGCTGATCGTGATGTCCTGTGAGGAAGGTTTGGACTCTGCTGCCAGGAAATCTCCAATGTTGATGTATGAATTACACCTGGCAATTCAACCAGCCCTACATCTGGAGATGCTGTCCTTCTGGCCATGCAAGATTAAACCCAGATTTATGAGCAAGTTTATTTGAACTGTGGTATGAGCAATGGTCTTGCAGTGCAAGAGGTATCAAGTTGAAACAGACCCCTTGGTAGAGACCAGTAGAGCTCTGAAAGATAAAGCAAATCACATGGCACAAGGCAAAGCATTCTGATTTTGCCATTTCAACTTAAATACCAGATCAAAAGGTAGCAGGGTCTTGCTTTCCCTGACAGTGTTTTCATGTACTCAGGTTTTCTTCAAGTTTCTCTGTCAGATCATTGCAGTTAAAAGTTTTGTCCAGAGCAGAAGAGAACAAGTTTTGTAGGCAATTCTGAAATATGAAGTTTAAATTGTTTGGGTTGTGATGACTTTTCTTTTCCCCCACTTTTTAAGTGATCCTGTAGTCTCTGAAGCCTCTGTGTTCTCAAACGTGGTTGCATAGAAACTGCACAGATTTGACTCATCTTTGTTCTAATTGTATGAACTTACGAATCAGCCTGGAAAATGGGAACCTTTCTTCTTTGCTCCTTGCAACTGGCACTCACTGGACTTCATCCTTTTATTAAAGGACTGCAATGAATTCACTGAGTTTATTATCAAAAGCACCACTTAACCTAACTTATACTGTCATGTACTGTGGATTTGTGGTTCCACTTATACAAAGTAAGAGACCATTGTGGACTAAACTGCCTAAAATGCTCCCTTCTTGGCTTACACAGACATGAAGTCTTTCACCATGGAAGCTGCCTCCTCTTGGAGTGGCTAGAGTTTAATGCAATGTCCTGGAACTGTGATATTTTATCCCCAGCTTATTAAATGTGCTCTTCTGTAGATGAGTGCCCAACACCCTGTTTTAAGACTGTATTATTAAATTAACTGCTATAAAGGACTTTATCTTCTGAACAAGCGTACTGACTTTCCTTGTAACAAGTGGGTTCTCACTTTGTTTCTGAAAGAACATATTCACAAAGTGATTGCCCCTTTGCAACTACATCCATCCTACACAAGGAAGTAGGTTTAGAAGATGTTCCAGGACACCTTCAGTACTGGCCAAGTTCACGGGGGACTGTCTCATGTTTCTGTAAGCAAAAGTCTGCCATAAACTGAGAGTTGTCCAAGTGAGGGCACGAGTAGGTAGAAATCCTATTTTAAAAGACATTCTGTACATCTAGCATAATTCTGTGCTTCAAAGTATTTTTTATTTTTTTAATGGGTGAGCAATGTGTTCTTGATTTGTAGGCTGTGCCCTGTGTGCTGTTTATGCATGTAGCTTTACTACCATGTTAATGCACAAAGAGAAAGCAGCCATGACATTCCTTGTATAAAATCTTTGGCATCTGTTTCAACAACTTGTCTGATTTTTTTTTTCCTTGTCACAGCCATAATTATGGCTCAATCAAAAAGAAAATATTGTCTAAACATTTTTAATATATCTGTGATCTTAATCACTTAGCAACCTGTCAGTATCCGAGTCCATTCCTGATTGATTATCCTGGAGCTGAATCTTTTATGCTGTTTCTCAACAAAGCAAAATCTTATGTGGTGCTTAAACAGCAGCAGGCTTGGTGTTACTCTTTATGGACAATGTTGAGAGGTGTATTTGGGATCTCTGTTTTCCAAAATGAAAAAAAGATCCGTAAGGTTTATGTTCACTGCTGTTTTCTGTACAGAATAGCCTTTATTTTTTTTCTGATACTATTTGGTGCTGTGAGTGCACTCTACAGGATATGGTTATTAAATGGCTTAGCTATTTAAAAGGGTTAGATGCACATTTCAGTGGAGCCGAACACTATTGGGTATTAACACCGTAGGATTCAATAAACAAAAGAGCTCTAAAATACGTCTGCAGACAGAAAGCTCTACAGGAAACTTAAATGAAGGAAATGGAAATCCTGCAAAAAAAAAAAAAAATCACTGAAGCAATATTGGGAGCATGTTGTGCTTGGGGGGGTGGGACTGTGTGTAGAAACCTACAAGAGTTTTATTCCTAAACTATTAGGAGAGATGCTTTGTGTGCTGAGGTATTGGTAGCATCTAGCCAGAGTGAGTCTTTGGAAAACCTGTCAAAATTTAACAGCAACGGTGCTGGAGCTCTGCAAAAGCACAAACTGTGATTGTTTCATAATGGCAATGTGAGACAGGTCCCACATTAATACAGCTCCTGTGTGAAAAATTCTTGTGTATTTACAAGGCAGCAATAGGAAGGGACTGTTTCCCTGGAAATTTTTAGAATATCACTATGTGTGCTATACTGAAGACAAATTAATTACTTACCATGAAGTTGTAGTAGGTCAAGATGATAATGTGTCCCTTGGATCAGCTGAAGTTCACGGTAATGTTAATATTTCAGAAGTTAAAATTGGCACACTTACTTGGTAGGATAATGAATTCAGTTGATCTGAGACGTGATACGATAAAAGCACCTTCTAAGTTACATATTGAAGTTGACTGATGTAAATCTCTTGCCAAAAAAATATGTCAGATTGATTATTGGCAGATCAAGCAGCGCCCCCACCGCTTCTGATAAGGAATGCTATAGAAAACATTGAGTAAAATAGCAATCCTGTGATCTAACTGATGTACAAAGATGCGTGCCCCAGTGAAAAACACATTCCTCACCCAAAGCACCACAAAACAAGACTACACTTGTAGTGGAAAAAAACATCTGATATGATTGCTTTATTCTGCTGGATGTGGGTACGTATGCCAATTCAGCATATCATCTTCAGTTCATCTTCAAATAGGTGATGTGGGTTTTTCTCTCGTTCTGTGAAGCAAATATATTTGAGCTTTGTATAGATGTGCACACTCTTAGTTAGGCTGTAGGCTAATCTTGGCTTAAATGTGTATCATGTGCACGTTGCACCTGAGACTTGCAGCTGGGGAAACGGATGGCAGAACAGGACGGCTGTAACATGTAGCTATTGTCAGGGTAGGAGCAGCTCTAATGTGTAGTTACTTGCACGAGAAAAACTGCTTTGTCTTTCATCCCCCTCCTGTCCCCCCTTCCCCCACACTGGTCTTCCTGTTCATTCATTCTTCTGCCCAGTTCCTTGCAGGTTTCGTGTGCTGAGGTTGGCCAAGGTATCCTCTGTGTTCCTGTCTGTGTGCCTTGTGAATTGGAACTTTAGTTCTGTTCCTGGAAAACATGACAAGCCTTCCTAGCTTTTGATGTCAACAAGAGTTCTTGGAAATAAACACCATCATTATGCTGGGTCTGCCTTGTATTTATACCAGGTGTCTGTCTGCTGAGATTCATAAATGCCCCTGTTGCTTTGGGAGCCTGGGCTTTAACACTGCAGGACTCTGGCTTCCCACCTGGTCATACAGACTTTCTTCTTCATGTTTTTGCTTTCAGCATAACCAGTCCAATTAGGTTTAAATGCTAATATCACTCTATTTTGCAGCCTCTCATTTTCATGTTTCATTTGTCAACTGATGATGTTAGTCACTATAATGCCAGATATCATGGCATTGTCCTTGCATTCAATTATTGCTGATGGCTGTAATATAATTTGGCACCAACAGATATGTCTTTGCCTGCCAGTAATTTGAGAACAGAGAGTGATCTGAACAAGTGATAGAACTGACTGTTTTTTGTCATCCAGGTCCTGTCCCTACCCCCGTGCTTTAGCTGAGCACTCTTTCATGGTAAAGCCACGTTGACATATATATTCTACACAAGTATGTATATTCAGCACATAGTCTGTCTTAAAATATATTTGTGAAATCCTGGCAATGCCAAAATAAATAAAAACTTGATATGAGGGTTTCCAAAATCAACAGTATAATGTGACAAATACAAAGGTAAGTAGAATGGCAGCTAATCAGTTATCTTAAGCCAAAATTGAAGTGCATTCAGCTTTTTAACTTCACTTTTGTTGGAAATAATTCCAGCAAAAAAAGATATACAGATACAAGTGGTGTGCGTGTATGTATATATGTACACATATATATATGGAAGTCTTTATGTAGAAAATGTTTGAATGTGGCATTACAGAAATTCTAGTTTCAAGAATGTCTGGAGATTTTGAAACACCGATTTCTGATGTTTTGAAAAGCTGGTTAAATCTTTCTACTTCTGCTTAAAAGGTAATTTTCCAGCAGCACTGGAGAGAAGCAATAGCATATTTATGATGATGTACAGATGATGACTTGTCAGGAAGGCATTGGAGTGCTTCACAGCCACCATGATATCAACAGAATTGCAGACAGGAAAGAAGTTGTTTAAACAAGAAAAGGCAGGTGATCTTGGTTATATTTTCAGACATTACTTTAAAAAGTTTATCAACTTGGTGCCTTGGCTTCCGTTTTTGAAACATTAAACTAATTTGTGAAGTGTTTTTTAAACACTTGGATCGAACATCTCTCAACCCCAGTTCCTTACCCCAGAACTCCTGCCTAGAAAGTACTTTAGGTTGGCATTGACTGCTTGATTCAGCTTACAGTATATGAACTATATATAGTATATGCAAGCAACCACTAACAGCTGAAGGTTTGGGGACCAAAGCTGAATTGTCCACTGCCAGATCATAACTTTTCTGAAAGCAGCTTCTGTAAGGGGACGCCTCGGGACTACGTACATGTTTGGGTTTGAATTCTCATGACAAATGCTTAATTTTCTAGTCCTGTTAGAATAGGTCCTTATTAAACTCAGAAATGCAAAAATGCCTGTGTGAATTTGTGACTAGTAACTTGATTTTTTTAACCTCTTAGTTTCAGTATTCATCAGGATAGTAGAGGAGGAATGACCATGAAGCCATGTACTGCAATAAATTGGGACCAACAAAAAAACATAACCAACACCAGCACAGAAGACCCAGAAACAAATTCCTTTCCCTGCTTTAGACATTTCAAGTTAAAATAGAAATTTTTCTGCCTGTTATGTCTAAGAACCTTATGTGACCTAAAGGGTTTTATGTGGAAAGAGCTTTATTCATCAGGGCTGAGAGATGACTAGTAGCAGCAGAGTATATGGAACAGAGCAAGGGTGAGACTGGGGCTTCGGAGAGAATTGTGTTGATGGAGGGACTGGCAGTTTGGTCAGTAGAAGAGCCTGGGCTGCTCCGTGCTGTGCTCCAGTGAACAAAAGGGACCAAAGAAATTGTGTCTGCAGGATGAGGGGTGCTGCAACCTGTCTTGGAGTGTAGGTTTGGCCCTTCTAAAGTTTCCTACTGCTTCAGTACTTGTTGAGAAGCTGAAGCAAAGAAATAAGGTTATTTTTGATACTGTAGCAGAGAGAGCGAGCGCTGCAGTTCATTTTTAACTACCTTGGGGTCCTGATCTTGCTGCATAATGAAATAGATGTTTTAATATACTTCAGCCACTGCCTAAAGGCTGCTTGCTGTTTGTCACTGAAGCCAAATTGCCTCTCTTCTTGCCCTGCTTCCCTTCTCCTTTCTTACAGCTCTTGAAGGATTAATTAGAAGTGTTGGCTGCAAAAGCATTAGCTGGGTGAGTGGGTTTGCAGGGACATGTATGTACATTTTGTTCCAGGAAAGGACAGAAAGGAAATTATTTTCTTTTGTTTTACAAGTTTTGCCTAAAAGGGAACGAAGGAAAGAAACTATCTTCAGTTATGTAAGATGCCTTTCCGCCACAATTCCTAGTTTGTGTTTCCCACGGTAACTGGGCATATTTGTTGCACGGTCTTGTTCTTGCAGAACAGGCATTACTATAGTTAAGAGCACCGAAAAGAGTTTAAATTTGAATTCAAATTTTGGAATTAATTCTGTTTTAAGGGTGTTCATGATCTTTGTAGATTGCTAGCTGCAAGGGTTTGACCCACACATTTACTTGCAAGAAGATGAATATAAAGTATGCTGGAATTCTGAGTTGATAGTCAGATGTAACATTAGGAGTTTGCAGTGGGATGGGGTTAACTACATTTCTGTTTCTGAGCAGATGCTTAATTGCAGTATGCATTATTAACTAAGGCAATGCAAATGCTTGTGAATGTTGTGCTGTGTACATTCATCACTGTGCATGCAAGAGAAAACATTCAAAATTAACCAATCAAGACAAATTGCGGAGTATTTTCTTGAATTGAGGGGGAAAAAAAGCAAGCCAGCTTTTTGGTTAAAGCAAGCTTTGGTTAAAGCAAGCAAGCTCTTGGTTATCAAAGGGTAGTAGAGGGAATGGGAAGAGCCTGCAAGATTTACCATTTAGGATAACAGGAGACCCCCATGCCTTATAAACAATGCCTGTGGAAGGAAGGGGCAGCACAGAGTACACTGAGCAGCATCCACTCTGTTCTGTGTGAGAAAGGAGGCTCTGCAGAGGAACGCTAAAGCCAGGTGTATCAGGGGAGCCGTAGCTGTAAGGAATTCACAGCTCAGTCTGCCCCTGGGGAAACAGAAGTTGGCTGTTAATGGGATAGAAGAAAGATTTGGGAGTTCTGAATGTATACTCAGAGAGGGAGGAAACCATTTTGAACATTTGCTGGGATTCATCTTTCATCTTGACTACCCTTGCAACAGCTATTTCATATAGAATATATTCACACTGTAAAGTTTTACACTGCTCCCAAGAGGAGAGTTTTCCTGCTCTATTCTATATCAATTAACGGGTAAAAGAAATACAAAGAAAGGGAAGATCACACATAACACTGGAGTGTTGGTGAGCAAGAAGAGCTGCTGAGAACAGAGTTTCCTAGCACATTGCTTAGACCTGAAAGTTGTTGAGAGGACAGGAGAAATAAATGTGGGACCCTGCAGGTCAGAGGGGGTTTTTAATAGGGCCTACCCTTCCTGGAACCTATATTTGAATAATTCCCTCTTATCCAAACTCACTTGAAAAATGGAAGGGCAGAGGAATCCACTGGAAACAAACAAAACCCCGCAGGCTATGGTTCAGGTTTGCTTGGGGCTTGTGAAGGGGATCTCCCTGCATAGGACTTGCACTGCAGAGCGCTTGTGAGGCTTCCTTTTCACTCTTGAAGTGTGCTCAATGAGCTCAGGACAGTAGCAGGGATGCAGAGGGATGAACTGCCTGCACCACCAAGTCCTGGGTGAACTCTTAAGGGGAGCTCATGCCACAACCTTGAGTGCCTCATCTCTGTTAACAATGCTGTGCTCATGCTGCAGCTCACGCTTCCCTCCTCTGGGAAAAACATTTTGTGGCTGACTGAACAGTTTTACTAATCCACTTTTTAAACTCCAAATGCTCCTGGCTCAAGAGGAGTAGTAGTAAGAGCTTTCCCTACATATGCACCAGTGTGAGGTGGAACAAACCTGATGGCCCATCAGGATGAAAGGGGCAGGGCGCAATGTCTCCATAAATAGGTTGCTCTGGCCAAAAGCTCTAGGTGCAAAAGAGTAATAGTATGTCTTTAGAAATGAAATACTAGAAACCTCTGTAACCTAAAAGGGTGGTTTTTATCTGGGGGCAGAAAACAGGATTGCTTAGTGGGGAACTTGGAAGCCCCTTCCTTCCTAGGATGCACAGCACTGTTAACCCCTTTCCAAACGAGGATGCAGATGGTATCCCAGGTGAGGGTGCTGTGCTAGGTACAACATACAATAGTCACACCTACAGACAGCAACAACACTTACCTGTGTGTGCATGTGCAGCCAAGGCCTGCTGTCACAAGGCAGATGCTCAGCCTTGCTCTGACACAGCCACATCCCTGAGCCAGCTGGACAGGCCGTGCAGCCTCTTTGTGTCTCACTTGCCGACCTGCCAGGACCCCATGGGAAGTACATTTCTGACACTACAACTGTACATCTAAATGCTCTAAGTGGATCCCAGGAAGAAAAGGTAGTTCCTGCACGCCTTTAATAAGAATTTTGGAAAACTTGAGTGCAGTGTGTCCTTCCTGTGAAGCCCTTCCTAGTTCATCAGCCTTTACACCCTCCATGGGTTTCTGATCCTGTCAGTGCTTCCTACAGATACTTTCTGCAGGACAGTCTTGCCAAACCCAGACTGCTTACCAAGCAGGAGCTGGATGTAAGGAGGCTCCCTGGGAGGCTAACTGTTTTCAAATACAGATATGGTATCATTCAGTTAATGGGAGCTGCTGCTACTGGCTGAGGGCCCAGTTGTACCTCTGTATGCAAAAGCCATGACTTTGCAAGTGTGATCTCAAATCCCAAAGAGGGTGTGGTCTGTCCAGACTGGGCTTGTGTCCAGCTGCAGCTGCATGAGCAAGCCTGCCATTCCAGTCTGCTGATCAAACTGCATGTTAAGGATGTGGACTTGGTTAGGAAACACTATGAGAAATCAACAGGGACATTTAGCTTTGCTACTGGACCAGAAAAGGGGCTTTGTTGTATGCCTGTTGCTTTTTAAAGGGAATGGTGGCAGGGCAGTAGCATGCTACCATCATCTGAAAAGGACAAAGTTTAGTATGGCCCATTTCAAACAACCAACACTGTGAGTGAGGAAACAGCTATTCCTTGGAATGCTTCCGACCATAGATGTAGAGGCAGCTGTAGCAGAACCCAGACCAAAGGTACTCCAAAAAAAGCCCCAGAACACGTAAAGCATCAGCTTCTCAACTCCAGCTGCTTCACTCTGCTAATGCACTCTGCTGGGCCAGCCTAGTTGCTCAGGTAGATGTGACCACAGCTACCTATGAACAAACTACGATTAAGTTAGAACAGCCTTTTGACAGCAAATTCAGCCAGCACCACACAGACCCTTAAAGTTACCAGCTTCACAGACCTTACAGTTAGATTTCAAACAGGCTGAACATTGCCTACAGAGTTAATCAGCATTCAGCTTTTATTTACAAGAGGTCTGAGATTTATACAGCAAGATTTGCTGAACCTGCTGAAGGAGGTTCAGAATTAGATGGGTAAAGCAGATACAAGAGCAGCACATAGTGACTCAATAGCTTGGTTACTGGTGTAAAAATTTTGAAATCACGTATAGACTGGCAGCTTTGTAAATCAGGTTTGAGAGGAATATTGTGTCAGATATAGGAGAAGTGGTAGAGGTCCTGTTTGACAGCCATGAGTAAGCCAGGAACTCCCCGGTGACCCCCAAGTCTTGAAGAAAACACCACACTAGGAATGGCATCTTTGGATGATGGGTGGGGAGAAGGGATGGTTCTAAGCAGATGGGCATCTTGGAGACTCCAAATTCTGGTGTAGCAATCCTGACCAACTGGAAACAACAAAATTCAACATTACACAAAAGTTACTTTACGTGGCTCTGCAAGAGTATCACCACAGAAGCAGAAGGTCTACGGGGAAAACATCCTGACTATTTCTACAGACACTAGATGCAAAGTGCTTATCCGTACTTCATGAAACAGAAATACTGCAAAAGTGGGAAAAATTTACATTTCCTATTAGGCAATTAAAAGTATGATAAATTGGTATTTAAAGTGCTTTTGTCTTTATCAAGCTCCTAAGCAAAAAAAGGGAGAAACGCTCGGTCAAATTAAAAAAATCTTCTCATTATTCTGCCACTTACTGACAAATCCAAGGAGAAGTCACTCTCTTTACAGTGACCTTGTGAAACTTGGCTATACTGTAACGATTTAGGGATTTTGCTTCACTTATTGCTACTTTTCCTCCCCCCACCCCAAATATAATAATATTCAAAAAATCTGACTGTAACCAAGTATATTAAAAATGAACGTGAGTGGTATAGACAGTTTACAAGGAGTCTGGCTCACATGCCAATGGTTCAGTCCATCACCACACTGTTCGCTTAACCACCAACTAAACATATACACAGTCCTTAGTTTCTATATAAAGTTATCACCTGAATGTTTTTTTACATGTTGTTTCCCTAAATTTCAAAATCAAGTGTTTTCTGCTCTACTCTTGAGACTGTACAAAGGATAATGGGACTTTTGCAGGACACAGCAGATAAAGCTGTTAAGCACTACACAGGAGTGACTACAGTAGGTGTGCATCACATCATTTCTTGATTTTCATAGCATATTACAGTATGTTTAAGGCTAACTTTCTTCTGAATTTTAAAGAATTAACAGCTTTACAGTTTCCAACAGCTGTAGCTAAGAAACGCCTCTCAGGCATAAGAAAATCACTGCCACGCACTCTACAAGGAGGGTAGAGTCAACCCACCTGCTGTAAGAAGTCCTTCCTCCTCATTTACATGTAGAGGGAGAATAGCACATTCATTGTGATGACCTTGGTACTCTTTCACACACTTTGTTGTCCTCAGGTCCCACAGTTTTATCTGCAAGTTGAAGGAATTGTTTGAGAGAGGATATATTAAAGCAGAGAGCACTTAATGGTTGGACCTCTGAGAGCAGGTCCAGAAGAGGGCCATGGAGATGTCAGAGGGCTGGAGCATCTCTCCTGTGATGACAGACAGAGAGTTCAACCTGGAGAAGCAGCCTTCCAGTACCTAAAGAGGGCTACAAGAGAACGGGAGAGGAACAATTTACAAGGGTATGTAGTGGTAGGACAAGGGGGAATGGCTTTAAACTAACAGAGGGTAGGTTTAGATTAAATACTAGGAAGCTCTTTAATGTGAAGGTGGTGAGTGACTAGATCAGGTTGCCCAGAGAAGTTGTGTATGCCCCATCCCTGGAAGTGTTCAAGGCTAGGCTGTATGAAGCTTTGAGCAACCTGGTCTAGTGGAAGGTATCCCTGCCCATGGCAGGGGGCTGGAATTAGAATATCCTTAAAGGCCCTTCCAACCCAAACCATTCTATGGTAAATGAGTGGATCTGGAAGAGGATCCATACATGGAATTACCACTCAGTTCCACACTACATACTAAGAACAGGTATCTGCCCTTGGGACTTGGGATAAGGTGCTTGCCCAGACACTAAAAGGAACAGAATATCCTAAACACAACAAAACCATACCTTTCCAGCCATATCTGCTGCCATAAGATAATGTTCAGCCTCCATAAGGTGAATAGATGTAACTGCTGAGCCATGGAAGAGACGAATTGCTTTCCAGCTCTGTCCCTTTCGGTTACGTTGACGCACATCAATGCTAAAAATCTCACCTGAACGACAGCCATTGTAAAGCACTGGGGTCTGGAAGAATCCAAAAGAAAGAAGCCTACTATGTAATATCTGTAAGGATCTTACAAAGGTATGCAGACAGAATCTGTGTCATGTTTTTGAGCTCTACGGTGCAGTTGTCAAATTATTTTAACACAGGCAATAAGAAGCAGAATTTTTATTACAGGCTGCCATGTTTTTCAGCTGACTCATTAGTTTCCTTCAAACCTCAACTATTTAGCTGTAAAAGTCTTCATAAGTAGGAACTACTTATAGTATAGAATAGTCTACATAAAAGGCTACATAAGTAGGAACTTAGTCTACAGCAAAACAGAAACTGGACTTCTCATTTTCTAATTTCACCCTTCTCACTAAATCTTTCTGAGCAAAGTATTAGTATTTAATGGGGATTTTCTCCTTCTTGGTGGAGGCAATACACTAAGTATTAACAAAATGAGATTATTTGCCAAAACCAAATCAATTTTACAACATATTATTACCGTGCTCTTTGTACTTCTTTCATTTTCTTTTAACCTCTGTAATATTAACAAAAATTACCTCTGTTGCCACAGTAATCAGTTAATCTTTTTGTTGCTATTCAGTTGTATACAAGCAACAGACCACATCAGCTCTGTTGTGAACAGCCATCCAACAGTAGCTGTCATCGCACCCTTTTGTACAGTGTGGGGAGCCCCATCACAAACAGAACAAAGAGCCCATGAATGAGGCAGCACTCTGAAAAAATGAAGGGCAGATGTTCTCCTTACCTGTCTGGCAAACTGTTGTGCCAACACATCACTACTGGTTCCAAATGTCTGTCGATGCCCTGTCACTACATTGGTCACAAGAACTCGTCGTGTCAGGCCTAAGGAAGACAGGTTATGTTAATTTAGCTGTAATTCAAGTTGCAGCTGGGAGATGAATGCAATAGGTCTTTCCCACTGAGACAGAGGGGGTTGCTAGCCTTGCAGAGAGATCACCTGTGCTGAAGCAGTTGTCTGCTTGGGGATTCAGGCACCAAGCACAGGACCAGGCAGTGGATATCTTGAAACTGCACAGCATTCCAGGTCGATCTCCTGGAAGAGAGGAGCAACACATGAAGTGTTTATAAAACATTAGGACAGGATGATAACTCAGAAAGGTTCTTAGATTGCCATACTTCTTTTAACATTTCAATCTGAAGCAGACAAAGTGTTACCCTGTGCTACTCAAGAGACAGGAAAACAGAATTGGGATTTTACGGCTGTAAGCTGGACACCTACAGTCTAAATAAATGGATGATATTGAGAAACTGTGAAATATTATTCAGTAGTCAGAGGGCTGACCATGGCAGGAAAGTGAAAAGTAACACTCACCTTACAGCACTAAGTAAGCTATTTTTCAAAGACAAGTGGGCTATAGTAAAGAACATTTACTTTATAAACTACAGATTAGCCAAAGCCTAGCCTATAAATTCTTAGCCTGCCTATTAAAAAAAAATAAAATTGATTAAGTAACAATACCCTAGATTTGACCTTTACTCATGTAGCTCCTGCACAAAATTTATGTCAATTAGTAGACTAGAGTAAGCCCTCAGTTTTCATTTCCCTCATGGCAAATCATACATACATGTCAGGTAGCAGAGGTGACATGGTTAAGAGCAGATGGATAACATAGTTTTAGACAGGATAAGTTCTACTTTGCTCCCGGCAGCTACCTAGCAAGGTTCCCACAAACCAACTATTTAGGGGAGTGAAGTGGGTCAAACTTGGAAATACCTTAACAGTCAACAGAATATACTAGACAGAAGGATTTTGATGGAACTCACAACATCTAATTATGATAAAAGGCTTAAAATGTTCTACAGAGCAACTGGGCATGCTGGCCTAGTAGCTATCTACCCTCAGTGACTCTTCAAGTTCATGCTAACTCTATACATATTTTTTAATGGCTGCACAAAGAGCATGACATAGAAAATTTAAAATAGATCCATTACTCTTATATCACAGATTGCCTCTGCATAAACTTAACTGATCATGTCTGAATGGAAACCAGATTAGAGGACTGCACTCTGTTACTTGAAGAAGCATCGTTCTAACAACTATCCAGAAAGTCCAATTAATAAATTAATGTTCTTGCCCCCAAGAACATTCAACAAATATATAAAGCTATAGCCAGACTTAAGACATAGTATTCTCCCAAACAGTCATCTTTACACACAACTGAGCATGAGCCTGTACAAGAGCTATGGGCTGAGATATTTACCAGCTTTCCACCTTTGATTAATCCACTGAGCATATCTGAGTAGCTGCTATGAGAAGGGATTCTGCAGTGACTCTTGACAGTCTATAAGGAAATGTGAGTGCTTCTTGTGTGTACCTTCTGAGTGTTAATTACAGGCCAAGCTACTCATGAAAAATCACAAATGTTTACAAGTGAGGTGTTCTGCCAAAGTCAAGTATTGCAGCAACTAAAAATAAAATAATGCTTTGGATACTGCTTGTTAATTAAGTCTTACGTTCTTCATCATTTTACTTCTTATACTGTTTTACAATTTCCACAACAACAGTCTCTCCAACTACTGAAAACACTGAAATAATCTTTCATTTGTGCTCTTTTCATACCATAACTGCAAAAATTGGAGAAGACTGACCAACAAAAACACCTTACCTGGGTTAGCGCTGCTGAACAATGATGCTGGAAGCAGACTGGCACAGCCTGGTGTTTCTGCAATTCCCATGAGACACAGCTTGCTGCAGTGAGTTAAGGAAAACAGATTTCGCCCTAGAATGGAACAGGCTGCCTAACATTTATAGCTGGGAAAAACAAGATGCTCTGACACAACCACAGCTCACAATACTTCCTCTTGAGACTTCTGATGTGTGTTACAGTTCACAAGTAAGTCTTGACTTTTCTTTCTTTCATAGGAATGAGCTAGAAAGAACTAAAATTCTTGCTTGTGTATTTTGACTGCCAGAAAGGTAAGAGAAGAGGAATACTACTGGTAGCGGGAAAACTAAGAGAGCATGGCCTACATAGATCATTCTTCTCATCTTTATATGCTGATAACACTGCATTAATATAGATCTGTGTTGCGTGGAGATAAGTTGGAAAAAGGGGAGCACACACTGGTGAGGCAAGGAAGACTCACTTTAGACTATGTTTAAGTATTTTATGAAGACTACAGCAGGTATAAACAGAATTTGAAAGCTGCATTTCAAGTTCAGTGGGGTAAATCTGTAACACGAGGAAAGCTCAAACCCACCAAACCATGCAATAACAAACTCCTCCTCAGCCGTGAGCATGTCTGGTGAGCTCCTGCCCCCTGATGGGTCGGTCCGGAATTGCCTGGCTTTTCCCAGGGGCCATTCCACATTTTATTATGTAATTTCTTTTGGCATTTTAATAGCACATCTGTTATCTGCTATCTCCCATGTCAAAATACCATTTTCTTCCTCTCTCCTGGGCTCTGCACTGTCCATTACTGCTTCCTCTACCATCAACTTTCCTCTCCTAAGACAGACCTGCAGAACATGCTCTGACAGTTGCAGAGCATGACGCCAATTAATTGCTTCTGTTCTTCCCAGTCAATATGGGGATGGTTTTAAACAGAAACAAACCAACCCACTTTCAAAGAGGTTCACTTCAGAGAAAGGTTGTTGCCTTAACCCTCTGCTCCTGTTCTTTTGCCTCAGCCAATTTCTAAACATCAGGTCATTTTGGATATAGCATTAACATACGCTATTAATGAAGTGGGAATTCTCCATGGCAGAAAACATGGTCTTTCATCTACTATTACACTGGAACAGTTCTACATTTATCTATCATAGAACCATACATCTGTCTCATTAACTCCAACACCTTTCAATTTTTATAACTTTCTCTGTTTTCCAGAAAACTTACTTTCTGGGACAACTACATGAGAGGGATTCCTGAAAGTTAGTTTTTCTGTGCAGCATGATGCAGACTTGTGAAAGCTGAACTGCAATTTCGCTTTTTTTAAAAGGATATAAAACATGAGAATCTGGATGAGTCAATGATGCCCAGCACACAGAATTCACCTCCAGACACAAGAAGACATATTATTTTTGTCATCTGTTATTCAACTCATGAAAGATTATTTTCATGCAAAGACGACACAAAATTAGGCACTGGGCACAATTCCTTAGCCCACTAAATAGCTCAGTGAGAGGCACAAGTATTTTAGCCTCATACTCCTCTTGTAATGACAGAACAGCATTGAGAAGTCTGACCAAACACACACTTACACACCAAGCACAGCCTATTATTCAAGAGACCATCCTTAAAAGAATCTAAGCATGAAGAGATTATGAAAGCCTGTTTTAAATGTGTATCATGTCTAAGGATAAACACATTTCCCCAAAATTATTTTTAAGAAGCATGCGAATCTTGGTAGTTTCTGGTAGTTTTCCCAGCTACAGTCCAAGTCTGAAGTAAGCACTATCCTTGGAAGCTGGTATTTCTACATAGTCTTGCATTCCAATTGTAGCATAACATTCCTGAGGACTATCACTGGTACTGAGGACTTTCAAAGACAAGTTTACTGTGGTTCTGTGTTTGTCCAAGCTTCACATTTCCAGATTCTTCCATTCTCTTCTCCTAACCCCTTCCCCAACCCTCACGGCATTTCTGCCTGAGCCTCCCAAGAAACAGCATTCCGAGAATGCAATAACCAAAGGAAGGAGGAACAGAAAATAGTACTTTGCGGTTTGTGAAGTAGAGGTTGTCATACATCTCCACAGTGAGAGACTCCTTCCCCAAACCGCTGAGATTGATGATACCATATTTACATCCTCCATGCTCTACATCGTTCACAGTGAATATTCGTTCACAAGCAACATCTGCCTGTAAAATAAAAGCTTACCGGTCACACTTACTGGAAACTTACAGGGAAAACAGCTTGAGGGAGCTGCATTAGGTCTAAAATGAAACAACACATTAATTCTGATCCGTTTAACACCACCTGCTTTCCATTCACCTCTAAAATCAGTGGCCGGTTCAGTTTTTCACGCATGCACAGAAAAAACAGGGGTAAGAAAAGGATTTAGTCCTTGGCTAACAGTAAATGATCTCGTCAATTTTAGCAGCTCTATACACTTACTCTGGCTGACTAAGTAAGCAAAGACTGCTCTTGGTAGAGGACACTAACCAAAAATTTAAACTTTATCAAAAGTGATCGTGGAATTCTCCTGCTGTTGAATCACAGCAAATAGGCTGGTGCTACATTTTAACTTTCCTGCCACTAAACTTCCGAGTCCCTTCCGGCTTCAGCTACCTACAGTGTTCTGTTAACAAGGCCAGGAGCTGGTCCTGGAAAGCTTCCTACATAGCCTATGAAAGATATTTGCTCCAGATCATGAAATGATCACTGATGTTTACACAGATTTTCAGGACGACAAGCTTTGCCACTCCCAAAATTCTTCTCTTTAAATTTCTTCTTTCCTCTCCAGTTGCCCTCCCAGTCCCACAATAATGATCCACTCAGCTCCTGTTTACTACCAAAAGAACATATTGATCAGACTAAGAAAAAAATAAAAATCACTTTCATATCCAATCTTTTTTATAATTTTCCTTTCTAGGAAAGGAACAGCCTCTCTCTACCTGTTTAAAATTACTGAGTACCTATTTTAAGAACTGACACAACAGAAATAACACATTTTTGAAAGCAAAATTTGACCTAGGTGATTTGATTACAAGAGTCTGAATTTTCACTGAAGATACGCTTTGTTTATCCTAAAGACTTATCATTTCTCATAACATACCACAATGATTTTAAAATTGTTGGTTCCAGCAACTGAGGAATCCGGACTGTGAATTTCTATCTTCCTCCTCTGCATGCAGTTCACTTTTAGTTCATGGACTAGCCTGTAAAAGCAGGTGGGGGGTAAGGGGGTTGAAGAGATGAGAATTCAGGTAAGCCTAAGTTTAATGCCTACAAAAAGAATTCTGGACACCACACAGAACTGCTTCTCAATCATAGAAGAGCATGCTAAAATTTAACTTCTATAACCCGTGAACATGTGCATCTTCCACATTTATGGAATTTCATCCTGTTCTTTTGAAGGCCAGCACATCTTTAGTAGCAGAAACAACACCACAGCAAGTCACTAACTTAACTTGCCTTCTGCACTGTTACTGGATCTGAGCTCCCTTAGGCTGTTCTAATGGGGGGAAGGGGAATGGTCACATCAGTTGAAAGGCATTCTTCCAAAGAAAAGCTGTGCTGTATTCCTAAAACACAATGTGGCAAACCAGCATATTCATATACATACATGTCTGCACATATAAAGTGAACTTTTTCTGGAAGTGAAATTGGGAAACAACTTTGCCATTTGAATTGTCATCATTTTAGTAGCCTGATTAGAACAGAATATAACCTTTTTGCTAATTTTAAGTAATATATTTTTCCTTCTCCTAATGGAAGAAGAAATGCAAAAAACCCTGACAGAAACAGTTGCACTAACTGCACAACTTGGCACTGCAAACAGAAAGCAAATCAAATCGTTGTACCTGCAATAACTTGTGGAGCTGAGCAAACCCAGCTGCCTCTTCTGTAACAGCACAGGTGAGTTCAGTCCAGCCCTTGCTGTCTTCTGGAAGAGAGTAACATGGAAGCATCCTCAGTTATTTGCTTGTTTATGATTCAGATATGGCTGTGGGTCTGTTTGAGATGTGTAGGTAACTTTTTCCTTTAGGCTACATACATTAAAATTTTCAGAACATCTATAAAACACACTCCATAGTCTACTACAGTAAGCAGACAGGAATATATTCCTGTGAGATGTGGGGTGCTTCTATAAATGTAAAAGCTGAACTAAAAAAATACCCAAAATCAACAGCCATTGTTTTCACTCTACATAATCAGCAGTACCACCTGGAGGTGTGAAGTCACCTTCTGGCTTCGCTACAACACCTTACATTCTTATTATACAGCAAAATATTCTATCACAACAAGACTGCTATTAAGCATTCAGTCTTACTTTTGCACTGAACTGCTTTTCCGTTCCATTTCCATTTCCCCCCACAGCAGGGAGTTAAAACTAGATAATCTTTAAGGTCCCTTCCAACCCAAGCCATTCTATGATTCATAATTTTTTAAAATTTCATGCAAACACTTTCTGAGGAGGCCAAAGGACAAAGCACTTTACAGAATTACTGAGTATGAAATCTTTTTTATAATGCTTAGACAAAGCAAGCATTTGAGAGTCAAAATGTTCTTCAAAGTGGAGACTAAAGAGCTGAATAGCTGGTCGGAGCACTTCATTACCTAAGGAAAAGCACATTGCTCAGTTATTCCAAATGACAGCATATTCAAACCTGGCATCCACTATTCTGACTCAAGTGTCACTGTTGGACAACTGCAATTTTGAGCACAGTTTATGTCTTTTTACAGGTTTTTTTGTTTGTAATGACTTCACTCCTATGTGGCATAGTCAAATAAAAGGCTTCAAGGACTATATATTCTTAAACAAAAAAGAAATCAAACTGTGTCAGAATTGAAAGGCTTTAGTTCATAATTTGTCCTGGGCCAGAGTACAATCAAGCCTAATTGCAATCTTTTTCAGAACATACCTTCTTTTGTTTTTCTTCATCTTCTAACAGTCTCTGTCTTGTGCATTCCATCGCCTTGCACTGAATGCTCGCCTTGGTGAGTGGGTTGTAGTTATTATGTCCAGGCAGTAGACGAAAATACCGGTTCTTTTCTGAGTCATAATAAAAACCTGGCAGTTCTTGGGGGGCGGGGGGAGAAAAAATGACAAAATCAGATGGATAACTAAATTTCTTTATTGCTCTTTGATATTCCAAGTCTTCATGTGTGAATGTCAGTCACATGACTCAGAGCTCCTGCTCCCAACAGGTCCCAAGAGTGATACACAGATTAGGAACAGATGAGCCACTTACAGGAGAAAAAAAGATTATAGTTTTCAAATGCAGTGCCGTTACACAGGTACAGAAGGGATGTCACCACTGACCAAGAGGAAATTCACACAGACAAGCAGAGCAAAAATAAAGAAAGGTTTTTGTTGCAGAAAAAAATGGTCTTTCTTCATAAATCCATCATGAGGGGACATTCTTAGTTGAAAAACTAGGTAGGACGGTCCCAAACAACAGCAAAACAATTGACAATGAGGTATCATACAAACTAAAATAAAGTGATTCACTTCCCAGAACAAGATACTTTTTCTTCAACACACAGGAGAGATTTAGATATAATCAAGAGTACTTTTGGGTCCCTATCCAAGGATAAATTGGGATGGGGAACGTTCAATTTTAGTGCTTCATTGTCTAGGTGAATTCAGAGGCAGACAGATAAAATACTTTGACAGATTCATAATGGTAAATTGTCTCAAGACAAAGGATTTTATTCAGAAGAGGCAATTGTTACATTTCATTTCAGGAGTTTTTATTTAAAACTTCATCTACTACCAGAATTTTCATTTTAAGTAACCTCTTTTTGTGGCTGCTTATAATTCAAATCCTTGTCCCCATCTTTTACATTCAGTGACCAAAACTTATTCAGGTCAGAAAAAAACCCAACTTAGTCAATGAGTCAGTGAAGATCATAAAAGCACACTACATTTAGTACACAGAATCTAATTACACAGCAATAAACAACATTAAACATTGATATACAAAAAACATCTCTTTAAAACCCTCTGGTTTTGTCTGTTGTTAAGAATCAGTGGTGTTTCAGGACTCTCCTGTTGTCGAGAAATATATGTTTCCACAGGCTTAGCTTTTGGTAGCATTGTTTAAGGAGTCAGGAAACCAGAACATAAATGGAACATCTTCCTCAACAGCACTGCTACTTCATCAATTGTTTTTAACGAACAAATATTTAGCCAGAGTGTATTTCTTACAGATTACAAAATACACTTTATGAAGGCATAAGGTGAGATGATTGTCCAAACTGATGGATCATTGCGCCTTTCAGAAGACTGAATAAGTAGATACAAGTAGTAATTTTTTATATGCTTTCTTATTTTATTTGCTTCCTTATTAGTTAATTTTCTTCTCAAAGCGGCATTTCTGGAGGGAGAAACAAAATTCTCTTTTTTCAGTCCATATCAGCTTGGCTAAGCACAAATTCTCAAACACGAGAAGCACGTCTGGGCCTGAAAGGGATTTGGGCCTGTTCTCCAGATCCTTACTCACTCCTTACTTACATCTTTTTATATCACCTGATGTTACTTTCCTGTAACACCAGACTATTAATGCAGCTACTACTACTTTTTTCTTTCAATCAATATATAGAAACTGATCTTTTACCTGTAAACACCATCTCTTACCTGGTACTACAGAGTTCTGTGTTGAATTGGATGAAGAAGGATCTCTGCTGCTGCTGGGACCTGCATTCACTGCGGTCTGTGGTTCCTCCTGTTCCAGACTAAAAAAAATAGCATTGCCTTCAAGACACACTCACAATTGTCCTACACATTTCCCACAAAGAATCTAGAAAGCAGATTGTGACTGACATTAATTGTGCAGTGCTGTGATAAGTACACTCTGCACATCACCATACATTAAACTATGAAAATCAAACAAAGAAAATATTCAGCTTAAAAATCTCTCAAGAACATTACAGATACAGGCATCCTAAAAGCCTTAAATTACATTCTAAAACATTAGAGGAGGCTGCTGATTCTGCAAGTCCCTTTAACTCTTTTCAGCAAAAGATTAACTGGGCAATTTACATTAAATGAACAGGCCACTCCCAAAAGCCTGCAAGTCTTCTCAGTGTAAGACAGGAGACAGCATGGGTAAAACACTGACGTCACATCAAAAATACTCTGCCATTCTCTTCATAACAAGAATTTCCCTGATGAGGTTCAGAAACATTCAACATAAACAAAAGTTTAATGAAAACTCCAAGAACGAAAAGCCTCCGCTTTTCTAGTAAACATTGCAGTAGATGGGGTAACTGCAGTTTTCCTCTTTTTGAAGTAATATAAATAAGCACATTCAGTACTGATGAGCAAAATTCCACTGGGATGTTTTCTGAATCACCTGTACAATTCTCACTTTTCAAGACAGGTCTTATTACATGTCATCTTAAAAGCAGTAAGTGAAGGCGTTTTGCAAGAGTTTTAACTTATTGAACACAAAACAATAAAGACATTCTAGTTCTAATACCAGCTCTACTGCTGCTTGATTATACAGCTTTGAAAATAGTTGAAGAACACAACAGATGTACAAGGGCAAAACCAGGCTAGATCAAACCCAAGTACTTAACTTTAAAGCTCTTTAAGAAAATCTTTTTAATTCTATACTCACTGAACTAGGACCCGTTTGTGTTTCTAACCTTTCTTATACAAGTGAAACTAATGTGGCAACTCATATATGTGTCTCTTTCTCTAAAAATATGTATAATAAAATAAGCTTAGTGCATTAAGGCTAAATTTTGGCCTCTTTTAGTCCTGCAAGAGGCACTAATGAAAGAATATGAAAATGAAAAAACCCACATAAAAACAGCTCAAACACACGCAAGTATAAGTTCTAAAGTATAAAATGCACTTTTTCTGAAAGAATCAGTTTTCGAGGCTGGTGAAACTGTTTCATTTTCCTGATGTGCTAGATATGGTATTATTACCACATTACTTAACATGCTTTTAAACATTCAGGAAGATCCCTTAATGACAGTTTTTACACCAGCAGACACTGAGCCACAAAATAAACGAGCAGTTAGAATGAAGCACTTACATTTTTCTTCCCTGAACTATCTTTGCGTACTGGTGAAGAGTTTAGGGACGACCACGCACACCTGAAAGGACCAGCTCGCGCAACCACAGCTCAGCTTAAAATCAGTGTACAGCTTCCAGAAATCAACGCAATTCCACCCCTCCTAGGGATGGCAGATATACCTCTCAGTCCTAGAAAGTGGCCGTTCTGCAAGTTTAACGAGGCCTGGCACCCGAGGGCCGACCCCCTGCCCGGCGCACGGTGCGGGTACTCGCCTTCCGGCGCGGCTGCCGTGACCGGGTCTCCGGTGCCGGCGAGGGCCGCGCTTGGGACCGCTCCATCCACGCTTCTCCTTGCCTCGCCGGTAGTGCCTCCTCATCTCTGCTTATAAAGCAAACATGCGCACATGCTTCGTCTCTGCTTGCCTAGAACGCTCCAACACACCGGGCAGGTCTCCTAAGGCGACCTCTTTTCGATCACTCGTAACGACCAGGCCCGCCGAGCGCCCGCAGCACGGGCGCACCCCTGCGCCAGTCGCCTTCCCCGCTGGTGCGGGACCAGCTCCGCGGCTCGCCCCGCGTCGCTGAGGCCCAACACCGCGGAGGCAGGAGGGCAGTGACGGCAGCAGCGGCCACGCAGCCCCACCTCGTCCCCAGGGCCGCCCGCCCGTCCCTCACCGCGACGTCCCCGCGCCGCGCCCCGCCCGCCCTGCCGCCAGCGCCCCGCCCCCGCCCCACGGGCGCGTCTGACTGGCCCACGGCCGCGGCCGCCGGTTGACGGACAGCTCCCTCGCCCAACCGCAGGAGGCCTGCCCGGCGCGTGCGCCGTGCGGGGGGCGGGGCCGGGCCCCGGGCTGTGGCGGGTGCTGTGAGGCGGCGGCGGCGGCGCGAGGTGGCTGCGCGTGGGGGTTCCCGGAGCGCGGGGATTTTTGGGCAGGAAAGGGTCGCTTAGCACGGTAGGGAAGCAATGCAGGCCAGGGAAGAGGAAGGCTGGGGGTGGCTGGGATTGGCGTGCTTGCAGTGGTGCGGGCACCGAGAGGGTACCTCTCGCTGTGTCCCTACAAGCCGTCCTTTGGCTCTGGGCAGCTGTCAAGAATTTAGAAAAAGAGAGGTACTCTCTCTAAAGTGACCTTCCTGGCTGAGGCCTCTTGATAATTAATTTTTTTTTTTTTCTTTTTAGCCTTCTGCTGCTGGGCAGCCAGCAGCTGGATGGGTGGTGTCGAGGCGCGAGTGCTGGGGCAGCTTTGGGGGGTGTGCAGCGAATGGGCGAGATGGGAGGGAAAATTGGGGCTGCAGGGATCAGAAGCAATTCCTCAGCTGGTCAGAGCCACGGGAGGGTGTAGTGGTAACCACCCCCTCTTTGAAGTCAGCGCAGTAAACTGCTTCTCTTCTTAGTCACTGATCAAAGGCGCCCTTAGGCTGTTTTTGTGCAGTGGCCTTCCTCCTCCCCTCCCTGTTTATGCAGCATGTTGGAGGTGAAAAAAAATTAAAACCAGTGTGGTAAAAATGTTTGTTCGTTTAAGGGGTGATTGATTGAGGTTAAAACAAAATGGCAGGTACAGTTAACAAAAAAATTGTGGAAAAACGGATTTAGCCTTTTTGCTTCCGAAAAGATAGGAGGTCTTTTTGGTCACTTTAATAACTTAAATAAGAAAATGCCAGTACTGGAAAATAGACAGTGGATTTTTTTTTCCTTGGGATGTTTAAACTTTGCACTAGTTTGCTGTTGTCACTTGGCAGGAGAGTAGTTTTTGGGTATAGCATTTTCTGTTTCTCACTCCCATGGTCTGTGCTTAAAATTCAAAATGCTTAGAGTTAAAATAGCCCAGGAGAGGAATAATTTAAAGATGCCAACAACTGGAAAAAACACCTGTGGCTTGCATAGATAGTTTGTGAACTCTATTTCTTTGTCTTTACAAGGCAGACCACCAGCATATTTTGCTGATTAGGTCTGTTTCTCAGTGGGTTAGTGATGCTGATCTTTAGCTTCCACAAGATAATTTTGAACTTTAATACAGTAACAGGGGAAGAGTAAAAGTGCCTATAGAAAGCTGCATCACAGTTTCTGTGAACTGTTAAGTTGTTAATACTGTCACTGGTGAAGACTGGATTCAAAATGATGATTAATATAGTGTTGGTGCTTGATGATTTGTATGTAAGTTTGCTACTGATACACCTGTGAACAGGGTTCTAGGGAACGTTATTTTCCTGATGTTTGCTGGCTTGTGGGTAATAATCCAGAATGTCTAATGCTTTGTACTAATCTTATTCTCTGCTTCGTTCATTGGCTTTGTTTCATCTTTTTAATTTCTGGTGCCAGTGAGCAATGTTGCGGGTTCTGTGACCAGTATGCTGCTTGTAAGCTGTGTGATTCACGCCACTGAAAGAGCTGCCATCAGGGAAGAAGTATATTAAATAATTTGTTTTCTCACTTGTATTGCAGATATTTACTATGAAAAATCATACAGAATAGACTGGAAGATATTTCAGAGATAACTGTTTCCCCATGTATTTGTTTAAATAAAATGTACAAATAAAATACACACATTTACCCCCTACATTGTTCTTTAACAATTGTTTGTCTAATCTCTTCTTAAAGCCTTTTTGTTTGGTTTATTCTGATTATCTTATCTCTTACTGAAAGGTTTCCTGATGTGTTACCTGAATACCTTATTGCTGCAATTTAAAACCATTACTGCTATTCCTTCTGTCTTCTGTGGATATAGAAAACAATTTGTTACCTTGCTCTCTGCAATTGTATTCCATATTTGAAAATGTGAAAATGCTCTCCCTTTTTGAATCTTTTCCTCTAGATTAAAGAATGCCAATTCACTGGGATATTATAGATGACAACTTTTAGCTTTGATTTTTCCTTCCTTTTTGGACCCTTTCCATGGAGAACACTTGAAGTGTGTTCCCCAAAACTGGATATACTGCTACTCAGCTGAGGCCTCCCTAGCACTGAGTGTGCTTTGCAGGCTGTGCTCACGTTGGAGTGTGGGATGTCCTACAGCTGCACAGCAATGCCGACTTCATGAAGCTTATGCCTGAAAGGGATGGGCGACTTTCAGTTTGAGAACTGCTATACCATCAGTTGTTTTCGGTCTGGGTTTGTGGAACTGGCTATGCTTGGGCTGGTAGCAGTGGAATGCTGCTCACCTCAAGGTGGTTTGTGAACAGGTCCGGGCCACCTGCCCTGCGGAATGCACTCTGCCATCTTGTCCTCTCTTTACCTTAGCTGTTTTTCTGCTTCTGTGATTTGAGGGGCTGGTTTTATACCTCTGTAGACCATTAAATGCATACATTCAGACTATATTTATTTAGGTGATTATTTAAGTTCAAAATACAATTGTAGATTGCATTAAAACATTCTGTAAAGACCAAACTTTGTCAATAACATTAGACTTTGTGGTTTGAACGTAGGTTTAGAATTACCCCAGTTTAGTAAGTTGCCTTTCCGCTAAACTGCAGTACCTGAGCCTGTGTTCATTCTTTACAGTTGCATCTCAAAATTAAAATTAGTTTGTCTTAACTCTTCTTTTGCTGAGGCTTAAACTGCGTATTTTGTCTTAGGCTTGCTGGGGATTAAACCTGCATTCTGCCAGTTAAAGCTCAGCTTACATAAGGCAACCCATTAAGCTTTGGTAAATGGGAAGTGTACCTAGGCCCATGAATTACCCTGGTAATCAAAAGCAGGATTTTGTCTAACAGCAAAATTTGTCTTTGTTCTAATGCCACTGAAATCAAAGCAATTTAAGAGCCTATGTAACTCTGTATGCTTACTCTGCAGTAATATTATCAAAAGTCTTTGGTGCTTATGAATGTTAAAGTTGCTGTTTGACATTTTATCTTAGTTCTCAGAATATTCTGCTGTCCTACAGGCTCTGTTGTTGATGCTGGAAATCACTTTTGGCCTCTCCTGAATTAGGTCATAGAATCATTTAGGTTGGAAAAGACCTTTAAGATGATGGAGTCCAACCATTAACCAACCACTGCTAAGTCTGACAGTATCCCTAAGTGCCACGTCTACAAGTCTTTTAAATACCTTCAGAAATGGTGACTCCACCGCTTCCCTGGACAGGCAGAACCAATGCTTGACAACTTTCAGTGGATATTGGGAAAGTTTTTTTCAATCTAAATGAAGGAACAAACTGTTGTAGAATTTAAGGATTTAAGGTGATGAATTATCACAGTTTGTACAATGACCGATAGCTTGCTGTGCTTATTCTGTATCTCTGTGTATTTCACTTTTCTACTTTTTTTACTTTGTTTATTTTAAATCTGTAGCTCCCAGGTAGTCCCGATGGTCTTCCCGATGCAGCTTCTTTCAGTGTCTGCTGTGCGGTGTAAGGACCAGAGTGGATGGGATTCGCACCAGGAGAGGGCAGCAGTACGCTGACACAAAATCATGTGTCTTGGCTCTCTAGGGTCTTTTGTACTAAGTATCGAATTCCCATTAAATCAATTTTAAAAGCAGAAGTACACCAATGAATCCCTTTGCAACATTACTTAAAAGTGTATTTATTTTTATTTAAAGCTCTAGGGTCCAGGGACACTGATGTCGCGTATTTTAGCCAGGCTTCCGTCCAAGTAAGAAGGTGAAGCTTCTTTCTACTGATATCAGCTTTCCTACCCTGCAGAGCAGAGCTCATTAAAAAAACCCATGAACACTTGGCAGAAATGGGGCTGTGGTTTTATGGGTCTTCTTAGATAGGCTGGCACACTCCAGGAGATAGCCTCTGGTAAAAGTCCATCTCTGAGACCTTCTGCTTGTCATGGTCTGCCCTCTTCCATGGGAGGCACACATGACTGGGCTGTGTTTGCCACCTCAGTGATTGTATGTTGCTTCATGGGTCTGCAGTAGCCCGGTGCAGAGCAGTGCTGCTGCTGCTGCTGTGAAACAAAACAACTACAATCTCCAAAACACAACCACCATAAAACAGAAAACCCAAACCTGAATCCTGTTAGATATTAAGGGAACAGTTGAAGGGAGATTCCTGGTCCATGTAGCAGCAACCTAGTGAGTGCAGAATGGCAGGTCTGGCGGCCGCTCTTGCCAATTTGTAAGAGAAATGCAAGTGTTTATCACATGTGAGTGTTGTATCTTCTCTGGGTATTAGAACCCAAGAATCCAGGCTAGATCATTACTAGGCTGCTATACTTGTGTATAAAATCTGTTATTTCAGGACAGGTGTGGTCTTAGATATACAGAAAATACATATGCATACTAGTTTGCTGAGTTACTTTCTAGAGTGAGAAAACAGCACAAAATTGGGAATTCAGAAGATAAGTCTCTCTACTGTGACAGTGACTCACTTCCATTATGCGTATGTGGATTTAATTTGAAATCTACATTTCAAATCAGGGGGTACCAGTGCCCTGAGCTTCACTGGAGGACTGTGGCTGTGAAAATAAACTCCCAGTTGACCTTGAACTTGTGTGGGATCTACTGCTCCCTACAAATCTATGGGGCCTGATGGCATTTGTTTGAGAATACTCAAAAGAGCTGACTGATATCATCATGAGACATCTCCCAGTGATTTTTGAATAGTCTTAGGAATTTGGAGGGATCCCAACTTGACTGGAAGATGATTGTCCTGATTCTCAAAAAGGGCAAGAAGGATGACTCTGGAAACTGCAGGCTTGTCAATCTCACTTCAGTGACTGGTAAAATTATGGAGAAGATTATACTTGGAGGTATTGAAAAACAACTGAAGGTCAACACAGTCATCGGTCACAACCAGCAAGGCTTCATGAGAGGAAAGTCCTGTTTGTCAAACTTAATTTCCTTCTACGACAAGCTGGCCAACCTAGCTGATCAAGGGAAGTGAGTTGATGTAATCTTTTTGGATTTCAGTAAAGCTTTCAGTGCTGTCTCTCACAGGATCCTTCTGGACAAAATGTCCAGCACACAGCCAGGTAAACACATCATGAGCTGGGTGAGCAATTGGCTCATGAGTCAGGCACAGAGGGTTACAGTGGATGGGGTTACATCGGGCTGGTGACCAGTCACTAGTGGGATTCCACAGGGCTCCATTTTAGGGCCAATTCTTGTCAACATCTTCATAAACCATTTGCATGCAGGACTTGAAGGCATACTGCCTAAGTTTGCTGATGATACTAAACTGGGAGGAACTGTTGGCTCTCTCAAAGGCAGAGAGGCCCTACAGAGAGCCCAGGACAAATCAGAGGGCTGGACAATGACCAAATGTGTGAAGTTTAACAAAGACAAGTACTGGATTCTGCACCTGGGATGGAGCAACCCTGGATGTTCATACAGAGTGGGGAATGAGATGTTGGAAAGCAGTGCCATGGAAAGGGACCTGGGGGCCCTGGTCGATGGCAAGTGGAATACGAGTCAGCAGTGCCCTGGCAGCCAGGAGGGCCAACCCTGTCCTGGGGGGCATCAGGCAAAGCATCACCAGCTGGTCGAAGCAGGGGATTGTCTCGTTCTGCTCTGCACTGGGGCAGCCTCACCATGAATATTGTGTGCAGTTTTGGGTGCCACAACATAGGAAAGCTCTTAGAGAGTGTCCAAAGGATGGCAATGGAGATGGTGAAGGCCTTGAAGGGAAGGCATACGAGGAGTGGCTGAGGTCACTTGGCTTGTTCAGCCTGAGGGAGACTGACCTCATTGCAGTCTACAATTCTGTGTGAAGGGAAGCGGAGGGACAGGCACCAATCTCTTCTCTCTTGCGATCAGTGTCAGAACCCAAAGTAATGGCATGAAGCTGTGTCAGGGGAAATGTAGGTTAGCTATTAGGAAAAGGTTCTTCACCCAGAGGGTGGTTGGGTACTGGAACAGGCTCCCCAGGGAAATGGTCACAGCACCAAGCCTGACAGAGTTCAAGAAGCATTTGGACAATGCTTTCAGGCACATGGTATGATTCTTGGGATGGTCTTGTGCAGGACTGGGAGTTGGACTTGATGATCCTTGTGGGTCCTTTCCAATTCAGGGTATTCTGTGATTATATGAAATCTTTCTCCCTAGAAAGACAGGCTGAAATCCAGACTGGTATTAGATTTTGTGCAGATAACTGTGTGTATCTTAAGTGAGCTCTTGTTGACCCTGATTCTGAAGGGATGTTAAAGATCCTTTAGTTTTTGCTGTAAACGGCATGGTTTACTTGGCCATTTTGGTTCAGGCTTGTTACTCCTGTGATGCAGCACAGGCTTCTGCACACCTGCTAGGTTTTGTAAGTCTCTGTTCCAGAAATGGCTGCACTTTCATACTACATTTGTCTTTGAAAATAGCAAGCTGTCTTTTGAATGGCAAAGTTCTGGGTACATGGGTAGTCCTTTTGAACATTTTTGATGTTTTTAGTTAAATACCTTAAATATGTTTTATGTGCAGCATGAACAGTTACTTAACACTCTGAAGTGTCTTTTGTTTTTTCTTGACTTCTATTATTATTACTTGTGGGCCCAGTCTAAGAACTGTTAAATCATATAGAAATATTCACCTGTCCTGCTGCTGGCGTAGGCATATGTAAGTTGTGTGTGTATACACAGATGAGCATATCTCAGTCTACAAAACCAGACCTTCATGATGATATATTTCAGTATATGGCTGGAGAGAATGCTGATTTAAAAGTGGTACCAACAACAGAGATATTTGTGCTCAGACATATTTCCTGTGGTGCTGTAGGTCTGACAGGTCAGTTCAAAACAAAAACCGGCCCTTCTGACAATTTTATTGCTTTTATGATTTTTTTTTTTGGTAAAAGATCATGTCAGATAGTAAAATGATCTGTCAAAGTGATAGGGATGCTAAAGAAGTTTTACGCTGCAAGAACACAGAACTGAACCTTATATTCTTTGCAGAGCCATTGTAGAATAGAATACCCTGATGAAGAAACCTATGTTGAATAATGCTCTCCTGCCTCTTTCTGCGGGAAAAACTTCAGATCTGCATGGGAAGGTCAAGTTCCTGGTGTAAATAATGCTGTCTTTAGAGTAGTGGCAGCTGGCAGCTTTTTCATTTTTCCTCTAGATTCATTTGTGCAGCTTATGGGCCTCTAATACACAAAGTGCTTGCAGTTACGAGATTGATTTCTAGCCTTGTATTTAAAATTTGCCAGTGAAAAGAACTAGTCACCATGTCCAAGGAAGTATTTTCTCCTGTGGTCAGAATCTTGCGTGTTGCTTCATACTCTCCCTTGTCTGCTTTGGATATAAGGTGGTACTTTTATACAGAGCCAGGTGAACTGCTTTGCTTTTACGCATCAATAGCAGATGTCAGGGCTCTGACAGTTGATTTCCCGCTGGAAGAAAAATTTGTGACACAGACCATAGGAATCAGCTTTTCTTAGTAGACCTCTATATTAAATACATAAGGCTTTGAACAGGTATAGAGACCGATGAGATTGCAGGGAAAAAACCCTTCTCTGGGGATGTCAATCTGGAAGTCAGTGTTTTGCTTCCAGAAAACAACACTTTACCTTTGAAAGTTATAGCAACTAAACAGTGTTACAGAGCTACTAACACATAATTTCTCAAGGTCTATATCCTGCTCATATCCAAAGGAAAGTAACTGGTGAGACTTATGTGCAAGGAGGTGTTATAATTATGTGAGCGTGGTTCTCATAAATGGACAGTAAATTAACACAGTGCTGTTTTGGAGCATGAGCTTCCTCAGCTGTCTTGTATGCATTGTGTGCTGTGGTGTTCCCTTTGTACGAGTACTGTTTGAATGATGCAGGAGTGACTTGCTTAGTCTCCCCCCCACCTCGTTGTCTTTGAAGATGTATGGTGGAATTTCTTGTTTCAAGTGTTCTTTTTTTTTTTAAAAAAAAAAAGGAAAAAAGAAAAAGGAATGAAAATTTTATGAGGTAAGAACTCTTCTCTCATTCTCTTCTGAATCCTCTCTCAGGGAGAACACAGCAGGAGGAGGAGGAGGAGGAAACTCAGCTCAGTGTATGCAAGCGAGTGTGGGAGCCTTCCTACTACTGACATATGAAGTAGGAAGAGCAAATTTCTTTCAAGAACTTTAAGGAGTACATCCTGAAGGAAGAAGGGTGGGAAGAGAGAAGGTTACCATGGGAAAGCAGTCTCCATATACCAGTGTGTTTGGTAGAGGGTATGTGTGGGTTCTTTGATTTGTTTGGTGACGGGAAGGGTTTGAAGGAAGTTAAGGATACCAACCTGCAGATACCTTGTCTCATAATGATATTGTATATTGTCTACTCATGTCTTGGTTTATTTATATGCCATCACTAAATTAAAACAATGCTGCAGGGGTAGGGTAGTCTTAGCAGTATTTTGTAAGATCTTCAAAAGTCTCAAGATAACTGAAACTGTTTATGTGCTTTCTAGAACGAATCAGTAATTGTTTCACATACAAGATGTAATATATCAGTTTGCAGTTCCAAAAACAAACAAACAAAACAAAACAAACCCAAGCCCAACCAGCAAAACTTCAGCTCTCAGCTTAATTGGATGGAAATTGGAAGAGGAGGTAGAACATAGAAGATGGCTTGTGGGCTTGGTTGAGCTATTGTTTCCCTGAGGAAAGCCCTTTCTAATTGGGAGCTGGAAAACTCTGCAGGTCCCCAGGAAAGAAGAATAGCTAAAGTAACTGGCTGTAGGATAATATGAAAAAAAGTTAAATGGAGACAGAAGAAGTGAAAGTAGTTTGAGGGTCACCTATATTTTGTTTTGGAATTGTTTTTACCTACGTAGTGTAATTTCTTTGGGTTGAATACTATCGGGCAGAATGACTCAAGCAATGAACAGATTCTTCAGTAATGGTTGCACATTGGATATACTTACTGTGCGTGAGTATTCCATGACAGGAAGCTAAAAATGCTTATATTGGCTAAATAACTGAAATCAGGACTTCAGAAATAAAATAAACATTACAATCAGGTGCAGACCTGTTACTTAAAAAGTCACTGATATATTTTAACTGCATTAAACTTTTTTTTTAGTGCATGCAGTTTTTGCAGACACAGGACCTTCTGACAAGGAATTCCATAACTTAATTTTTAACTGTGGGAAGAAATACCTCTGTTAATTTTGAACATTCTTTTTGATTGAAAAAAATCTTGTTTTAGGACAGATGGCAAATGCTATGCTCCCCATTGTAGACTTCTAATATAACCTACCTCAGCCTTCTCTTCCAGTCTGAGGAGTCAGGATTTTTTTTTGTTTGCACAAATTGACTGTACAGAAATTGTTCTATATCTTTTGACCATCCTTGTTACCCTTCTTTGTGCCTTTTCTAGCTCTAACAACTGTACAAAGTATTGAGGAATTTGACACACTATAAATTCTTATGTTGTGGCACAGTGCTCAGAGTGTGCTGTCTCTGACTTGTGGTTCAATAATGAGCTGTTCTCAAATAATTCATGGTTATATCCCAAGATCTTGTTCTTGCCTGAAAATAAGTAGTTCAGAGGCTGAAGACGTACATGCAATGTTAGGACTTTTTAATGTATGTCACTTGGTCACATATTTTACCTGCCATTTAATGTCTTATGAGTCAGTTTCTCTTCTCCCCCTGCGCCTTCCCCTCATCTTCTGAAAACCTCCAAAACAAAAAAATGGGAAAGATGACTCCTCCTGAGTTCAGTTATGCGGGAATAATAAAGTTCAGTTCCCAGGCTTCTCTGCAGGTTAATTGAAAATAGTCATTGAAACCCTGTGACACCTTACAGTGCCTTTTCAGTAAGTAGACTGAGCGGAGCTTGCTTTAGGGGAGAGCTTGAAAAAAATTCCCAATTCTAGTGCTGATGAAATAACTAGGACTGCGCTAGAAATGTAATGTGACTGATAGTAAGTGGTTACAGACTTTCTGAATTAGTGCAAAATGGTTTGATGGAAAGACAAAGTTTCACTGGAAGGAGATTACTAAGTGGCCCTGATTTCTTTCTGACTGTTGCTGGTAGTGGCAAGCAGTGCTGTGGGGACTGGAAAAGATGTTATTAAAATTTTTGTATGCAGCCCATACACAAAGAACATGGCTGTCCCTGAAGAGGATAAGAGCTTGGTAGTTGCAGTTAAAAATAATTTATTCAGGATTAGTTAATGCTGTGGAATCTGGTGGTCTCTTGTGCCACTGGCCTATAGTGAGCTGCAGTCTGCAAGGTGTGGTGTAGAAGAAATGCATAGCTTTCCGATTCCTTCCTAAATGTTTGCCATGAATACACTGCATTAGTGGTGTTACAGTAGATACAATCTAAAGATATAAGCAACGTGATAAAGATACTGTTTTTATCTAAAGTGTACTAGTGTTAACATGTTAGATGTATCCTACCCGTTAGGAGGAATAGACTCATAAATGTTCCAATTTCAAGTCAGCTCTGTAGTATTTCTTAAAACACTATTAACAGGCTACACTGCCTTGTGAAACCAGGTGTTTCTGCTTCCATTTTCTGTGTTCAGAGAAGTGGCCAGCATTTATGTTGTGTTTGCATGACAACTTTGTGATGACAGCACCAGTGGAAGGGTAACTTAGCGTCAACCTCTGGCTGCATACCTTGCACTGCTATACCTGCAGTATATGGAACAGTGTCTGAGAGAGTAAATCCTGTCTGATGGCCCAGCCACTCCTTTCTTGTGCTGAGTTATGTCCAGCTTTGTTCATCCATGAAAGTTAGAGTACGCATGACACTAGTCAGCTGTGGTAACTTGGCCCAGCGTGCTCAGCTGGCCAAGCAAACAAACTGCAGACAGACCCAGTTTTGCTGTGCGTCACGGTGTAGGCAGCAAGGAGGCAAGACTGGCCGTGGAGTGGGACACACCCTGATAGATCTGATGCAATACCTATTTAATTCTCTAGAATTATTTTTATGGAATGTGGATTAGGTGCTAAATCCTAGAATGGCGTTTAAAGGTTTCTTATCTAAGAACACCAAATCTCCTGAGACACAAAATGCACCTCTTAATTTCGCTGAGCCAAAGCAAACCTATTGACTTAAAGCATCAAAATAATATGCATGTTACAATTTTTGATAATTTATAAATATTCTGTGTCAGACTTGTGACTACCTAAATTAATCTGAGGGGTGAATCAGGCACTGTCTTATTTTTGGGTGTAGTAATGTGACTGTGTCCTTTAATATTCTAATATTAATGACAAATTATAGGTCTTCATGTGTTTGGCTTTTTCACTGCCCTGTGGTTCAACCTGTTGCACCACCTGCTTTCCTGTGGGACACTTTGCATGCACATCCCTTTTCGCAAACACAGGGATAGCAGTCTGAATTGGTTACTGTGATTGGCTTTTTGTCAGGCTGCAGGTCAGGTAGGATGTCATCCTCCTCTGCCACCAGCCACTGGCTGGCTGAGGTGTGAAGGGTTGGGAGAGTTGAGTAGAAAAGCAGGAATTTGCTCTGTATTAGTGTGAAGTGTTCTGCCCAGCTTCCACAATGCTCGAGAATAGTACCAGGTGAGTTAATGCCAAGGCTGGTGACAAACTGTTTTGCCACTGTATCCTTTTCATAGGGCTATCCTTCAAGCTGTGTCCACTTCAGGCTAAGTGGAAGGGGCTGAAATGTTTAGGCTGCTAAATCCACCCCCCCTCCCCCGAAGACAGTTGGTTGGGCTGAATGTTTTGTTTACCCTTTGTTGCTGGATGAAGAGTTTGGAGGGTTTTTTTGTAGTCTGAAGATCAAGCCCCCCCCCCCCCCTTAATTGTTGATGTGTTAATTTTTCTGATTTAAAGAATGAATCTTTCCATAAAAAGCTTGAAACTACTTTGATAACTGGAAACATTGCCATAATGTGTGGTCTCTTAAAATGGATCTTGAATCTTGAAAAAATACCTGATCTTGAAATCATAAGTTTGCATTTGTAAAGGGTTTCTTGGATGATATTATTAGATTTGGCTTTTTTAGAGTATTATGAACCGAGTGACGCTCCTATTTATGAAAAACCAGTTTAAATACTGTAACAGGCTTCTTTGTGATTTAAAAAATAAATGTCTTGTATGCTTCTTTGGCTCTATAGGCTGTAACTAAAGTCCCATGTTATTTGAGACATACATAGTAAATCCAGGGTAACCCATACTACATGTTGTTAATCTTTCTTTGAAGATCATTGTATGGTGAAAAACTATTAAACTTGATAGAGATGTCTCGTATGTTTTTCATCCTTCTCTTACCTGATTTTTCCTGACTAAAAAGATTGTCCTGAAAACACCGCTTTCTGTGTAGGTGCTCCTGTGATCCTTTTGTTTTCTTCTTCACCTGAAACATCATCATCATCCATACAAAACCAGAGTTGGTTGCTGTATGAATAATTCAAGTGTTACAAACAAAACTACGATTTCAAGTGAACAGAGCTAAAGCAGATAAAACACTTCAAAAATGGCTTTCAAGGAGTATTTCAGTACTAGTAAAGCAAAGTGAAAATAAAAACTAATAATGCTGTGTATATAGCACTGATAATTTTTTTAAAAAGTTGTTTTCAAGTGTAGTTTTGAGATGGTCCCAAGGCTTCCAGCCTGACTTCAAAGGTTAAATAATGCTCTCTAGAGGTCTGTTCGTGCTTGCATGTATGTTCCCAGATGCTGGAGAGGGACCGTGTGTGTGTATGGTCCAAATATAAGTCTTGAGGTGTGACATCTTTGTCGTGGTGCTACTACATGTATTTAGTGTTCTGGGGAAAAGCAGAATGGTACACAATAGTCCGTCACAGGTATATGTAGATATGATACCACCTACACAACCTATTAAAGAGTAAAAGTAATAGTATGGTTGCAAATTCTAGCTACTCAATCCCTCCCTTCCCCCCCCCAAAGCAAAAAAAAATAATTAGTAGATGCTAGAGCAAAGGTTTGCTTAAGAGCTTTAATTCCGCTCCTTTGTGTGGATTGCACTGCAATTCGTCCCTGAAACTGGTGGCTGTGTCCTTTCTCCCGCTGCCCTGCCACCCTTGTACGCTCGCAGAGGGAGCCCGAAGAGCAGAAGCACGGTGAGAAGCGGCGCCCGGCGGTGCCGCGCGGGGGCGCGCCAGGCCCGGCCCCGGTGCGCGGGGCGGCGGGAGCGGCAGGGCGAGCGGCAGGAGGAGCAAGGGCAGGGAGGCAGCAGGAGTGCGCCGTGCAGGGCTTGCCGGGGCCTCAAACGCCTCACGCCCAAAGGTAGTCACCGTACGCAATACACATCGAGCCTTAACTCGGACACACCCGCAGGACTGTGCTGTGTGTTCGGGGAGTTAGCCGATGCACTGAGCAATGGCTGTGTAGCAGGACGGAATTGCGTGCACGTTGCTCTTAGCAGGTTTCTTTCAGACCGTCTTTTTGCTTTTATTAAGCCCATGCTCTCATAAAGAAATACTGTGTCCGGGCCAAATTCTGCACTTATGGATATAAAGAAATGCTAACTCTTTTTGGGTCAGAACTTTCAACTCTTAATACCAACATTAGTACCAGTTTCTCCTCTGGGTTGACTTTGAGAATGGTATATCAAAATTTGCATGGAAGATCTGAACAGTAGCATGTATATGCTTTAAACCCTCTGTATAAACAGAGATGATATTCTGCTGGAGTTTACACCACTATAATGCAGAATAAATATTACTGGCAGAATAAACTGAATTTGATTGTGACAATGTTGGACAACCCTTCGTCCTGTTGAAGGCGACTTTGGCAGAACCACACCTTTAGGTAAGAATTGCTTATTCTAAATGGGAACAGTATCTGACTGGCAGGGATTTTTCTGTTTGTTTTTAACATCTGTAGCCCAAACGTCCAGCCTTAAGGAGACCAAAGCTAGGCCCCTGAATCCAATAACTCCCAGAGTTACCTAATAGGAAACTCTAGACACAGGGACTCATATGGAATTTAGGCTATGTGAATCGAGGTTTACGCAACTATATTACAGCTTTCTAAAATACTCCAGTCTGCCTTTCCAAGGTGTCCTATTGTTATGGGCTGTTAGACTTAGTGACTCTGCATTAGTCATATAATCCTACTCTGATTCTAGATAGTTTCTTTATAATATCCAGGTTTCTGCAACTGTTGCTTCCTAACTTATTTTCCAGTCCTGTCTGATATCTTTGTGGCTTCTCTTCCCAGGCTTGTTTCCACAAGATATTTAATAGTATTGCTCACCTTTAGCAAATGAGTGGTATCAATGATTATGCTTATACAAATACCTTAGTGTTTTGCTGAACTAGGGTCTACTTTTCTTGTAATGATTTTTGGAAACAGCATAGGGCTTCCGTAAGCCTTTAAGCAGAGGTATTAGAATATTTGCGTAAGAATATGGTCTGGAAACAAAGCTTTTTTGGTGGGTTAGAGCATTAATTTGTGTGTGTGTGTGAAATTAAATATGCAGTAACTGCAAAATAAATGCCTATGGACCCAGCATTCTTGATGGCTATAGTAACAAGTATGCTAAACTTGGATGTCCTCAGCACTCCAGTTTGGAATAGCGCCCAGCTTTGGAATATAACATACTTGCATTTGTATCTGGAATACAACTGGGATTCTCATGTTCAATAATCAGAAGGAGGGAGTGTGAGTGAGGGAAGCAGCTGCATGTCTTTGGCAGTAGGCTTTGCATACTGACCCTTGTTGTGTAACCTCCATGCTCCAGAAGACTGAATCCATTTCAGGAGGTGGGCATGCATTTAGCTGGGAAAACTGTTAGCTAGTGAATTATTCCAAGTATATAAATAGAGTAAGGGAAACCATTGCTTGTCTGATACCAGAGTGATCTTAAGCAACAAGCACCTCTCTCCCACAGCAAGTGCAAGTACAACTCAGAGTGTTCTGGTGCTATTCTACCCCTTCTCCTGAAGTGGATATGGCCAAAGCCTATGTCTAGAAGAACAAAAAAAGTGGACGGTCATGATTGCTAGGAAGAATTATTACTGTGTGGAGAGATAAAAAGTTTTAATAAAAAGAGCTTGGAGAAGACCTAGCCAATGGCTTGTAAGGAGTAAGAAGCTCTTGCAGAGCTGAAGAAGAGTGGAAAAGGATGCAGGTTGGTTATGCTTGCTATACAATTTGTGGAGCGTTGTAATCTGGGTAATCAATCATAAGGCTTTATTTTGTGGCTATTGGCTGCACAGGTTTCTTGAAAGCCAGATTCCTGCTTACTTGCATTTTGTAGTGTGATGCTGATGCTTGCAGGAGCCAAGCAGGGAGAATCTCTCCTAAGAAAATAATTTGGTAAGCTATTCTACTTTGTGCAAGGTGGAGCATTGCAGCACCAACTGCAATATTGTTCTTTGTAGATGTTTTTATTTTATCAAAGTTGCTCTAAAGATTTTAATTCATATTTCATAAGGACTTTAGCCATAGACACCAGATGAGAGGAAGCATTCTGCTATGTCTGAGATTGCAGAACTTTTTGGGTTTTGCGAGTGAGTCCAGAATTCAACATATATGAAGTAGGTGACTGATCTTACATGTAGCTTTACAAAGCTTTGCTCAGTTTAAAAACTGTAGTGCTCAGTCATTCCCGAGCATGACAGGTGCCAAAACATTCCAAATCCTATGAGGTTTCCTTGGGTATGTTTGGTGGGATTTTTTTTCTGATGTTGAAGATGCTTGTGCCTTCTTTTTTCAACTGTACAGGCTGGCATGCTCCCAGCTGGCTGTTGACTTTTTAAACAAACAAAAAATGCCCCATTAGAAGTAGGAATTGGACGGAATAGCAAGGTAGGAAACTTGGATTTTCTGCGTGTGGCACAGTTGACATGATGGAGAGTGTGGGCTTTATGTGATGGTGTTGTGTTTAGACTTGTATTCTGCTCTCAGCTCTTGTGTAGCAATCCTTTCTGTCCTGTCAACCTGGGATCTGAAGATGTGTCACATACGTATATATGAATGCTGCTTGTAGCTAATGTGAGTGATAGAGTGCGTGGGTCATGCTTATACTGGTTAGGGAGCTTGAGCCTCTGTAGCCTACCTGAGCTCCCTGGTAACAGTTGTTAACTGTGGGTTTTGGAATGAGCCTACTCTTGTGGATACCGGGATAAACAGTAGCTAAAGTCAGTAGGCCCATATTAGTAACACACATGAAAGATGAGAAACTGTCCCTACATCTGTATATGCCTGGTAAACCCTGCACTAGGCATGAGGACTTCACAGGATAGTCTTAGAAATAGCCTAATAAGCATCATCAGTGGGAACAAAATTATGGGCCTTGCATCAAGCAGTATCCCATGAGCCTTTTTTCTTTGCTTGGAATTTCATAATAAACTTTTGACAAGTTCTTCTTAAGTGCTTTCTGCTGAGGCAGCACAGAGTACCAGTGTCAGCAAAGGCCTGTCAACTCAAGCAAAAACCTAAACGAGTAGAAGACTTGACACAAGGGCTCAGATGTGTGAGGAGAGTTGTGTGGCAGAGCTTCCTGCTGGAGAGGTGGCTACTGCATTCAAGGAAGGTGTCCTGGCAGCAAAGCTGCTCTGCCCTTGCTTAAAAAATAAACTAACAAGAAAACAAACAAAAAAGCCCAGCAAGTAAAGCACTGCCCATGGCAACACTGGTTTTATGTAAGGGATTTTACCAATCTCTGTTAAAAAGTATCATCAAAATTACTCTGAAGGGGAGAGTTCTTATCTGAGATCCTGTCTGGATTGGGGAAAGTTGTATCAGATTAGTTCCATAGGCTCAAGTTGGGGAGATTTGTGGGCAAGTAAATTGGGGCTGGCTCCACTGTGACATTGACTGCAATAACTTACTCTAATAGGTGCCCAGGATCAATTTTATGTTACACCAGTACTGCATTTGTTCACTGAAATTTGCAGTCATCAACTTTTAAAGTTAGGCTTGACCTAAACCAGTATTTTAGGCAGGTCAGTCTGTACCTTTCTGTCGTTTCTCTTCTCTACCAATGTAAAGATGGATGGGAAATAGAAAAGCAGTTTTGTGACACTTTTAAAGCTGCTTCTGTTTAACAGGATTTAAACCATAGCTAAACAAGAGTTGTCTTACTTCCTCCTTACTTGCATTTTCCTCTGATGTCTGGTCAATCAATGCGATAAAATGAGCTAGTGCCTTCTTATCCCCTCACTGATTCCAAACTGCTGTTTACGTGAATGCTTTTCTTTCCACTGCCACCACCCCACCAGATTTTTTTCTTTGAATTTTTACGAAGTGGAAGATATTTTAAGTTTACAGATTGTTTTGAAAATAATGGAACAAAACAGAAGGAAAGAAAAAAATTGAAGGATGCAATACTGTAAGTCTTTCCTATTTATATGGAAAAGGGGGTGAAACTCTTGAAGGTGTTATTAAAATTATAAAAAAACCAACCTTGAAATTAAAAACATTTCACAAATAATATTAAACTAAAAAAAAAAAAATTAGCAGGTGACACATTTTCATGCTAGATCTAATTTTCAGTGTAGTTAAAAAGAATGGTTTTGGTTTAAGCTGTATAACCCCTGTAGGTGCTACAAAAGCCGCCTGCTTATGATGGTGTTTGTTCCAAAGACCAAAATACACTCAGAGAACGCTTGAATACTGGAAGAAAACAAGTCATTACATTCAGGCTTTGTCTGGACAGTTCAATTCTGCCCACTCTACTAAAAAAAAATAAATATCCACAGTGGAGTAAGCAGATAGTCACATACTCATTCTTTTCTTTGAGATAGTCTCATCAGTAAGGAAGAAAAGGTGAAGCTGTTCAAATCAACGGGAGATTCAAAGTTAGCACTCTCTTTGGATGAATGTGGCAGTTTTATGTTTTTCTCAGCTGTTAATTCTCTCAGGTAGAGTGCTATTCATTATTCTCAATTCAAATGCTAAACCTGTCTTAAAATCATAATTATGAAATTATGGTGTGTGCTCTGTGCTTATTAGAGATTAGATTGATTAACAAGGTATTATATTGTGTTTTCTCCTCACAGGCAAGAGCAAGTCCTGTTGCACCACTTTTAGGCCGCATTTGAAGTCTGTCTTTAAAGGCAGTGAAAACCCTAGGTAGACAGTATCTCAGAATTCCATTCAGAGTAGTGATGAGGACCTTTTTGGAGAGTCAGATTCTGCCTATTAATTGTGCCCTAATCTATACCACCAACTCCTTCCAAAATTTAAGGCACCTTAGAAAGTCCCGTCCATCCGTGTACCAGGAGTAGATGGAGACAGGAGACAGCAATATTTTGGATGAATCAGGGTACCACCTCTATATCCCATTAATGGATGTACCGTAGAAACACTTTTCCCTACCTTTAATGCAGGAAAGACTGAAAAGGACTCCCAAAGAAGTTTTCCTTTTCTTTATTCCTTTATTTTTATTATTTTATTTTTATTTATTGTTTTTTAACTTTAATTCCCCTCCCTCCCCCCACCCCTAGCTAATTACTCACTTAAGAAATAAGGCAGACGGACCTGTGACTCTGGATGTGTAAATCCTGAGCTTTGTGATGTGAACTCAGTTTTGTCCTTCTATGTTTTACCATTGACTCCCCTCATGGAGAGGACGACCATAGTTACTGAATGTGTGCTCTTCAGAGCATGTCTGTTTTATTAGATTCCTTTATTACTATGGTATTGCAGTGGCTACAACAAAGTTGTATTCCATTTTTGAAGCAGCTTGTTTGTAACATTTTTTCTGTTGTTGGGGAAATTTAAGAACAATGCATGACAAAGAATCTTCTGGAAGCCACACTAAATAGATTTCTAGCAGTTTGTTAAATTTGGGACAGATTTGAGCCGGACTCTAGAACCTTAAAAAACTTCTGTCTCCCCAAACTTTTGAAAGCTTCAGATTGAGGCCTCAATGTATTTCTTAATAGTAGAGACTCTTCTTCAGTGTTAAAAGATATTTATTTTTTAATGAAAACCTCTCCCTAAGAAATAAAGGGGCTTGAGTCCAGACTTCAGCATAGAAGTAATCCAGGTGTACCCGATAGAAAATTGCATAGTGAATACAAAAATGAAAACTTTGGGAAGTCAGAATCAGGCCTGAAATCAAGCTAGAGTAAAGGCATCCAGGAATTGTTGCTGTAGCTATACAGGGGAAATTTTGCTTAGAAAAAAATAAAAATTTGAGGTCTCTTCCAAGAATGTAATTCCCATTGTTGTGAAGAATGATTTGTTGGCGCCAATTTTTCCTCTGTGTAGCTCCATAGTTATCTTTGTTATGCTGACTACGTAAATTTTTTGGTGATGTGTCTGTAGAGGGCTGGTGTTGAGTCTGTAACATTGACACTCTGATATCTTTTCCTCCTCTTTCAGCTAAGCAACTATTGATAAAGATCAAAGAAAGTGAGGAGGAGGGCTGACAAGAAACAGTGTATGAGAGATGCCTGCACAGCTTTAATAAATAAAAAGGGGTTAAGACTTCAAATTTCTTGCAGGATATCTGTGCATGTGGGGCCCTGTTTTGCTGTAACAAAAACTGCACTCTCATATTTAGTGTTATTTGAATCTGGTACTTTGAATATTAATATATATAAAGAAAAGAAAATTGTATATTCCTGGAAATATCTGAGAACATTAAACTATTGTTAATCTACCAGAAGCCACTTCTTTTTCTTTCAGCTTTGTCTTCTGTGTTTCCCTCCATAGCAAAATTAGATTTGTGGCTTTCAGTGTCAGTGTCTAGTTTGTTTCACTTTCCAATTCACAAGAGTTGAGGAATGTATAATAAGAACCTAACCTTCCCTTCCTCCAGAAAAGAGTAACTCTACATTAAACCTAATAAGATAAAAAGGAAAGGAGGAGATAATAAATATCAGGTAAAAATTCTTTCACAGTGAAATATTGTCAGCCAAAATAAGGCTTTCCAGGGGGAACAGGAATATTGTTGAGACCTCACAGAAACTGTCAACGTGCTTGCATTATGTAAATAGTAAAAATGTTTGAAACAGAGGTGGATCAGGAGAGCAGTGTTATGTTCTATGAGACATGATGCTTCCCAGTACACTGAGAAGATACAACACTGTTCTACTTGGGTAGAGATCAGGTACAGTTCTGTATCAGGGACTGGAGGTGAGGTGGTGGACTCTGCCTTCTAAAGCCCTGCTCACTCTAAGGCAGTATGCCTATACCTTGTGTTAATGTCATAGATCTTACCCCGATAGATTTATGTCAAAACTTACCTTCCTTTTTCAGAATTTGTATGTTGGCTGTCCAAACATTTGGCAACCTCTAGTTAAAAATACACCCACCTAGGTTTTTTTATGCAAAATACTTCTAAATTATTTATTTCTAAATTATACTTTCTTGCAGCCTCCTTGTTATGTTTCAGGTTAGTCTGAATTAAACTAACAGTAGCTATGTAGAACTGTAAAAATCCTAAGGTTGTAACTCAGCATACATGTAATTGAGTGTGTTTCAGATGTGTTGGTCCTGTAGGGTGTAAAATAGTAGCAACACTATTGATTAGTGACTTACGGTACACTAAAATCAGAGGAAGATTTAATCTAAAAATTTAGCTCACAAATTATCTGCTGCTGCTGGACTGGAGTGTGTGTGAAAATGGAGGTAACTATGTCATGGCATAAAATTTTTATTAATAAAGGTTTGTGATGTTCCCCCTGTTTGCAAGTAGTGACCATGTAAACAAAATATATAGTTTGTTAAAAGCAAAATGCCACTCAGTGCTCTGTGCTTCTTTTTTTTTTCTAAATGAAACACACGGTAGGAAAATTATGTGGACATGTGAACAAAGCCTGATGTCTTTATTACCATGGGTGAGACTTCCCGCTGGGCTGATATGGCAGCTCTGTCCTTGGGCGTCCTGGAGATTCCTCTGAGCGAGGCAGTGCTGTTGACTGGTTCTCCTGGCCAGGAGCGTGGGGTCTGCCTGGGAAAAGGGCTATCAACAATCCAAGGTCATCCGTGCCTGTTCTCTCTGTTCGTTGCTTTTGCTGGTAACTGATAAAGGCCCAACGTCTGAATAACAGGAGCAGCCAGGGAAGCACGTGTGCCTTAATCCCATTTTTGCAATGCGTTCCCTGCCAAGCTGTACCAAGAGCTCTTTGCCTGAAGAGCAGGAATGGGCCTATATATCCAACAAAACAGGACCAGAGGGACTCATTAAACTCCTAAGAATGACCTCAAGCAGGTTTTCTTAATTCTCTGAAAATGTCACCAGTTCGCATTAGAAAATCTCAGGGCTTTCTAGAGCTTGGCTGGATTTTGGAGCCTTCTCTCCATCGCACAAATCTGTCTCCGGTTCTGCAGCGTGTTACGGTCCCAGGCTATTTTTTCTTATGTGTGAAGCAAAGTCGTCGTTATCCCACGGGTGAATATTGCCCATCCTAGGCTAAATGCTTGCTTAAATGTTTGCCACTGAGTGACTGTCATGGCAATATGAAAAGTCGAACCAGAAGTCCTCGTTATAGCGAGATGCAGTATAGGTTGCTAGTCCATGGTCACCAGTTCAGGTGCCTGCTAAGTCGTTTGTTTCTTTGCAGCACGTACATCAACTGTGTGCTTATGACAACACGGCAGTTTGTGGTTAGCTTTTCCTGTGAGCAGTGAGAGTACTGAGCAGGAGGGTCTAAAGTCACATTCAATGTCACCTGGGCTACTACTATATTAAATAATATAATGTAATATGATAATGGAAACGTTCTTAAAGATTACTTCCCAGAACTGTTTTGGGATAGATCTCAGCGTCTTGGCAACTCTCCAGCTGACAGAAAGCTTATTTCTCCTAAGCAGTGCCTGTAACCAAATGGCTTAGATTGCTTTGATGGAAGAGATAATTCCCTCCAGGGATATATGCCTGGCACAGTACCTAGGTTGACCTAGTAGCTGGAGTAGGCAATGTTTTGGAAAGAGGGACCCTAGACAGACCTTAAACTTCAACTTTTTGCAAACTTTTGAACTGTAATGAATGGGAAGCTGCTGCATTACTCTCATCTCCCCCTTCTCACTGTGAATAATAATTTCTCTATCTTTCTGTTCTCCATCCCTCTTCTCTTTTGACTTAGAATTGGAGAGTTTTATTTTGTCAAACAGTTGAGCAAGAGAGATTTTGTTTGCTTCACCTTTTCAATTTCATCCCACTAGCTCTGGAAGATTGCTGTTTCTACTTCTGTTAACACCCTAATATCTCACAGACATCATTACTTTCAATCTTTTATTCTTTAAGTTGTGAATCAAGTTAGTTCTTTAGTCTCCTCCCTTTTACTGCTTTTACAGCAGTGTGTTTTAATTTTCTTTCGTTGAGCTTCTTCTGGTAATATAGATGTGAAGAATGGGGAAGCAGCCTCGGTATTGGTGGTGGTTGGTTGTTTTTTAAAGGTATAGAGGATGCCTGAAGGAAGATGAGACCTTTGAGGGAGGGGGAGAAGTATGAGATGACAAAGCTGACGTTACTATCAGACAAGGAGGAAACTTGTTGGTTTGATTCTGCGCTTGTTGACGCCTGATTTACACCGGCGTAATTTCGTGAACTTCAGTGGATTTACTTCTGAGAGTGAGATTAGGACTGACACCTCTTAAATCACTCGGGTCATGCTCCATAATTCATTCGCAAGCTCCTTTAATTAGTTGCAGGTAAGCCCAGACTTCCTGGAGTTTGCTGCCTCCCCAGGAATGGACTCTGCCTGCTCCCAGTCGCGCTCGGGGTCCAGCCTCCCGCTCCTCTCATCGCCTGTCCCGGGAAACGCGGGTCAGGGCTCTTTCCCCCGCGGCTCCCAGTGCCGGAGGGAGCGGAGGGCCGGCTCCCGGCGCGCCAGAAGTTGCTCGGAGGGAGAGCCGACCCGGGCTGTGCAGGGCCGGCGGGGCAGTGCAGGGCCGGCCGGGCGGTCCGGCCGCCGCGCGTTATGTAAGGGCGCAGGGGCTGCGGGCCGGGATGACTGACAGGGAGAGGGAAATTCCTGGGGGAGGGGGAGCGGCGTTTCTCTGAAGCCGCTGCCAGCGCCGGCGGCTCACGGAGACCTGGCGGAGAGCGCGGCTGTGGAGCGAGGGAAGCAGCCCGGGGGGGACGCTGCCGGGCAGCGTGCGGAGCGAGCGGGCGGCGCGGGCTCGCTGCCCCGGCGGGGCACTCCGCCTGCGGAACGGGGGGCAGCGGCGGCCGTGCGAGGGGGCGAGGGGCGAGCCGGGCTTTCCCTCTCGCGGCGCGGAGCGTTAGAACTGGAGCTGGGGAGCGGCGGGGAAGTGTCCCCCCCGGCCGCCCCGAGCCCTTGGGTGCCCCCCGGCGCGGCGGCGGCCCCGGCGGCGGCGCTGCCCCTTTAAGACCTGCTCGGCAGCAGTTCCAGGGAGAGGGAGTGACCTCTGGGCTTTGACAGCTCCCCTAATAACCAGCAGCGCCCCGGCCCCGCCCCCGGCGCGCCATTGGTCGGCGGGCCGGTATGCCGCGCTGCCATTGGCTGGCCGCTTCCCCTGAGCGAACCTTTAGAACTCCGAGACACAATATTCTGTTACATTGTAGCAAAATGGCGACTGTCATTCACAACCCCCTGAAAGCGTAAGTAGGAATCAAAAATGTACATATTCCGCGTGGTTTAAATATGAAAAAAGGCGCCTTTCCGGCGCTGGCTGCCAGCCGGAGCCGGGTGCCGGCAGCCTCCCGGCGGGTCCCTCCTTCCGCCCTCCTTTCTGCCCCAGCGACTCCCTCGTTTTTTGTGCAACACATCCCCGCGGCTCGCGCCGAAATTAACGAGGAAAAAATTGTCGGGTTAATTGGAGCCCGGGCGCGGGGCGGGGGGCGGCGGGCGGCGCGGCGGCGGCGGCGGCGGGATGCCCGCCCGGCTCTCCCGGGGCGCAGCGCGGG
>JAWMRA010000161.1:27701971-27781676 GCA_035584735.1 Pseudotriccus pelzelni
GCCGCCGCGCTCCGCGGGGCAAGCACCGGCCCGGGGGGGCGCTCGGAGCGCGGAGCCTCCGCGCTCCCACCGCGGCTCGGAGTTGCCTCCGCAAATCTGTGGGGAGTTGGGACGTCTCGGAGAAGGGGGAGCGGAGCGTCCCCCGTCGCTCCCCGGCTGGACGGTCGGAAAAGCGGGGCAGCGGGGGCACTGCCGGCGCGCCTCGGCGTTCCTAGGGGAGAGGGAGGGAAGAGGAGAGGGAGGGAAGCAGACTTCGGTGAAATGAATGGCTCGGGACTGCCGGTCGCTGATTTGGGGCAGGAAGTCTGGAGATCTGTTTTGCATATGACAGGCTTTCGCTTTTCAAAGTGGGGAAGAGAGTTGATTGTGTTTCCATCTTGAGAGCGGGCACAAGCCGCCGAGGGCTGCGCGAACGGGGTCTGACCCCTTCTCGAGAGAGGGGGGCAGGAAGGGGGCAGGTACTTCTGCTGCGGAGGTATTCCGGGGTTCCCGGTCTGCAAATAAGGCTGGTTTCTGAGTGGGACCGCGGGAGCCGGTTGTCGTCTTCTGGATCGCGTCCTTTATTTTCCTTGTGGTCTGCAGCGCACGCCGCTAATCCCCGAAGGCATTAGGGAGAGTGGGATTTGGCACCGCATGTGGGGAGAGGAGCTGTCTTAACCTTTTTCAAACGACTTCTCTGCTAACGGGGGCAGCGCTCTTGCTAGTAAAGCAGGGAAGCAGAGTACCTGGCGGTGACGCTTCGTTTGCACTTTCTGGCTGCGCTGAGTGGGTGTTTTTATACCTTCGAGTTTTCTGAGATGAAATTAGGGCTGCGAGATTTTTCTTTTCTTTTTTTTTTTTCTTTTTTTCTTTTTTTCCCAACTCAAGTCTTTCAGGCTGGAGTTGAAAAAACACTTTAAGGTTTTTCCAGGGATTCCTGGGGCTGTCTCTCTGTGATCCGGAGGGAAAGGAAAGCCTCGAGCTGGGAAGGGGTGCTGACATGTTTATCTCCTGCTCTGTCCTGGCAGAAAACCTTTGCTTTCATTTACCTTCCCTCTCGGGTACGAGAATCCGCGGGGAGAGGGGAGAGCAGTTGCCAGGGGGTTAATCAAAGAAGTCCGAGTATCCTCCTGGGTGGGTAGCGAGGGACGGAACGCGCTCCGAACGCCGCGCGGAAGAGGCGGCGTTGCCCCCCCGTTCGACGGCAGGTTTGACGCTTGTGCAGGCGAGGTCGATTTCTTCCCGCGCCCCTCCCGACCGCCGGGCGCTGCCCTGGCGCAGGCACCGCACCTCGGGGGCCGCGCCGCCCGGCTCCGCACCCGGGCCGGGAGCACCGCGGACGTGTGCTGCCGGTGGCGGGGGAGCCCGGGCTCCGTGGCCTCTGTGGACGGCGGGTGGGAGGCGAGGAGCTCCCGGGAGCAGCCGCGGCCCCGGGAACGTGCCGGGCGACCCCGGCCCCCGCCCCGCCGGCGGATGGGACCTCGCCTCGTCGCCTCGCACTTCACGGCACCGTGCGGCTCCCAGCAGTCGCGGCGGATCCTGCCGAAAGGCTTCTTGTGCCGAAATGAACTGGGGCCCGATCTCGCTGCTGCTGCTAAAGTCGGGGAGGGCAGGATGAGGCCATTTATAATTAGCTCCCTTCTCCTCTCCTCGCCCCTGGGGGGTGTGAGAGGAGGAAACAATAGACATCAAGTGCTGGGTTCGCTTTTCTCGGTGTGCCTTTTAAAGTACTAAGGCAATGTGGAGGAAACAGAATTGGTACTGGCTGTCTGACACCATCTGCAATTTTGTTGACAACTTGTTTAATAAAACATTTTATAATTTTCACTTATTCTTTAAAGTTGCTGATCGGGAAACAATACACATGTGAATAAATTATGCATGGGATAAATTAGGACAAAAGCAGTAGGACACATAATAAGGGAGAGATGCAGTGCACAGTGTTTTATCCTCATGTGTCCTTCCTGACAATGAACGGGAGCTGAATGACATTTGCATTTCCTCTGTCTGCGTTTTGATTGTATCTCAGAACCCACAAACGCCCCCTACAGAAACCGGCCACACAAAGGTTTTGCTCCGAGATGGGGGACAATGTAGAGACTGAGAAATCCCAGCTCAGGTATCAAGCAGCTCCTTGTGTGTGCTTGTGCGTTTAAGAGTGTCCACTATTTAGTTTGCCTCTGGCACTGGGACATATACGTGGCCTTGTTCGCGCTAGACTAGTCTCCCTGGATAATATATTCCAGTGTACCTGCGCATCTGTGGGAATGCATTTCATAGAATAGCTCTGTGCATGGAGTCTCTTGTTAACAATTGGCTTCTTCTTGCACTCAACTTGCCACTTTCCCTGTCCAGCGCTCTCTTCTCACTTTCTGGTTCTCTTCTGCTGCCTTTATTCCTTTGCTCTTTTCCCCTTCACCTTTTCTGCTGATCCGATCAACCTGACACGACTGCCTGTTATTTCTGCCATTTATTACCTTGTTGTTTACCAACATGGTGCTATAGGCAAAAATATCTGAGATCTAAGTTTAACACATCTGCAAGGTAAAGGTGGCAGGTGTTTGGACAAACACATTCTTCTTCATCTGTAGAAGTGGCAGTATTCTGACAGCTTTGATGGGACAGCAGTGGATTTGAAGTGCTGAGTTTGCTGGGTTGGGTTTTTTTCCCCACTAGTTTGTGTATGTTTCTCCATGCTTTTTCTTTCCATCTCCTTCTCTTTTGGATATCTTAATATGACAACATTTGAGTTGTGCAGTAGAAGAAAAAAGTACATTTAAAAAGTACTCTGAATTACTTCAAATATCAGTCTGAAATCTCAATGGACTTTGCAAACATTAATTAATTAAACCTCTCAACACCCCTGTGAAGAAAGGATTATTGCCTTTGTTTTATGGATGGCGAATCTAGGACAAAGTGATTCAGAAACTTTCTAAGACATCAAGTCTAGAATGTAGCCCTTCAACTTCCAGTTTTAGCATCTAGTCCCATTTCCTCCTTCTCTGCCATGTTAGGGATGTGCATATGGTACCATAATGCATTTAATGTAATTAAGACCTTGTAATTCACGAAGTCTTGTCTAGGAGCTGGTTTCCCCTCACCCTTATCTGTCTTTACTCCCACAGCCAACTTTTATTTCAGGTTGTCAATTAAACATACCAAATGGAACATATGTTAGACTGCTGCCATTTCAGCATGTGAGATCCCTCATGCTGTACAGTGCTGTGCCTGGACGCTCACGAGAGGGGCTGCTGCCTTTGAGTAGTTTGGCAGTTTAGCAGTGCCAGTGCTTTTCCTTTTGCTCAGGACAGCCTCTGGGACAAAAGGGGCTAACTTAGGCTTAGCTGTTAGGCTCGCTCACTTGCATGCTGACTGCATTGTTGGATAACTTTGATGTGCTTGGGGACACTTATTTTCTGCCAGGTGTTTGGAGACCAGATCATCACAGGTTTGTGTGCACAGTGCTAGAGCTGACATCATAAACCCTAGCAGGCCTGTTCTGTCTCTGCGTTCCCACTGCAAATACGCAGCAGCAGTCAGTTTTCCAATTGCTGTACCTTCTCAGATAAAATTACCTTGACAGCCAACTCCGACCCCTGGGCTGCCAAAATGGCCTTCCTTGTGATGATGAATTCTGTGGCATGAGACACCTGTGAAGAAATAGTCTGTGTTCAGATCCCTGCTCACATTGGCAAGAGACAAGCGTGGGCCTTGGGTTCTTGGATGGCAAGAGTATTTATTAGTGATTACTCTGGCTTGAACTCAGGCTAGAAACTCAACTGGAAGGTTCTGTATCCCATTACATGTGCCTGAAACAGCCCTATGTCCTGATTAGGTGGTGGTGAAGACTGATTTTTTTTTTCTTTTTTTTTTTTTTGATGTTGCATAAGCACCTGGTTGCTGATTTAATATTAAAGCGAAAGTGTAATGTGCAGTGCTGGTTTCAGCAGGTGGAAGCAATAAAATAGACAGACAGTTAGGTTGCTAGTTCAGTGTTTATAAGTGACGTGGAGGTGATTTTAGCGTGGATTTGTGGAAGGAAATTTTCTTCCGCTTGACAGAACAGGGGTTGTTGGGCACATTAAATCATGTACAAAACCCTACAGCACTTCCAGTGTGGCTCTGATGTTACTTAAAACCATAAATGAGCCCTAGTGTGACACATTTCAAATCAAAATTTTTGTCCACATGAAAGCTGTATTTTCTACATCTCAGCACCAGCTTTCAGCAAAACAGGGCATGAATGTTACTGTATTTACGCAGGGGACTATAAGAATAAAACTAAAGTCATTGGAGGCCTGAAAAGCCAAGTTAAGAAGACCTGAGGATACACTGGTTTGAATATGAGAGGCTCTGATAAATGTTATGTTACTAGTTTCAGTCTTATGTCTGGTTCCACCAGTTGCTTATGCATGATTAGTTGTTGCAGCGCTTTTGTAATTTTGTTTTGTTGGTCTTCCAGCCTTTCAGTCTGTCCAGTTGTGTGAACGGATGGAGGTTGTTTCTCAAAACTGCCACTGAAGAAAAATTTTTAAAAACATAGTATTTATGGTGTGTGAAAGCAATATTGAGCTATCTGGGTGGCCCTCCAGAGGTCCAAAGGTATGATTTTTTGGAGAGTATAATGATTTCAAAGTAAACACATGTCCAATGGGCTGGATGCATGATACGCATTAGATAGCGTTCACAGTGTCCAAGTGAGAATAGTTTACACAGACCATGCAGAAGTGAGGTACACAAAGCAAAATGGAGATCTGTCTTCCGTCTGAGTCATGCTGAAGGTAATGTGGCTCATCCTTTGTGAAGCCTAATGAAAATTGATTTCTTCCTCTGCTTTCCTAAAACTGGAAGTGTGGTATTTGGAGGTTGCTCTCAAGAGCAAACTTTGTCCATCTTCTATATCTGTCTTCTGCAGCTTATGACAGTTGGCTGTACCTCTGCTGTCCTGAAATGAGGCATTCCAATGCCTCCATTGGCTGTGAATAAACCTTCTTTTAGGATTGTAATTTGCCGAGTCCGGAGTTTTCTCACTCTGGTTTGTCTTTCATGTCAGAGCTGAATTTCTTTGCTCAGTAGATCAATTTTACAATCTTGGTATTTATTCTGGGCTCATCACTGTGTTGTCTGTATGTGATGTTGCCTTGAGCAGAACCATCCCTCTATTGTTTATCCCCGAGGACTTGTAGGAGTGGAATGAATCTGTTCCGGGAGTTGATGTTTTTTTCTCTTGGAGAGACCAACCTCTGATCTGAGGTTTCCCTGTCTGGGGTGACATACTCCCATGTGCAGACGAGCAGCACCAAGGCAGCATTGCTTAAGGCCTGTTCTGAGGGCTTCATTAGGACTGTACTTCTGGCTTTGCCTGACAGTTTCGCCCGGGATGCAGAGACTGAGGTGTGTTAATTGCTTCCTTAGTGCAGGTCTCAGTTTTAGCAGTGGTTTGTTTCTTATAAGGAAAGTTAACTCATCAACAAAATCTAAGAGGAATTATACTTTTAGAATATCTTTTTTGTAAAACAAAATTTTTCAAATGGAAGTGCTTCTTTCATTTCTTTAGAAACTTCTCCACTGTTTGTGGAACAAACTCAAATATGCTGGACTACTGCATGAGAAGCAGAAAGTGGTTTTCCTTTCTTATTTCCTAAGAAAGAACTGCACGGTTTATTTTTGCTGTCTAAACTGACTGACATGTAACACAAATATCATAAGTGAGTGCTTGAATACTGAATATTTAAAATCCTTATTTATCTTTAATAGTCTAAATTATTAGAAGCACGATACTTTTTTTTAATTGTTATATATGGTTTATTTCCCAGCAGAGCACATTTTAACCACAGATTCCCAGCAGATGTCTCAGAGAAGAATAATGTAGTGTCTCAACGGCTGCTGGCAAATATCCTTCTGACACCCCCATCCCCTCCAGTATGGAAATAGCAGGACTATGTCAGCACGTGTCTCAGTTTTCAGGTTACCTGCCTGCGACGGGTGCGGTCAGAGAGTTACAATTCCAGCTGCATGGACAATTTTACTGGCACTCCAGCACTGTCTGAGGGGAGGCTTCACAGGGAGCCAGTGGAGCAGCAAGAGCAGAGCAGGGACGGGTACTGATGAGTGTGCACTAGGTGGCTGTGATCAGCAGCGTGTGCTTGCCAAATCCTGATTCATTAATTTCATGTTCTGCTGAGCTGTAGCTGGGAGAGAGTCCCCTGCTCAGGTGTTGATGGGGACACTGACTACATCAATGTTTTTCTGGTGAGGAAGGCTGAAAGTGATATTTAACGTCACAGTCTGTTGTGACACAACTGATCTAACCTGAGGATCATCTCTCCATTCATACAATACAGAGGGTTCTATCATTCTGAAAACTCTGTACTTGCTTTCTGATTTTTTTATAAATCAATATAAAATGCCGACTTTAACACATATGAAATCTTGGTATGCAAAAGAAAGGAACTCTATGTAACTTACGGTTTCTCCCCCTTCTTTTTTGTCAGATTCCCATTTGTGATGTGAGATACAAAGCCTTGGTTAAGACATTATGCTAAATTCTCTACAAACACATGGCTTAATGCTTCCTGACTTTTAGTTCTCAAATATCTAAACAGGTTGGATGGTGCAAGGAAAATCAGGTGCAGGGCAGTGGAATAAGGCCATGCCCTGAGTTGGTTAATTCCAGCCTGCCCTACCGCATCATCTGGCACGGCTGATGTGATCTGATCAGATGCGGGCATGCTACTTCTGCCAAAACACAAAGTACAGTGCTTATGCTGCTTTTATGCTTTGAGTTGGCTTCATGATAGCCATGGGAAGATAGATTATGGCTGCTGGAACGAAATTTCCTCTTGAAAATGTTTTGGGTGCTTTTCATGTTTTGGAAGAGTAAGTAAACAGCAATTCAGTGCTATGAAATTTTTCGTCTGGTTCTAGGAACTTTGCAGTTTCTGGTGTTCCTATGGATCCACAGTCTAACATGGGTAGTCACAGAATTGGAAGAAAAATCAAAATGTCTGGACTTATAGCCCAGATAGTTCACTATCCAGTGAACAGTGCCATAGGGAAACTCTTCATGGAGACAAAAAGTTAGTATTATTTCTTCAAGAGAAAATAGTACCCATATTTCCATTCAATTTCTGTTTTTAAGAACAGTTTTGAAGAAAGTATTCGATGGATTTGTAACTGTTCAAGTATTTTGGTCTCAATATTGTTCCCTGAGAGACTGTGTTTAGCTAATGATGGGGACAAATATATTTTATGTTTATGATTACTTTAAAACCTGTGCAACCTGAATAAGAAATAATGGAAATAGTGGTTCAGAAAGCAGTTTTACTGCTAAACTCCTTAGGTGTGCATCACGTTTCAGGCTGCTGTTTAGAAAATATGTTTAGAAAAATCACTAGCCAGTGTCCAATATCAGAAATTATACCATGAAACCATTTTTATCTACAAGCTTACCCTTGTGGCTTTTGCCTTCATTTATTTATTTATTTATTTATTTAACTACTAAAGGGTGTTTTGAAGACTGGGAGTTCTTGTGTTTTCTATGGATTCTTTACCCTCAGAGTTTCCAGTTCATTAGCATACATCTATTGATGTGAAATACGGATTAAATCTGGATCATAATTTTAATTCAGAGATTAGTACCTTTTATAGCTGGGGTAGTGCAGGTTAAGAGGCATGTGATATGTGATGGGTGAGGGTTGGTGATGGGAACACTTCACTTTTTCTCCACAGGTATGGAGAAACCATCTCAGTTGCCGCATTGAGGTACATCTACTGCTTCCTCATATCTGACTGACCCTTTAATTTTTAGGATGTGCCCTCAAAGAAGGATGTGCCCTTCTGCTAATACTGATGATGTTAACCTTCAGTGATCAAATGGCATGTGGATGAAAGCAATGTTAATACTTCTCCAGGCAGGATGGGGCTCCAAAGGCTACTTGCTTCTTTTTTCTCCTGTGCTGATACAAATGAATGGGACCTCCATCAAGTTAGGTGGTATTATGTTGATGGCAAACAGACATTCCCAAGGTTGAAATCTAACAAAATAGTGTTGATGGGGTAAATATGTGGAAAAGCCTCCTCAATTTTCTGTCACAAGATCCGATTTGTTTTTGTCAGTAGTCTCAGCTAAATGTTTTACCTTCTCCTCGCTTTCCCCTGCCTCCCAACCTCTTTCCCCCATTGACCTCTACGAGAGCAATCCCGACTGCTGATTTATCAGGGCAGGCTAGCTCAGCACTGTGTGGAGATTGCTTTTAATTAACTCTCTTCGTTTTGCCAACCTTCAGGGAGCAGCAACCCTTTAATGATTATAATATTTTATCTGGATTTATATCTACCTTATGTGTTGTTTGTTGCTCTGCTTCCTCACATGTTCTTCCTGAGTCATTTCCCAAAATGAAACGTTTGTTTCAGTTCCCTCATACAAGATGAGGAGGAGAGTCTTTAATGGCTTCTGGAGTGGGGGGAAGGACTGTCTATGATCTACTGAGGTGTTTTGGAGATGGATGGGGATTATGAGGTGATGCACGGATGGGGAGTACAAAGTGATGCATTTTGGGGCTGTTTGGAGCAAGACTCCCCTCAGTGTGATGCCTTCATGCAGAGGGAGAGGCAACTTTGTTTTGTGGTTGCAGCATGGCAGATAAGAGTTTACCGAATTAAGTCTGCCCCCTGACTTGTTATATGACGTAGATAAGTCATGAACTTATTTTCACAGTCAGGTGTAACTTTAGTGGTATAACTCAGCCTGACTAGCATGAATGTTCAAAAAAAGTAGTTAAATTCCTGTATATGAATATAGGTCTAAAGGAGAGTCTCTCTTTGTTTGCTAAAGACTCCCTTGGTCTACTGTGAGTGGCTCTACCAAGTGAGATTTCTTCAAACTGAGCAGAAAGCAGCCATATAAATTTTCTCCCACCTGGAATTTCCTCTTTACATATCCTCCAGTGAGGATTTCAGGAGGTTCTGGCATGAAAGAATTAGTAAAAAAAAAAAAAAAAAAAAGTTATTCATAATGTAAAGCATGTGTCACTTTCATGCCAGGGCAGAAAAATACCTTATAATCATGCTTAAAGTAAGCATCATAGTCCCTTTTGTGGGATTATTTCCTCCGTTCTTCTGAAGAGAAGAATGGCATGCACTGTCTGACTTGGTGATGGTCATACTAGTCACACCATCAGCCATTGACTCACCACTGCTTTGCTTTTGGTGCTGAGTGTTAGTATAAAGTGATATGTTGAAGGTGAATGGGAATCCTTCCTTGGCATCACTTTCGTGGCCAAACTGAGGAGTGGAAAAGTGAGTAAGACTGCATGGTTCTGATGGAAGAAGTTCACCAATAATTATTGCTAAACCATCCTTAATGGCAGTGGTTTGTGCCCAGAGCTGATAAAGGCACTTTTGGGATGTAAAGACTTTTCCACAAAAACGAATGAGGTGGCAAGTACTTTTCCATTTCAAAACATATATGCTGCACACCAGCCTGTTCACTACGATTTATGTATTGAATTCAAAGTGATTGGTGTGAGAACAGTTGGACTCAATTTATTTTACATGGCTACTTGTAAGTATGTGTAAGTGTATTTAAAGCTCCTTTGTAAAATGCAGAAGAAATGAAGAAGTTCCCAGATCTAATCCACCCTTACTGAGGAAAATGACTCTAAGACACCAGCTAAAAGGAACACAGCTGTGGGTGTTACTTATCACAGTGTTGGCAGCACATCACTGCATAAGATCCTTTGTGTCATCTGGTCTGTGGTATGTGTTTGTGTCTGTCCTATCTTCCTCTGCATTCCGGTTTACTTAAAAAAAAATAATTGCTTGGATTTAATTTTTCTGTGTTGTTGCTGTAATTCCACAGTAACTAACTCCTGGCGTTCTCATCTGACCAGACTGCAAACATATCTGGTTCAGGTAGTCATTTTGCTGAGTAGATCTGAAAGTAAATCCCCTTCTCCTCTGTTATTAACTTTCTAGTTTTTTTCCATAACTGACTTATCCACAAAGTCCTAGGGTTAGGAAAGGCTGCCTTCTGACATGTCTTCTGAATTCCTCACTGCTAAACGCACACTATGTGAAGTCAAAACCTGGCTGGGCCTCAATGTCCAGTATGTTTCCCAGGCTGCCCTTTTCAGCTACCTTCTCCTCCGTGTACCACTCAGAAGGGAGGAAGAGGAACAGATGAGGGGTGAGCACTCTGCCTTTGGGAAAGCTCTGACCTGAAAACGGATTGCAATTTCAGCCAAATGGTTCCTTCCCTTGGTGACAGAATTGCATGCCTGGGCTCTGAGCTCTTTGCATTAATTTCTTCTCTGCTAAACTTTCCCAGTCAATTAACCATGTCCATCTCCTACTCTAGCAGCCACATAGTGCCTGTTCTGCCACAGCAGGGTTTTGGAGCAGTAATTCCCTGCAGCATTTGCTGCAGCAGTTTTCCTCTAGCAGCTTCCCTCAAGCATGGTTATCAATCAGGACCTGTCAGTTTTTTGCCCCCAATGCATCTATTTTCAGGGTTGTAGGACTTTGACCTATTGCTTTTGTCTTTATAAGAACTACTTTTTACAACAGGGCCCAAAGCTGAATAAAAATTTCAGTCTTCCTGTGAAGAGATTCTGCTAATCCTGGATATTTGTTTTGCTTTCTGTCGTTTTGCCTTCCTTGGGTTTTAATATTGCTTGTCCAAATGGCCTCATTTAGCTGGCTAATAGTTCTTGTCTGGTTGTTCCAGGCAGCACCTGCAGTGTGGAGTATCTGAGTACCTGGCTAACAGGACTTCACGAAAGAGTAGTGAGTTCTTAGAGGCTGAAGTGTCCTGGAGATGCTCAGCCATGGGGTTTGACTTGGACTACCTTTGAAGGGAATTCCGTACCCACCTCTGGAAGAACAGTTTGTATGCTGGCACTAGTGTTCCCTTTGCAAAGCACCTAAGTGGCCATGTCAGTGGCTTGAACATGATTTTCTTGCACGTTTTATTGCCATCAAAGGTCATTTTGGGCTAGAGTGCCAGTTAAAGAGTCTATGCTTTTTACCTTGTCTTGAGTTTTTGGGTGAGCCTGGTCCTGTTTCTATAGGTACCTATATCATAAAGGCTGCCATCCTAGTTGGCACTAATTGTTTCCTCTGTGGGTACTTTCAGACAAGAAGACAAAGACCAAATTGGCCACAATGGCTCAGTTAATGGAAGTGTAAGTTTAAAGCTTCCTGGGTCTTATGTCCAGTTCTCTGGTACTATGTCAGATAATCTCTTTCATAAACTGAAAAGTCCTTGTCTTAAATCTCCACTTGGACTGTTTGTTCCCATTACTCCTCTTGGGATGTTTCCAGAACCCACTGCTCTGATGGCTGGAAATAGCATTTTAATCCCTAGGCTAGCCCTACTTGTGACCAGTTTATACCCATTTGTTCTGGTGCCAGCATGGAGTTGTTAGTTTAAGTACTATTGCTTCCTCCATGTCTTCCTCTCCAGTATGACTTGTACATTTGTATGACACTATGTGCCACATATTATAAGCCCTCTTGGTCTTTATTTTGATATACTAAGCTGCCTGTGCTATCTTTTCCTCTCCTTTGATGACTGATGTATTGATTGTCTTTGCCTTCTCTCCTCCAGCTTGGATTTCTCACATTCAGTTCACTTGAGTGTGACTAGACAGAACTGTACTCTGTGCCAGGTGAAGTTTTGCCCTCTCCAATAACTTTATCTTTTACTTCTTTCTTCTGGGAAAACCTTGTTTTTGCATTTGTTTGTGGCTGTATAGTGCTGGTGGTTCACAGTCATCCTGTGGTAGACTTACACGGTTGTGTCCTCTCCTGTCCTTTCAGCTATTGCTGAGATGATGATCTGTAAGGTATTAAGTGACATTTATACTGAATTCACTCCATCTAATTCTTCCTGTCCAATGCTCCTAATTTCCTTGATGTTCCTTCAGCTTGTGTAAGTAGCTAACTTCTCTCAGCACACACACTTTTTGTGCCAAGGTCATTAATGGAAATACTGATTTCAGTCCACAGACCAACCCTTTCCGGAACTCAAGTAACCAGAAGTCACACAACTGTGTCCAACCATCTTTCAGTAGTTTTTCAGTCACAATCAATTCTTTTGTGAATTCTCATCTTCTCCATTTTCAGTAATTTCTCATATGTATGAAACGTTTTCTAAAAGTCCAAATAGCTAAGAAGTATCTTATGAAAGCAAGATGTCAAATTACTCTGTCGCAAGGTATCAATCTCTCATCTTTAGAGTTTCCTTGTTCAAGACTATTCTTGATCATTTTGCACTTAAAAAACTGGATGTAAGTAAACTCTAGCTCAGTTAGCCTTACTGCAATAATTTGCAAGGCTTTTGTTCTAAAAGAGTTAACAGAGTATCTTATATTGCATTTTATACTTCAGTGATATAGTAGCGAGCATGATTTTCAGCATCTGTTTAAGGAACTTGCTAGTAAATGTATGATTTCATGTCATAGTTCTTGGGTAGAGATTATTCAGAATTTGTGCCTTGACTGCACAAATGTCTTTGTGGCTTCCACCTCAGTCATTCCAGAGAAGCACATCATTCCTTTACTTCTTGGCTTCTACCTATATTATATTTAATCTATGTACCATTCTAACTGCACAGTATCTGAACTTTCTTTGATTGCTTTTATTTTGATGTCTGAAGAGTATTGCTGTTTTTACATTAGACATTAGAAATTCTTCCTATACTTCCTTACCTTTAAGATCCGTTTTTTTCTTCTTTTACTACTGTTCTCTGCTCCTGAAGGGTGTCTGTTTAATTCTGCTGTCCTTTTCCAAGGTAACTATTCAGCCAGTAAATTCTCCAGTCTTTTCCATATGAGTTTCAAACAATTCCTGCATTTTCCCCTAAAAGAAATTCCTGAAGTTCTGCTGTGTTCCACTCTTCCCATGCTTAAAGAACAGGTTTGAAGTACTTGGTGATGGGTTTCATAAAATTTTGTACCTATTCTTGGACTGCAGAAGATGTAGGTCATGTTGATCTAGGGAAAGCAGGGGCAATTGTGCTTAACATTAAGTTGTTTTACTTAATTAGATCATGCCAAAATGTGGCTTTTAAGATTTCATCAGTATAAAACCAGGTTGCATCTTTCACCAGCATTGCAACCATTAAGTGGAAATTCAAATGAGCAACATAAAGATTTTTTTTTAAATGAACTTACTCCATGTTTCTCTGATGTTGGTCTTACTCAGAGAAAACTGTGTATGCGTGCACACAAATATACATACATTATGGTATTGTTTGTGAATTGATGTCCTTGCATTTTAAACATTTCCATATGCTCCTTACTCATTTATAACAGTACATGATTCAAGTCTTTTCTACTGGTCAGTTTCACAAACTCATATAAATAGGAAAAAGTGATATATATATATATACACACACATATGTTTTCCTTACTATAGGGCTCTGGGAAATTTCAAAATATTATAGCAGTCTTTGGATCGATGCATATCCCAGCAAGTCCTTGCATAAGTGACCTAAAATCGTGTGATCAAACCTCTTCTCCCCTCCCCATCCCTAGAGAGATATTTGTAATTAGATAAAATGAGGACAGAATATGCATAAGTATCTGTTATGCTGGGATTCCTGCCCAGAAAGGACACTAATGGCCTGAGCTGGCCATAATCTTTTGCACCCTGTGTACTATTGACAAGGCTATGGCTTGAGATGCTGGGAGTTCAGGGGCAGATTTTTGCTGCTGTCTTATGGTAACCTTTCTAAACTGACTGTTTTCCAAAACAAGTGGAATTACACAGCCTATATTTTACTCCTCATTCGTTGTTGGGGACATTTTGCTTGTAAGAGAGGGCCTGATTCTTCAGTCTCATGCTAATGCAGAGGAAGTGAGTGTAAATTACTGCTTCAGTGGTTTGGAAGGGTTACACATTCACTTTGCCCAGATGTAAATGAAGTGCAAGACAGTGGAGAACTGTAAGTGGAGTTGTTATTGGTAATTTTTTTCCATTTCGTCTAACAATTGCTGCTTCTCACTGGTTCCTCAGAGAAAGGGATGGTGGAGTCCTGTGGGCATGCTCATCTCTCTCTAGTTGAGGTAAGTATCCCTTTTGAAGCCTGTATGACAGGTTGTCTAGTACTGTGATACTACACAATGCAAGAGGATCAGATGGGTGGCACTTCAGGAATCTAGAGACTACTTTATTTACTGTTGCTGTTTTCTTCCTTCTCCCAATGCGTATGGTAGGTGCCAGCTTGCCTCTCAGGAAATTGTAGTTTTTTGGTCCTCTGCTAGATTTGGGTTTTGTCTTGTGACTTGGCAACAGTGAAACACAAACCCTGGGCACTCACAGTTCTGTCAGTCTCCATCAGATATCCAAGTTGTTGGTAAATCCACTGATGAAAAGCTTGTCTTAGAGCGGGTAGGCAGTCTGTGTGCTAGTCTTCCACTCCTGTTCTGCTTCAATGTCCTTGGGGTGAATGTCAGTAGAAGTAAGAGGGGCAAGGTCATGTAAAAAGCATGCCCTCCTGCACATTCCCAAGGAAGGTATTTACCTAGCATTTCCATTGCTCTGCCTGGCATAGCTAAAGCAGGAAGAGAGCCAAACACATGCTGAAATTTAATTCTGTTTTTGAAATTAAGTCCACTTTGGCATGTTTTTGAGCTGAGAAAGTTTGGCTTGCTCTTCTTCTCCACTCACAGTAAATTGCAGAGTAGAAGGTTTGGGGTGAATCTCTTGTTTTCTGTGCTTACAAGGCAGCAGGAGCTTCTATGGCTGGGCTGGAATGTGTTGTTTCAACACACTGAATGCGAAAAAAAAAAAAGCTTTAGCTTTATACAGACTGTGGTTTTTGTTTGTACTCAGTCAGTGTGATTTCACTGAAGTCCAAAAAGTTATGCCAGTGTGAGAGACAAACCAAGTCTATGTTATTTCAAGACAACTGTACTACAAGAGAAAATTCTTTTTATTCCCCCCATCCCACCCCGCCTTAATTTCTCAAAAACTCCATCCTCAGATATTCAGTAGCGCCCGGTGCTTATAATTTAGCAGCAAATGTTGACATCAGTAACCTCTTACGAGATCCTCAGCAGAAGCTTATAGCTTAACAGACAGGGCAGACAGCAGATAACTTCTCAGTAACAGGGATGGGTCAAAACAAAATCCTGGATCTCAGCACTTCTTGTGAGCTTTGAAGATTGAACCTGCATTTGAAGTTAAATGTCTTTAATGAACAGGATCCAAACACCCACATGCTTTGGCAGAGCTCAGATCCAAACTCTGTCTACCTAAAGAATCAAGGTTCTGTTTTCATGTAGATTCTTCTACTAGTGAGAAACTAGGGAAGGCATAAGACAGAAAATATGACACACTGACAAAGTTGTTTTTCAATACTATGTTTTTCAAATTTTTTTCCATGAGGCATCAGCAGCTCTTAAAAAAATCACAGGGAGAGCACACAGTTGTCAATGAGCCAGAACGGTTAAATGTTTTAAAATATTTTAATTGGGTTATTTCTTCACCTTTCTTTCTCACAAACATGCCCAGTAAAACTCCAGTAATGAAAACAGTTGCTTGGGAGGGTGATAAAATCCTTTTCAGCAAATAATGATGGTGACATTTTAATCACATCATAACAACACTGTTTGCAATGCTTTAGGTTTGGCATTGAACTTATACACAACATTTGTTCTTTTATACAGTATTGGTATTACATAGTAAAAATAGCACAATTGCAAAACGCATTTTGTTGCTCTTGTGCCAACTTTGTTCAGCTGACAGTTGCTGTTTGAACTTTTAAAGCAACGTTTCATGCATATGCTAATACCAACTGTAGGATTAATTCTCTATACTCTATACTCAAATGATTCTCTTGTGCCTTACAACCCTGCATGGTAGTTCCCAGTTTGAACTACCTGCAAAACCGCTTCTGTCAGATAAGCTGAGCTCATCCTGAATGGTTCCCTCCATTGAGATGATAAAGAGCAGCTACTGCCTGTCAATTTCCCAGTACATTCCTGCACAGTAGTTTGTTATAGGCACTTGGTTTCACTAAGCCATTTCAGGATGGTGCTATTCAAAAATTTTCATCTTTCTAGTGTGAGATTTGGAACTACTCTGTGAAGTTTTGGATGCCGTATATCTGATTGTTTTCTGTCTGTGAAGGATTTAAAAAAAAATAAATCAAGAGGGTGAAAGCAAGACCAAGAGCATCCATAAATGAACACTACAAGTAGTGGTACATAGTAACAGCTGAAGAGCTGCCATTGAAACTCTCCACTGGATCACACTTAAACCAGTTTTGGATTAAGGAAGTAAAAAAAATCAACTCAGTAAACAGGGAGGGGGAAGAACTCTCCCCAGATGAAACAGTGCTCCCTTGGGTAGTTGCTAGCCAGGAGCAGGCTGACATGCAGCTAGACCTGCTGCTGCATCCTCCTGGAAGGTTAGAATTCAGACAGAGAAGACACAAATAGATTTTATTTTTAAATATTTTCAATTCTTCCTTGTTCCTATAGTTACATTTAAACTGCACTTTATTTTAGGAAGGTTGTTGTTGTTTTCTGTGTTCACTTCTTAACAGTTTCTCATGTGGGGAACTTAAAATGGGCAGGAAAGAATCAATATGCAAGAGTTCGTGTACAAACCAGAACCTGATCCCAGAGAGGGGAATCAGTGGACTTTCACACTGGGAAAGACATCAGAGGGGATCACTTCGAAAGATCAGAGAGGAGCCAAAAATGCTGTTGGTCCCTAAGAAGTACCACTTACTTAAGAGTCAAATGGAGTGGTTTCGTTTCCTGAAAGGCCTGCTCCGAGTTTCACCCAATGTTTCCTTTTACGTATTTAAAAACATATAAAATGTGATGGTGACCTTAATAGTAATGACTGATATTAGACCCAGTCCTTATTTGTTCCAAGATAACACTAAAGAGTCCTGGGGTTGGTAGACCTTCGCTTAGTTGGAGATTGTTTGAAAGGTGATGAAAGTTACCCTGTAATAAAACTGCAGCTACACAGTAGGGGACAGTGCTTGTGTGAGACATTCTTTTTCTGCTTTATGTTGGCCACACACTCTGTAGCAGTAATTATTACAAAATGACTCATCAGCATGCTACGTGAGGCACCACCTACTCTAGTGGCACCGGTGCTCCCCTGGACTGGCAGATACCTGTGCTCTAAGGGGATCTGGGGCTTCCTGGCAGCACAGGCAAAACTGCATTTTGCCTCTCCAAGGATGAGGGGTCAAGGCCAGTGCTATTCCAGTTATGGGGAAGAAAGAAGTAGAAAGAGCTGGAATGGAGAACAAGGGGAGGATGAAGCCTGCTACTCCTTTTCCAGCCAGGAGAGTATGGGAATTGGGAACAGGACCTGCAGGTGAGAGCTTTCCTCCTGTAGCAGCTACTCCCACTGGCAGCCACCATGATGCTCAGCACGTGAGCAAATGGCTTTGATAATGTTTTTTTCTAGAAGCTTTTAAAGAACTGAAGCTGCCTTAAGAAGTCCTCCGGAGGCACACTTCTTTAAAACCCTTGAAACACTGGCCAGGAGCAACTGGTCAGGTCACCAGTGGAGGCCCAGTGAGATCAATAATCAGGCCTGTGCCATCTGGTATTTGCAAATGATCTAGGAAAGAATGTGGAGAGGAGATGGCAAACTTAGCTGATAATACTAAGGCTACTCCACGTGGGAAAAACACCAGGTTGCTGCAAAATGTTGAAGAAGGACCACATGAAAGTGAATTATTTGGGTCATTAATATGACTGGTTATGTTCCGTTTAGATAAATGTAAATTAAGGCATGGAGGGAAAAATGTCCCGAATTAAGATATACAGGAATGCAGACAGAACTGATTATTGACACTGAAGAGAAAAGTTTTGGAGTTATACTGGATCTACCAAAATATGATCTTTCTGCTCAATAGTAGGGAAAGATAAAAATAAGGTAATAAGGCAAAAAAAAGGGACAGGAAGGGACGGAGGCTGAATGTTATGAGTTAGTATCAAAGGAAAGAAAACAAACATGACATGAGAATGTATTTGACACATGACTGACCTTAAAGGTTTTTTCCAACCTAAATGATTCTATGGTTCTGCGATTCTGTATGAATCCAAGGTTTGGAGCATGTTGGAATACTGTGAGCAGTTTGGTCTCCCTGTCTTGAAAAGGATACAATAAGCTCAAAGATGTACTGAGAAAGAAACAAGGAGGATCAAAAGGAATGACTTCTGTATGAAGAATTACTAAATTGATTTGGGTTTTCCAGTCTGTAAAAAGATTTCTGACTCTCTCTATGAGAGAAGTTCATGAGATCAGGAGCATCATGGAAGGGGCAAATGGGGGATGGATGGATGGATTCATTCTCTTTCTTGAAGTCAAAAGTTAGGACATCAAATGAGGTTATCAAGAGGTTAGTTCAAAAGGAACAAAAGGAGATACTTTTCCGCTAAATATTAAATACATCTGTGAAACTCTCTACAATGGGATGTATGGGATATTAAAGTTTACCTGGGTTCAAAATTTCAGCTTTACAGAAGTAAAATCCTTCAATGGCCGTTGAATACCCTGATATCTGAATCACAATTCCCCAGAGGCTGAGAGGATATACAAGTATATTTCCTGCAGAATATCACTATATCCATATTTTGTGTGCCTTCCTTAGTGGCCTAAGCTTGAGGCAGCATCCTGGGTTAGATGGACCTTTAGGTCTGACCTGGTATGGCTGTTTTTATGTGCCAAAGTCTCAGGCAGTCGCAGGGTATTTAGCAGTCTTGCAAGAAAGGCCTTGAGAACTTTCAAAATAAGAGATCCAAAAATGTAAGATGGAATTCTGATTACTGGCTGAATAACTAGAGCTGTATTTTGTTCTTTGCAATGTTTGCTCCTGCATGTCAACCCTTGGGGGAAGTCGGTGTGCCAGTTCACCTGGGTCTTGCAACAACTGAGACAATCTGTTTATTAAACATACGCTTTGGCTGCTGTACAGAGGAAATGGCATGATCCAGACTGGTAATGCAGAGACTTGTATTTAGTTTCTGCCTACACCATTGACTTTCTGTATATTTTCAGACAAGTCCTGTACCTTACTGTCCCCCTGTTTCCCTATGAAAAGAATCCATAAAATCCTTTATTCCTCTTCTTAAAGACAAGTTTGAGATACATGGTTATAAAGTGCTAAATAAAGGGCTAAAACTTGTGAGTGAATACAAAGTGTTTGATGCTGATTTGTTTAATGGGCATTATGTTTAAGAGATTTGCGGCCTTTAATATCTGTTCGTAGGCCTTTTATTCAGACTGGGTAGGAGGTGAAACCTGTATTCAGATTCATTCTAGAGGGAAAAAATCTTAATTAGTTGTTTCCACACTTATTAGTTATTCATTGGTTTGGGGGGTGTGTGTGTCAGTATTGGCAGGGTGAACCCCTGGGAAATCTGCAGTGATCTGATCTGACTAGAGGAAGCATTTTTGTTTTATCTTTTCTGTCCGGCTGCACAGTGTCTTTTTGCTTTTTTGCTCTCACTAGATCACTGTTAATGGAATGAATTTTCTAGTTGTGTCTCAGATTCACAGTCATATGTGACCTTTACTCTTCCATGTGTCTCTCTTTCTGCTCCTGTGGCCATTCAGAGACATGTCTTAGAAGTTAATATTTATAATTAAAGGCAACTGGTGGCACTTGCCTATAAGGGGGTTGTCCTCTCCTCATGCTGTGCAGTAGCATACCTGAATCCTGATGAGAAGACAGAGATGCTCTTGTTCAAAACTAAAGGTATGCAGTGGAACGATTATTGTTTGCATATTAGCACTTGATCAGGATAGTTTACACTGTTTCCAGGATTGCCCACATTGGGTAAAAGACACACTGAAACCCATCTTTTTCAGTGCACTAGCTAGGTATTCACACAGCTTTCTACAGTCAGGAGGAATCTCTGATGTGCTCCTTTTATGTATCAGCATTTGAGTTCTTAGATACCACGTTTTTGAGAAATCTTTAGAGATGAAACACAAACTTTGGCAGCACGACCAAGAAGACCTACATGATTGCCTTTACTACTGGGATTCAGCTGCTGGGATTGCATCAGTCCTCTGCCTCAAAGCTGCTGTGGATCACGAAGTGTGGGAGAGGACCCAGGAGGTTGTGCAAACCGCCTGTACGTTTCACTAATAAACTTCTAAACACCTTTGAAAGGAAATAGCTAGGGCTGCGACGTTCCTATGGAGAACCTTACAGCAGCAAAAGAAATCAGCGGCTCCTATAAATGTATCTGCTTGGTGCTTCCCCTATTGGGCACCAGAGTAGTCACAATGTGAATGGAAATCTACATTGCAAATGAGAAGGCAAAAGAAGTGCAATTGCTTCTTGATACTCCTGTATGTTTCCAATGCTTGCTGATGGGTTCACAGGGCCACTGCAGGTGGCTACTAGGAAGGAGTGTGGATTGTGAAGAAAGGGTGGCGGTAAAATACTTAGTACTGATATTATTATATTTTATTTTGTGTCAATTATTTAACTCTTCATACCTGAATGCCCAAGTTTTAATTTTTTTTTTTTTTTCTGATTCTCTTCCTCACAGCAAAGTGTGTGTGGAGGGAGTGAGTGGCTGTGTGGTACTTAGCTGCCAGCTGGGGTTAAACCGTGACACTCTGGAATTCATTTCCACTTACAGTCTAAGCTGACCGTGTGCCAGTTACTGCTACTTTTTGACTTGGAAAAAAGTGGTTATTTGAATGACATCTTGTTCTCAATTTTATGTAGTTTCCTCTATGTGTAGATTCTGCATGAAGGCCACTGTTAAGTGTAGAGAGGAACCTAAACATGGCTTAGCAAAGTTATTCTATGCTATGCAAACAGTAACTCTGTGCAAAGAGCATTCACCCCAGCCTATGCTGCTGTGCTGCCAGGGAGTATGCTCAGAGAGTGGTCTTGTCGCAGTCTTCCCTCGTTAACTTTCCTTCTGATTGTCTGTGTAATTGCACTGCTTCGCTCTCTGCCCAGTGACCAAAGGCCTCCAGTTATGAAGTGGAATAACAGATAAAAAACCACCCCCACAAAAAACCCAACAGTCAAAACCAGCAAACCCCCCCGTCCCGCTATCAAGAAAGCACCCATTCTAGTTGAAGATATGCCACTTTTTGAGCCAAGTACTGAAGGATGTATCAAATACTTGAAGTGAAATTTTTGCTCCATGCAAATGGAGCAAAATACATTAAATAAAAATTTGAAAACAAACTCTAATTCAGTATTAATATTTTAATTTATGTGGGTATTGTACCTTAGTTTCACTTTCTGCCTTTCTCTATGTGCAATCCCAGTTCTAGCTGCAGATTTTCTCTACCTTTTGGTATTACTATAATCTGAATGAAGGCAGTCGATAACACCTTGAAAGAGTTAATTTTGAATCCCCTCGTGCAGTTTAACCCTTTTGTTTAAGAGGCAAAAGAACAGTCTCCTTGTCAGACTTCCAAGCGCAGTTTTTGCTCACCTAATGCTATATTTAGTGGAGGAAAATAGAAATATTTCTAGCTATTAGGATATTCTATTTCCTTAATCCCTGGGAAGGCCACAATGAGATGGATGAAGATAAGCAAACCCCTAACAAAGTGAAGTAATGAGTTACCACTGTTGAAGCAGGGCAAGAGGTCAGGACTGAGGGAAGGGTTGGAAAGAAAATGTGTATGCATACATGTGTGTGCTACTTTGCTTTGAGAATAATTCAAAGAAAATGGCCACAGATATGAAGGCATCCGATCCCTTAAAAGGTTTGCAGCTTTTTGATTTGAAGAAACTGGTATTCCTGTGGGATAGGGGGATGTATGCAGGCTTTTTTCCCTCACTAATCTCTTGGTATCCCTGAAATTGTAATAGGGACTTCCAAAATGTAAGTTCATGTGTCAGTGCTCTCCTCATATACTAATGAAGAATAAAATAGTGTTGGTGGGGGCAAACTTTCAAGTCCTGTGGAGGGTGTGAAAACAAATCCAAAGGCTGGCTACAGGGACTGGTGACACAAGAAGGCTTGGAGAGGATGACTGCCTGCAGTCTAAGGCAGGAGTGTTTTATTATTTAGTGGAGAAGGGCTGCTTGGGGAAGTGACTAGCAAAAGGACATTGGGGAATGAATAGGAAGCATGGTAGAGACACGGTAAGGTATGAAAAGAGGTTTTGTAGGCCAGAAGAGAAATGAAGAAGACAGGTTGTAATACAAATGAAAGACATTTCCATTAATTAATTCCTTTAAAAAGTACGATTTAACTAGAAATCAGAATTGTAAATAGGTCCCACTAGGCTGTGATTTCGTTGCACTAACTGAGCAGTTTTTGACCCAAGAACTTCCAGCTGGCAGCTGCCACTGGTCCTGGTCCCTGTGAACTACTGGGATGGGCATACCTTAGCAGATGAGGAACATGACAGCAATTAGCTATTCACAGTGTTCCTTGGGCATAATGCTGGGATTTTGGGTGAGAAGGCTCAGATCTGGAAGAACAACAGCAAGACTTATTTTCCAGGTCCTAGGTGGAAAAATGGGAAGAGAGACTTTGGGAAGCGGTGCAGTGGGAACAGTGAGAGGGCTCTCATGGCAGAAGAGAGTAAAATACAGCTTCAGCAGCAGGTGCCAAAGCTGGTGATAATTGTACTCCTGTTCCTCAGGGGAGGTGTGAGGCAGAGACCCTTTTGTGCATTTGGGTTTTTATAGACGAAATGGGCACCACAGGTCAGGGCATCTGATCGCTTTTCCTCCCACTGGTAAAGGAAGGAAATCCATTTTCTTTCTACTCCTCCCACTGAAGAACGGAGACAGGAAATACAGTGGCAGCCTTGCAGGAAAGGGCAAGGGGCAGTGCCAGGGATACCTCTGCACCAGTGCATTGCAAGGTGGATACAAACTGCACAGCTCTGGAGTAGAAGCTTTGTGGGTTACAGCTCTGGGAGGAAGCAGAAGCAAAGAGCCTTTTTCTCTGGCTCATAGACTTAACCCTTCGGCTGCTAAGCAGGATTTGCCATGCCAGATCAGACCTGTTATCTGCCTCGTACAGAATCTTATTCTGGCAACATTATTAGAAGCTGGATTTTTAATGTCTTCTAGGGGTATTCAGTGGAAGTTTTACCATGAGAACACAATTGTTTAGGCTAAAGAGACAGTATATGCTGCCTTCAGAGGTGCTGTTTGCTTTAACAGGTTCCCTCCCTAGTGTCATTCCCACTCACACTTCCTTCTCTCAGGAATTAGAAGGGACTGAGAAATGTAATCCCATTTTTTTTTTGCTTATGGGTACAGGACACATTCTGTGCCCACTGAGTTTGGCAGGGAGATCTCAAGGGGAAGCCTGTGAGAGTAACTCCCTGGGGGCCTTCCAGCATGTGAGCAGCTAAACCGACCTGTTCACTTCCCCCTCCCTGTTCCTGTCAGACAGACTTTCTCCTAAAGATCCTGCAGGCTTTGTGTGACCTCAAAGCACTTAGTCCTAAATGCCCAACAACAGCTCTCAACATACTTCATCATCAAATACAACAAAAAGAGTCTCCCACTTTTACAATACATCTATCTGTGCTACAGTAATTTGAGTAGTTCCCTATTTTGTGCATTTTTGTTTTCTGAACTGATCAGCATAAATTAGAATTTGGTAAGTGATCTTCAGCCTCTGTTGTTTTCCTGATATGGTGGTTCATTCACCAACAGAGCATGTAAAATACTCCAGTTCAAAACCTGTCATATTTTGACCATGTGTTAACAGCACAAGGTGTGCCAACAGGGGTGAGATGGGCCTCAGGCTCTGTTGGTATATAAAATATGAGCTTAAGAATCAACTCTTTCATGTTGTCCTAAATGACTGTTTCACCCTCGCACTCTCTCTTTTGCAGCAGCGAGTAAAACATACAAGGAAAACATATTCTTGTATTTCATATCACAGCTACAAGACAATGGGATAGAAAAGCCCATCCCACAAGTCACAAGTACATAAAAGTGGACTGTAGGCATCATGCCGTTCATCTGCAAGGGGAAAGAATAAAAACTGTGCAGTGTGAGGAAAGGTTTTCTAGGAGCCTGGCATTTGCAGTGCTGCAGTGGTCCCAAGGACATCATCTTGCGGTTACGGTTTAGAGTGATGCTCATCTATTATGTGTAAAAAAAAAATAAAATAAAATTCAAGTTGCTACATAATTTCCTGTAGAAATTTGGTGGATGACTTTACTGGCCTGCTTTGTTCTGTCCCCTGTCCAGGACAGGGCTTCAAAACTGGCACTGGACATTGTGCTGAAGGCTACAACAGGAGACAGCTGTATCCTGCGTGATGTTCCTCAGAGACTCCTTCCTCTGCTGCCACTATCCTAACACACCTCCTTAAGAAAGCAGCCACAATCTGCCCTATATTTGCTTCTGTTCATTACAGACTTGGTGGTAAGGAAGCACAGCTTCTCACAGTCACTGCTTAAATATTACTGAGTCTCACTACATCCACTGGAACTATGGGTGGGAGAGTAGTTTCATGAGAGCAGCTCTATTTTCAAGAACTGTGCTGACTAATTTTGTGCAGCCACTGAAGAGACTTACCAGGCTTTATGCTGAATCCAGTGCATGCTGGACAGGATTTTTCATGTTTAATCACTGCTGTGTGTGCAGTGTGACTGTGTGTGCAGTGCAGAAATAGTAAAAAATGTGTGTAGTTATGATGCATCTCATTGTCCACTCTTCATGCCTTGAATTAAGGTGCTCAGAGTAGCACTTCACATCTTCAAAGCACCACACCAGTTGTTATATAGAAATTCCTGTGTGGAGCCATGTAATGATATTCCCATTTTTAAAATTATGGAATTGAAACAGAGAGAGGAGGATGAGAGAAGTGAATTCAGAGGCTTGGAACTTTAGAAAGAATTAAGTAGCATTTATGAGTTGCTGGCCCCTATGCTTGTGTTAAGCATGAAGAAACAGGCCTCTGTCTGGATATTATTTGTGTAATCTTATATGCATATGTATGTTACGATTCTTCATGACTGTCAATCATCTTGGAGACAGCTTGTTAAGAGCCATACTGATGTGTTCCTGATACAGATTCACCTGACTGCAGAACTTCATAAGACCCTCTCTGTGACCCTGGTCACAGGTGGCTGCTACCCTCTCATGTGAAATCTAGGAAGTACAGGAGTCTGAAAGCTGACATTCTTGACATTCCTTCAGTTTCTTTTATGTAAGAATGTAGAATATGAGAAACAATTAAAAATAAACAATTTAAAAAACTCAATTAAAATAACTTTTTCTTAATGTTCTGAGAAATCACAATCTGATGTCATTAGACTGGAGAGATGAAGCCCTCCTTCTGTGAGGAGTGACTGGGGGAACTGGACAAGTTCAGGCTGTAGAAGAGACAGCCTTGTAGGAAGCCTTCCAACACTTACACAGAGGTCATGAGGCAGATGAAGCCAGGCTCTTTGCAGTGCTGCACGGCAGGAGGATGAGAGGCAAAGAGGGTAAGTTGAAACAAGAGATTCAGAATGGCTGTAAGGAAAAGCCTTTTCACCCTGAGGACAGTCAAGCAGTGAGAGACGCTGCCCAGAGTGGCTGTGCAACCTCTACACTTTGAGATTTTCGAGGCCAGACTGGACAAAGCTCTGAAAACCTGGTCTGACCTCACAGCTGACTCTGATTTTAGCAGGAGCTTGTACTGCGCACCTTTGGAAGTCTCTTCCAACTTGAATTATCATGCAACTTTTTGCCTCATGTGCTGCAAATCAGTGTTCATATTGGATTTCCATGTACGTTATGGAAAGGAAGCTGAAGGTGTTTTCAGGGATAGCAGAGTAAAATACTACCCATTTCTGAAAAGTTTCTTGGTCTCATCAGTTGTAATGGTGGCACATAAAAACTTGATGGAAAGGCTTAGTGACAGTCTTGTGCCCTGGCACTAGTAGTGTGAAAAGCTCTTTTCAGCTTTCCACAGCTTTAAAGAAGTAACCTCTTTCAGATGATACACACAATTCCTGATAACATTAAAGGGATGTAGCTCATTCTCCTCTCCTTCTCTCTCCTTCCCACCAGAAGCATTGACTTGGGGTGGCTCTGTTTCCCTGTTCATGGATGTGAGAAGCAGTGGAGGAAAGCCCTCACAACTCCTTTCTCTGTATGGAGCACAACAGTTTTTACTTACAACCCATGGTACCTTCAGTGACCGTTATTTATGGTAGATGACATACACATTTTCAAGAAAGGTAAACTGTAAATCTAAGCTATATTTTAGACTAGGGTAAATGAAGACTGTCTAGGCCACAAGTGTTTGGTTTGGAGAGTTTTTAATATGCTCTGTAGAGAGATTTAATGGTAAAAAGTAATGGAGTTTTCACAAATCCTACACTTTGCAAACGGACTAATATTAGTTACTTCATACCCTTTGCTTAGAAAAAAATAACAAGTTGTTTTTTCCTCAAAACTGTAGCCTCCGCTTTTGCTGATTTTTTGGCACAATAACTGTGTCAATAGAGATACTCTGAGTGAGTGCTGGAAGGAGTAGGTTTTGCATGGGATAGGATGCTGTATTTGCCAGTTTTGATTATGTATTCTGAAGTGGCAAGATGAATATGAAACAGTTATCCTTGGAAAAACTGTATTGTACAGAGTACCTAGAAATAAAAAAGTTATAATCTAAGAACAGCATAATGCCAAAAATAAAGGGTACAGCTACAGAGTAATAGCAATCGAGCTGGATACACTGGAGGTAGCAACACAACGATAACGGTTTCTGCCTGGAGCTTCTAATTTGAAACTTTATGAACTCCTAACTTTATGAAATCCTTACCATGCTTCCCTTCACTCTTCTCTACCCCACTTGGTGTCAGTTTTTGAAGATATTGCCTAGCTGTTCCCATTTTCTGTGAAAGCCAGTCTTCTAAACAGAAACAGAACCTTTGACCCTCTCACCTGATACCTGTTAAAGTTATATAGCAGGAACCTTCCACTTAACACTGAACACCTGAAGGTGTAAGAGGACACCTCTCCTTTGCTAGGGTGAAGCTCCAAAAACAGCAACCTGCCTCTCTTTTTCCTTGAACTCAGAGAATACCACTAGGAAAGAAAAATTGAGGCTGAGATGTAAGTATATAAAAGGAGAGCCTCCTTCCTCTTCTCTGTCTGGTCAAGTTGGGCAGGAAAAATCTCTTGACAATTCAGACTATGTGTTTCTTGAAAATGTTAATGAACTCTGCAAGCTGCCAGGAGAAACTAGAATGAGAAGCATGCCTAGCAGTTAGATTTCAGGCATCGTGAGTCAGAACAACCAACTTGTGTTTCTTGCATCCTTAGTGTCCTTGGACAGGTTATTTAACTACTCAGCAACTCAGTTTTGTTTCCTATATAAGGAGAACAATAAACCTCATATGCATTAAAGGAGTGTTTAAGGGTTAGTTGATGCATACTTGTAAAAAGCCTTAAAAGGGCCTATTGAGAGACAACCTGTAATTATCGTGTGCATCATGATTACCTGAGATTGCTTCTCATCATTACCTGAGATTGCTTCTGTGTGTTTATGTGTACACGTATGAACACAGTTGGTTTGAGTACACAGTCTGCTGAGGGCACCTGACCACTAGTGGATTCAAAAAGGAGTTCTGAGATTTGGAAGGTAGAGGGTAAGTCTTTTGCTAAAGTTAAATTACTTGCTTCAGTGGGAGTTGACATTTACTGAGGTATCAACATTAGGAAAAGTGGGGGGTGATGAAGGAGGAAAAGAAGTACTTCTCCTTATATTTTGGTGGTTGCAGGTTCTTTCCTTTATCTACAGCATGCTTACAGGCAAGATCTTACAAGACTCCCTCACCTTGCCTTGAAAAGATCAAGGGCTCCTTCATTCAAAGGAATGAGAAGATACTTTATGCTCCACAACCCTTTTAAGCCTATGGCTTCTCTCCAAGGGAGGCAGTTCTAGTGGTGTTTCTAGTGATGTGCCTACTTGTCCACAGGAAACTAAATCAAAACACCTCACCCTCCAGTTTACCCATGCTATGCGTACTGTACATGTAAGAGTAGGCCACTGTCATGAAGAGCTGTGTGGAAAAGGCAGAGATAGATTTTGGTAACTCTAATTCTACAAGATAGATTTTGGTAGCTCTAACTGTAATAGAGAAGTGTGACTCTTTCAGTTCAGTGGTATCACTGATCTTGGATAGTTGGACAAGTACAAAGAAATGAAAGGTGTGGTTGAAGATAGAGTCTTTCAGTAGGGCAGCTTCCTCCTTCTCTGGATTTCACACGTATTTTTAGCTTTCTCGCTTCTGACACCTTGAAGAGAAATGGAAGCTCACAAGGAAATAGTGCTTTATTCTTTAACTTAAAATTTTAGATGTTCACATGCCTATAATCAGAGAATGTCTAAGACACATATAAATGCAGGACTGGACCTTCTTATTGGAGAAACAGTTACCTGAACTCTCTTTAAGTTTGGCTCAAGAGCAGAATGCTATGTGCTGGTGAGGTGGGTAGAGGGAGCAGGGAGTTTCTGGGGCAATTGTTTGAAAACTGTGAAGACTGGGCAGTGTCTTCACTGAGTGCTTTGGAGTGGAATATGTTTATTCTTCAAAACCAATCCAGTTTGCAGAATACCCTTGATCTTTTCCTAAATCAAAGAGTTGTTGTTTTTCAGAGAAATTTTAGAACACGTATGATCATTCTATTTTGATTTTTCTGATTTATTTATTTTTAAGTGGAAATAACTTAATAATCCACAAGGCCACAAAGGTTAAAATCCAAGTGAAGTACTGTAATTGACTTGAAGACTTTTTTAAATGTACTGTCAGTTTATGCACTCTGCTAAGATTTTAAATTCATGTGCTTTTGTGGCAGAGGACAACAAATCTCCTCCAGATCACCAGAGGTGAGAAAATAATTTTGCAGATTTAGTAAATGAGAGATGTGAATCCAAGAAATTCTAGTCATAGTTCTTTGAATGTCTGTGCCATGTTGAACAAATCAGAAGCCTGTATCATAATCAGGACTATTGCTGCTTACAGAATCACTTAGGTTGTAAAAGATCTCTAAGGTCATTGAGTCCAACCTTTGGCACCAATCACCTCCTTGTCTAATTAGACCATGGCACTAAGTGCCACGTCCAGTTGTTTCTTGAACACCTCCAGGGATGGTGACTCTGCCACCTCCCTAGGAAGTCTATTGCCATGCTTAACAATCCTTTCCATGAAAAAATTCTTCATGTCCAACCTGAACCTCACCTGGTGCAGCTTGATGCTATGTCTTCTTGTCCTGTTGCTAGTTTCCTGGGAGAAGAGGCTGATTCCCACCTGGCTACACCCACCTTTCAGGTAGTTGTAGAGGGCAGTGAGGTCTCCCTTGAGCTTTCTTTTCTCTGGGCTAAACAACTCCAGCTCTCTCAGCCACTCCTCACAGGACTTTCTCTCTAAATCCTTCACCAGCTCTGTTTCTCTTCTCTGGACATGCTCCAGCACCTCAGTGTCTCTGTTGTAGCGAGGGGCTCAAAACTGAGCACAGGACTCGAGGTGTGACCTCACCAGTGCCAAGTACGGGGGGATGATCACTGCCCTGGTTCTGCTGGCCACGCTGTTTTTGATACAAGCTAGGATGCCATTGGCCTTCTTGGCCACTTAGTCCCACTGCTGGCTCATGTTCAGATCCATTGTGTAGGATTGCAGTACTGCTTATCTGAAAATTGTGACACAGACAGATCCTTCCCTTCAGGAAGATTAAAAAACATGATTCTTTTTTTTGATGGTGCCTTTTTGAATGGCTGTCTTTACCTTCTGGGTTTTGAGCCTTCAGGCTATTCCCAGCAAACCCAAGAGTTAGAAACACTTTTATACCTATGAATGCTGCAGTCGTGTAAATCATGTGACTCTGGAATGGAACTTTGAGGAAGAACATCACATTTCAAAAAAAAACATTAAATCAATCCATGGGAACTGGTAAGAGCTGCTTTACACTTCTTGTGATATTGCAAGTGAGTTGAGAACTATCAATAGCTGCTGAGAGTCAACATAGACACTTGATCATTCCTGTCTATGGACTGACTGACTACACAGTAGGCATGTAAAAATGAATTCTTCCTTATAAAGTTCCCTAAAGTTGCAAAGAGAACATGATTCATGCAGATTTCATTGGCTGGTCCGTTTGTTTTGTGATGACAACCTGTCTCAAACTGGAACGAAGTGGCACTCTTTCATGTTTGCCAGAATATATTTAACTTTTCATAACTTATTCACCTGATTTGGAAGCAAGCTTGTCTGTTTGGATCTCCTCCCTTGGTGCTTTTGCAGTATGCTGTTGGAATGGCACTTGCCTGGCTTCTGCTCTCCCAGCCTGATCCCTGCTCCTTCAGGTAGGCCACCATTTCAGCTGGTGTTTTCTGTTGGGCAAATCAAACAGTCTCCTGTTTTATCTGCTGTACTTTATCTTCTGTCATGAAAATCAATTCTCCCATTGCTGTCTGAGAATAGACTGTTCCCTTGTGAAATGCCTCATGTCTTTCTCCCTTGAACTCTTTCTTTAACTTGTTTATGGTTTGACCAGGTAGTTTGTTATATTGCTACATGTGGTTTACACAGATGGGCCTCTGAAAAGGAAAGAACCCTCCCAAACCTGCAGATTACATATCTCTTTCTCTATCTCTTCTTCCTTCTCTCCTCCCAGCCCCCCACACTAGAAAAAAAATTCAGCTAATCAACAGTTGTATCTATTAAAATATTAGTCTGTGGGATACTACATGCAAGAGCAAATCCTACAGAAACTTCTTGCACCTGCAGGGGAAATGTTCCATATATGGCATGTAGGCTGGCAGAGTCTTGATTCGGAATAAAATTTAAATGATTCTGGTCGTTTTGCCACATCCTGTTTCTCTCATTTATGCATGCACTATTTTGATAACCAGCAAATAGTTCTCACTTTACTGGAGCTAAAGATAGCCTTGAATCGTAGCACTAGTACCCTTCTCTGTTAGAAGTGCCTGGGCTCTCTCCCCCTTGGGGCCAGCCTCGAAAACTGGGGCGAGACTGAAGTTTCCTTTCTGGCGTTTCTTTGGGTTTAGCACGATTTCATAACTGCTTTTGAAGTGTTTCGGAGTAACCTGAACGTGAGGAGCTGCAGAGTTTCATTCTCTGGTTACTCAAGTGACCAGTGTCATCTATCTCTTTATTTCTTAACTTGTGATCCTTTGTTTTGTGGGAGATATGAAGTAGATGAAGAAAAGCAGCTGGTATGCTTCAATTTTCTGACTCTGCCCGAGGGCCTTCCCTTGTTAACTCTGGTTCTAGGATTAAGGCTTTTTTGGCTTGTGAACTGTTATGTAGATCCCTTGGCTGAAACTTAGAGTTTACCTTGATCTGATAACATGTGTTAATAGTGTAAATGCTTTGTATAGAGCTTTGACTTGAAATAGTGTTTTCTGAATGAAGAAAACATAACATCTCTCTTATGAAGACAGACTGAGAGAGTAAGGCTTATTCACTCTAAAGAAGGGAAGGCTCCAGGGAGATCTTGCAGCACCTTCCAGTACCTAAACGGGGCTTAAAAGAAGGCTGCAGATGGACTGTTTTACCAGGGCATGTAGTGACAGCGCAAGAAGGAATGGCTTTAAACTGACAGAGAACAGGTTTAGATTAGATATGAGGAAAAAATTCTTTACTGTGAGGGTGGTGAGGCACAGAAACAGGTTGCCCAGAGAAGCTGTAGATACCCCATCCCTGCAAGTGCTCAAGGCCAGGCTGAATGGGGCTTGGAGCAACCTGGTTTAGTGGAAGGAGTCCCTGCAAATGGCAGAGGGATTAGAACAAGATGATATTTAAGGTCCCTTCCAACCCAACCCATTCTATGATTCTGTGAAAAGAGGAAGAAGACTACAAATCCAGTTGAATAATTGGTAGAGATTACAGTGGGAAATTGGAGGTTTAACAGTGTTCCCCTGCACTGGAAAATCCCAATCTGGGTTTCATGCACTGCGCAGTTGGATTGCACACTCAGACGCTTGCATGTGCTGTTGGATCCAGCCTTAGTGGATGTAGACCTTCTCTTGAAGTTGAGATCTAGTTCAAATTATTATTTTGTTACTCTCAAATGTGAAGAATGACCAGGCTGGGGTTTTGTGCAGGTCCATCAGGCTTTTTGAAAACAAAGACCTGTCTGACACTTGATGCTTTCTGGGGCTTTCACATAATCTATGCTAAACTGAATCAGACTTTGATCTATGCAGGCTTTTGTGCCTCCTGAGACAAATGGAAAGGATGTATATTTTAACTAGGTACTAGTTAACTAGATTTTCAGAGGACTAAAGTGATAAGTAGGTCCTTCTACATGTTTATAACTTCTTCATGTTTCTTTTCCTTGGTCTATCAGGAGGTGCTAACCATCCTAATACACTACAGCTATTTAAATTGCACACAAAAATACTTGGCTGTCCAATGCCCAACAACGCAGGATGCCACAGCTCCCATGTGGCAGTTGGGAGCCCAGCACTGGGCACATCAACCATTACCACCAGCTATTTGCTATCTAAAGATAGCATTTAGAGTAAGGATGAAGTCAGTGACACTGCTCAGGTAAGCAAGACTAGTATTTTGGGGCGCCTTGCTCTCATCAGTAATCCTGGAACTCCTCAGCTAAGCGAGACTAATAACATTTGGCTGTGTGTGCAGAGAGTTGTGTTCTTTCCATTAAACAAAACGTGACCTCTACAGGTTCTCCTTTTCTGGTGTAAACACGATGTCTACACCAAGTGGGGAACCTCTGTACTAGTGCTGCTGATTCCAAATAAAGTAATGGTGACAGGACCCTTCCCTGGAACTTACTCTGCCAAATTCATAATGCAGCAATGCAAAAAAATGTACTCATTAGACCAGATCCTCACAACTGTTGTAAATCTTGGTCACCTTATGGACTTTACTGGAAGTGTGCCAGGGTACACAAGGAAACAAATGGGATCATTCTCCTTCTTTATTCCCTATCACCACCATGTATATTTTATTTTACTTTTAGCATTTATATGTGACTGATGGCCCCTGCCCGTGGCAGGGGAGTTGGAACTACATAGTCTTTAAGGTCCCTTCCAACCCAAACCATTCCGTGATTCTACAGAATATTTGTTTGCCTATTTTTTTCCACAGTGGTGCTGCTGCTGACCTTCTGCCATTTCTGCAGGGTAGAGATGCGGTTTGTTACCAACTTTCAGCACGCGTTGCCCATCTCTTCCACTCTCCCCTCCCTCTCTGCTTTGGGGAGCAGATGGTGCTAATTCCCATGGTGGCTCTTGACACAGCTGAGGTCTCTTCCCTGCTGCTTCCACTGTATCATGGAAAATCCCTGTGGTATATTTGGAAAAGAGAACACACAGTTGATTATTGTCTTTTGTTTATGATTTTTAAGATCCTATTAGGATTATATTTCTTTTTGCTGTGCTCTTTCACCTGCCCTTCCAACCTGTGCCAAAGATCTTTGGTTTGAAACTCCCTGCAGCTTGGGGAATATTGCTTTTCTTTACTGTTGTAAGGTATATTATTTTGCATTCCTACAGATATCTACCCACTGCAGGTTCACCTTTGTAAACATCTTCCCATTTTGATTGTACTTACAATTTTTTCAAGCAGAAATGCTGACTCTTTACGTATAACAAAGGTCATTCTATTGCTTTCTGTTTCAGTTTAGAGGCTGAAGCACCACTAATTGCCATTTTTAACTAGTTAATTCTTTAGCGACCCTCTTCTCATCCTTTGTACCTCCCCCTCTCTTGTATTATACAAGTACAACAGGATGATTGCTAAAACACATCTTCCTCTCTCTGGAGCTGTCAGTGTCTCGTGCCCCCTCCTCGCAGACTCCCTGTGGTGTTTTTTGGACTAGTTCTCTGACTCTAACACCACATCCCTGTCTTCAATGCATTGCAATTGCTCTCTCCCAACCTTTCTGATTCTTTTCAGTCGTATTCTTCCCTCTTTGCAATTAAGTCAGTGGTTTTACATAGGTGAAATCAGGAATGGAATTTCACCTCCTGTATCCAAATGCTTTGTTTCTTGTGCCAGCTTTTCTCCTAATTCAGCTTGCTGAGTTGCTCCAGCACTCTCCTGCAACAAATGTCTCCATGCGTTTTTGTGTATCATATAATGATGCCTCTCCGACCCTGTGCATTGTGCTGCTCAACTTTCCTCCAAACCACTCCCAAAATCCACTCTGTTTAGACTAGCCTTCCTCTGCTGTTCTCCACCCTGGTCTTTTATGCCGGACATGCAGTCCGATCCTGATGCTACTAAAGTAATTTGAAATGTTGCCATTTGCAATGCTGACATGAAAACTGAGTTCATTATCTACAGATTTAAATATTATGAATGGGGGGGAAGTGGGGAATGAAGTAACACTAGAAAAAGAATCATTATGTTTATTATGCCTGCTGAACAGATCCTGTAGGCTCTCGCTGCTGTGGCATGTGTCCTCCCGTGTTGCTGTTTTTTGTCACCCTTGCTATGCTATGTTAAATTTAGATTGCAAATTCTTCACGCCAGACTCTTTCTGTTTCATTTCTCCTTAATATGGCATGCCCACCCATGGCCTTTAGCAAATGTAGTAATTCAAGGAGAATATGTAGTCTTCTGAAAATTTAACCCAGTTTAAGCAAATGAATAATAAAAATAGTAAATAAATAAATAAATAACCTTCTCGTGGTACCAAACAGGAAACCTCTCAGCAGTGGTCAGGATCTCAGTGGAAAGTAATGGTGTAATGTGCAATGACTGCAGTAAGGTACAGAACAGCAGCCTGCGGAGCAACATTTTGTTCATCACCTTTGTATCCAAGCCAGGCTGAGGGGTACAAGTCCTTAAAAGTCTTTGTATGGGCAGATGTAATTTTCTTCTGAAACTGTGGACACAGAACTAATATCAGCATGGTCTTCAGCAAATATTCACCGTCATTCTGTGTTATAAGAGAGGACACTGATCCTCTGCTACGTTCAGTCTCCTATATCCCATCTCGGGCAAATCCTTAAAGGCCTGAGCCATCCCACTGACAAAATGTTTTAGAGTTGCTGTGATTTTTGTAAAGAACACTGGGTTTGGTCCAATCAGTCCTAATGATGTACTGAGTGGTGGTTATGGCTGAAATGAAAGAGGCAAGAAGTGCTCTCTACAGCTGGAGCTCAGACTGGAGGTGGGGAGCAAAGCAGGCTGTTTCTGGGGAGCCGCATGACTGATGCTTACCCCCTGGTTCATGGCCTGTGCCCTTCCTGAGATACAGAATGATGTATTCCAGTTACATCAAACTCTGATGGATTAGAATTTATTTTGCAGCTATCACAAGCTAATTTCATTCTTGCTGAAGTCACTAGCTAAACAAAGCCAACATTCCTCTCTGATACATGTAAGATTACTTTCCCCTCTCCTTTTTCTTTCTTTACTTAAGGTTTGCTTTAAAACACCAAAGACCTGATTCTCCTCTTGCTCCTGGATTTCACTGGTTTAATTCCTGTAACTTGCACAGTTCTCTTGGTTTAGAGAGGTGATAAGAGAAAACCAGGGTCTCTTTCATGTCATGTGATGAGCCAGTGGTGGCATGGTGCACTGGGAGAGAGCTGCATCAGCTTGCAGTGAAGGTCTGTCTGTCTGGCTGCATCTGTTGCTTTGATATTTGAACAGGGCTCTTTTGAGACAGTCTCTGTTTCTCCTTAATTAGTCTGTCACTCCAGGGAGGAAATCAAAACTCAACCAAAGTCTGGGATGGGAATCTAATGTGGTTTTCCTGAATGACAGGGCACAACACAAGGCTGGCCAAAGAAATATGTATTTAAACAGATTACTTCACATTTACACATTAGCCCTTGAGTGAGTGCCTTGCGTAATCTAAGAAACAGCGGTGCAAAGAAGCTTCAGGCAGGAATCTCAGAACATCCCTTGTAAGCATAAAGATGCTCATGAGAATTGTGGGAAATGGAAGTTGGGGATCTACAGCTGGAAGACCCTGTGCCATATGCTGTCCTGTAAGGATAATGGTGAAAACATCAGATGACTGATTGGGAATTTGTGTCTCTATGTGATGGGTTCATGTACGTGAGAAAGAGCTTCACTCACTGCCCTTAGGATCTACACTGGAACAAAAGGTATCATAGGACTAAATAAAAATTTTAAACCAGGCTGGGATGTCCTGCTGTGTGGTAGACCAGAGTTTTAGCAAGAGCCAGTCACAAGCTCCAGAGCATGTTTGAGCCAAGAATAAGAATGGCCATTCTGGGAATTAAAGCAAATGCAAAACACAAGCTTGGTTATTGTTTCAGTCACTTCTGAACAGTCACTGACCAATTCATGTCACTCTTATGAACAGGTGTTGCTTTTCTTCGCAAGGGGTGAAAACTAATGTTCTCAAGTATGTAGCTTAGTTAGAGTGCTCCCACAAGGTGTTTTTAGCTAATACGAGTAAAACTCTGATATTCTGCGAAGAAAGTGCTAAAGTCTTAACGTGTACCTTGATTTTTTTCCTAAGGTCAGCTGCCATTTTAATTTCTCGAGAACCCTGTTTTTCCTGCTAGAAAAGATACTTGACAATTACACTCTGTGAATTCTCTTTTTGCTTTGTTCCTGTAACATGGTATTTTTTCCACACAATATTTAACTAGAGAGTTCATTTTTAGCATAACTCTTATTTCACTGGAATTACATTAGAAACAAATTGGAAAGTAAGGACTCAAACATTTACCATTAGATTTGTCAATTGAGTATCTTGTATTCTGTGGCCCTGTAAATGCTTTCCACATCAGAGGTAAGGTCTTCATTAGCACAAATGAGATAACACACCTTACTACAGGCTTGTAGTAGCCATGTAGGTTTTTTTGTCTCCCCATTTAAATAGATTTACCTGAAGTTAGTTCTTATTGCTGGATTTACAGATCTGTTAACTTAAATCTCCTTCCTGATGAACTCATCCAATATTGTCATCAGGAATGGAAGCTTTCCCACTGGCTGTCCTGCCAATCTGCAACATTACTAGACCTTGAGCATGTGAGATAATGGGGTTCTTTTTATTCTGTCAGCTAGAAAGTAAATTGGTAAGAAGTTGATTTCAGGTAAATTAATATATTACTTATCTAAAGCGAAATAAAGCCATATGGAAAGACATAGTGTTAAACATGCACACTTTAACCAATGTAGTAAGTCCAGACATAGACACCTTTTGATGAATGCTGTTGCAATTCTAAGATGTTTGTGACTTCCTTGCTTCCAAAAATTACTGCTGCTACAGCCTCCCAGCAGAGTAGTTTGTGTGCTTTCATTTTAGGTGACATCAGTTGGTTTAGCTGCGACCACCAAACTATTTAAGCTATCCTAGTATCTTTTGCTTGGTGCAAATTGGAAACCTTCTTCAACAAAACCAGGTTAATAACCTCTGATATGGTGGTACCATCACCATTGCAGCTGTTGTTAGATGAGGACAAGAAGAAACTGGTGCAATGTCCTTAGATAACTTACTCTTCAGAAATGTTTTTGGCACATGTGGTCAAAGCCACTACTACTCAAGAAGCAGGCTTACTGTTGTACAGGTGCTCATGGTATCATTATCTAACTACTGTTGACTGGATTTAGACTCCCAAGACAGTATATGAGGATGCAAGTTTTATTACATTCTCTCTAAGTATTTCTATCTGGTTTTCCCCTTGCCCTTTATTTCAAAATGTGGCTGAGAAACATGAAATTTGTTATTCTTCATTACAGATCTAAATGTCTCAGAAATGTGACTTTTCATACTTCACAAGGATGGTATTACTTGCCAGTAATGTTTTTGTTAATGGATCTTCATAGTTATCTATGAACCAGGTAGAGAAAAATATGATGGTGAAGGTGTATTTTGACCTGCACCAGCTGATGGTACTTTAGTATCTAACTGGTAAAGTACGGCTCTGTGTTCACTCCTCACTTGTTCCAGCAGTATAAACAGTAAGAATAATAGTTACATACAGAGGCAGTTGTACAAATTCTCATTTTTGTACTATGTGTCAGGAGAACCTGATGTAAGAATCTTAAGGAAGAATACCAAAATAAGTTCAGCTTTAATAAGAAGCAACTTGAGTCTTTACTAGAATTGAACCACCTTGGTTGAAAAATTTCTGAAAAGTAAAAATTTCCTCCTCTATTTCTTTCACATTCCAGCTTGCAAAAAGGAGTAGAATAGCCAAAATAGAGTGAAAGTGCCCTTGCAGGATAGCAAGCCTGCTGGAAAGGCAGACGTTTCTGCTCTCCCAGAGCTGTGCTCAAGTGGAATCTTAGCTCAGTTGTGCCAGACTAGGCAGTTTGTGTCCAAATCACAACTGAAAAGAGTTGCTAGTGAGATTCCAAGGTGGCTGGCTGGAGAGCTGTAATAAAAGCTCCCAAAGAAGTGAATTAGTCCTGAAACAATTAGCCAGCTTTGTGTGCCTGCCCCAAATAGCAGGTGTTTGAGAGGAGGCTGTTTATTTTAGTTCACAGAGCTATCTATAAGCTAAAAATTTAGTTAAGGATTTCCTGTATAGGGTTTATTCAAGTATGAGTGTATGTACATTATGAAATATTTATAAGGGTGGTTACAACATGGAAATATGTTGTCTGTTTCTGGCTGTACAAGTTTTGGAGGAAGAAGATGGAAAAGTACTATGAATTGGAGGCATTAAAAGGACTACTAGCATGAAATTCAAAGTCAGAAGACTCAGGCATTTGATTCGTCTTATACTTGGTTTTAATTGGTTTTTTTCCTTTCTTTTCTTTTTCATATGCTTTTTATCTCATCTGTTCTGTATGAAAGGTGTGAAATATGGTGATATCCAAATATAAGCAAGCTATTCTCAAAACTGTGGTGCAGGCAAACAGAGGAGCATTAGCTTGTCTTTTCCTAGTGTCTTCTGTACTATGACCTTCAGCATGACTTATGTTAATAGGAGGTTAAAAACCTTTTGATAAGAATGTGAACTTTGAAGTTGGTTGTGTTCCTTTTACTGGAAGCTTTGTTACAAGAGACTTCCAGCCTTCCCACCCCACTGTAGAGAGGTTTTTCTTGTGGATGGAACAGAAGGCAAGTGGTTTTCCCAGGAGAGTTCACAGCCTAGCATGAGCATTACAAAATCATCACACAGCTCCTCTTCCTTCTCCCTGTAGGAATAAGTTTGCCTTTTGTTTTCATGAGGTCAAACTGACTGCTGAGTTTTAGTGGAGTGTGGTCTGCCCCTGGTGTGCATTTTACTCATATGACAATTTCTATAGGATCTCAAGCAATCATGGTCTGTCAGGACCTCCACCTCAGAGCCATTTTGGGCATCCACACAGTGTTCCATTAACATCAAGTTTGGGCTTTGATTCAACAGTGACTCACTGAGGGCAGAGCATTGCTTTATGAAGTACCAGCTATGCACTCCTTACTGCCTGGGATTTTTTATAAATTGCAAAGCATCCCAGGAGATTCTGATTTATTTCTTGAGTCGATGGGGCTTCGGTAGTTAGGGGTTGTTTTGAGATGCTCCTACTGGTTACGTACTTGAGACATCACCGAATATTTGGTGTACTTGGTGGTTGTACTGGATGCAGTGTGAGCTGGTCCAGAAGCAGCAAATTTTCTGTTTGTTTGTTTTAACATATCACAGAAGATTGTTGAGGCTACCAAGAGCATTGGAGAGGCATATTTATTTATTTATAGACACACTGTTTACATATCATAGCTTGATGAAAAGCCGAACTCATTACACTTGCACCGAACATGTGACTCCATACTTATCTGCATCACGTTGGATGGCTGTAGACCAAGGCAATATATGCACGTACTGTGAGCTGCAGTTGTGCAGCTGAAGCAGTTGTCCTTTCAGCTTGTCTTTGCCTCTCTGCTGAAAGTTAATGTCCCCTTGGTGTGCCACTTAGCTCTTCCTTTTAGGTATCTGTTTAAAAAGTAATTTAGATTAGCATAAACCAAATAATTTAAGCAGTAGGTCTCTTTATTTGAGTTTGTCTCAGCTGATGAAGGTTAGGGAATGCTTGCACAAGGCCCTTGGCTGGTGGCAATGGTGGTAACTTCTGTCTGAGGCCTTGGGGATGAAGTGGGAAGTGGCAGACTCTCCATGTACCATGGTGGCACTTAGAGGACATGTGACAAAGGCGTTTCCCTTCATAGTTTTTTATGTAGGTCTTGTTTTGCTTATGTAGTCTCCACTGGCAGCAGCATTAATTGAAATGGAATACACTGTTTATAAATATTTCTTTCTGAATCACCACTGTGATTTAGTATAATGGGTTTCTCTAGTGTACAAAGGAGGACAGAGGGGGTAAAAAGTCAAAGCACATGCAGGCTCAAGCTCCACCATATTCTGCTATGGCGCATCCAGTGGGAGTAATATCACAAGGGTTATGCCTATTTCTTATGAGTGGTTCTTTTTGAAAGAGAAATGCTTTTTTTGCTGATACGTTGACAAATACACAAAAGTAATTGAGCTTCCTGTTGACAGGGTGGCTTATAGTAGCCTACAGACGATTCATTTGGATAGAATTTCTGTGCTGTCTCTCAGGTGATGCTCTCCCTAAACACTTCCTTTTTCTTCTTTGGAGGCCTTTTTATTGGTGCACCTTCACAATATCATCTAGGTGAATCAGGAACCACATTTGGACTTCTGTCCAGGGTAATCTCTTAGTGAGAGATCCTGCCATGTGTTTTGTTATATTTGCTCCTGAAAATATGTTAATAACTTGCTTGCATACCGAACAGAGAAACTGGACAGAGTTGATAGAAGGATGTACGTGTGGTTGGTAGTGCAGGATGAGAGAAGAGGGGTAGAGTAACAGTGCTGCTAGAAAAAATAGCGAGAAAATTGAACTTTGTGGCCTCATGGAAAGGTGATGGGCACACTAACGTGGACTAGTCTGTTCCTGGGAAAACTGCCTTGTCCTCTTCCAAGTGTCTGTATGATCACTCATTTTGCAGCATGGATGGCAGAAACTTTGAAGCTGCTAAGAGAGTAAGCCAAGACTGAATTAGCAAGTTAATTACTTCTGAGAGTGAGGGTGAAAATCCTTCAGATACACTGAAACAACAGAGACAACTCCTAAAATCTCCTTGCTTCCATCTCTTTCAAAATAGGAAAAAAAAAAGATTGGATTGGTGCAGGAAGTGTAGGATTTACTGACCGATGGTGGAGGTCCTTAATTGGTTTAGGCCAGTATTGCAGTCTTGTCCTCCAGTGGTTCCTGACTGTATGTCCCAGCCTGACACCACTTTTTCTTGTACCTGACACGAAGTAGTTCAGACCGGAGAACCAAGTGCACTTAAAACATTTTTATTTCGATTTTACATCATTCTTTTACATTTAATAATTGTGTGAGAGCTTCTGCTGGCATAAGGGGGAAAGCAGTCACATGGTGGGAACAATGGCAAGAGAAGGGTAGAACACATCTTAAGGTCAGTGTTAGCTACTGCTGGCTTAACTGATTGTGGGACTGTGGCACAGAATGGCCATGTAGTAGGCAGGGAAGGAGATAAAGCATGTCTGGTAGATTAAAATAGTGCAGGTGTTGAAGCTAATGTAGCAGGTCCTGTGCTTGGAGATGGTTCATGTCCTCCCTGTGCCTTTAGCTCCTCTATCAGCAGAAGTGCAGATAAGTCCCTCAAGAGGGTCCTGTGGAGTTTAATTCAGTAAGGCCATCAGGAGGGGAGGTTCATAAAGATAGGCAGTGTTTGTAGATTGTAACCAGATGCCTGTGCTGACCAAGAAAGTTTGCAGCATTTACGCTTGGCTGGGAGTGTGCAAAGTTGTCTGGCCTGGTGCAGACCTTTCTTCAGAAATTGGGACGGGAGCTTTGTGACACTGGGTTTGTGCTGCGCATTCTTGCCTGCAGCCTTCAGTGATGAAAAACAGGGCTCAACAGCCTCCAGTGTTGCATATTAGTCCCTATGTAAGTGGCAGTGTTGTCTTTCACTGAGACTCTACCCTTAAGTAGATTATATCAGGTAGCACCTGCACCTGCGTGATAGGGAGATGGTACAAAGCGATTGATTTAGCAGCCTCTCAGCTGGGAGAACAAGAGCAGGATGCTGCCTGAAACAACTCAGTAGTGAAATTTACGACTGTTTGCTTCCTTTTGGTATATACCCTTAGGCCCTGTCTAGTCTCCAGACTCTCCGGAAGGGGAAGAACAAGCCACAGTGACAGCAGGAAAAATTTATTGATGATGTTGAGGGGCATGAGGAGGCGGTGGTTAATTTTATTTCAAATAGGGACTATTGTAACATTAAGTGCACAGAAGTCTGGAGAAGGGGCCTACCTGCTCCTCTCTTGCTTCCTTGTAGCGCTGCTAAGAAGACATCTTTCTGCATACTCTTGGTTTTCCCCACTAAAAGTTCATATGTGCAATATTTTTGTTTAAATCTATCTCTGTTAAAGAGGCCAAAGAGAGACCATTATGTCCTGTAGAATGTGCTTAAAGCAAAGAAGGTCTTGGTTTTACAGGATTGCCTCTTCAGTTTGCTTCTGTGTATTTCCAATGCTACTAATCAGTTATGTGTTGTTTTACTATTTTAACATATTCTTAGGTAAAAACTACCTCTTGAACATAATGTTGACTACTATCATAGAATCATTTAGGTTGGAAAAAGCCATTAAGATCATGTTCAACTGTTAATCCAGCACCCAAGTTCCACATCTACGTGTCTTTTCACAGAATATGCTGAGTTGGAAGGGACACAAGGATCACTGAGTCCAACCCTTAGACCTGCACAGGACCATCCCCAAGAGTCACACCATGTGCCTGAGAGTGTCATCCAGATGCTTTTCGAACTCTGTCAGGCTTGGTCTCCAGTTCCCTGGGGAGCCTGTTCCTGTGCCCAGCCACCCTCTGTGTGAAGAACCTTTTCGTGATAGCTCATGTAAACCTCCTGTGACACAACTTCAGGCCATTCCCTCAGGTTCTGTCACTGGTTGCAAGAGTGAAGAGTGTCTACTCCTCCTCTTCCCCTCACAAGGAAGTGTAGACTGTAATGAGGTCTCTTCTCAGTCTCCTTTTCTCCAGGCTGAACAATCCCAGTTACTTCAGATGTCCATCATTCAGCTTCCCTTCAAGGCCCTTCACCATCTTTGTTGCCCTCCTTTGGACACTCTCTAATGGCTTAATACCTTTCCTAAATTGTGGTGCCTAAAACTGCACACAGTATTCAAGGTGAGGCCACACCAGTGCCGAGCAGAGTGGGACAATCCCCTCCTTAGACTGGCTGGGGATGCTTTGCCTGATGCCCCTCAGGACATGGTCGCCTTTCTGGATGCCAGGGCTTAAATACTTTCAGAGATTGTGACTTAACCACTTTTCTGGGCAGCTTATTTCGGTGTTTGGTAACCCTCTTGGTGAAGAATTTTTTCCAAATATCCAACCTAAGCTCCTGCTGGTGCAACTTGAGGCCATTTTCCCTTGTCCTACTCCTTGTTAATGGGGTAAAGAGAACTAGACCATAAACTACCTTTCTCAAGGAAGACACCTTTTGTCTCCTTTCATGTACCAGTCATATAAAAAAGGCAGTTTTACTTTCTCTTGGTCAAATAGATGGTCCATAACAAAATTGTAACCATGAAACTGTATTACTTTGTGAAAATATCCTGCTCATATGTGTAATTTGAGTGAGCCCTGGCTTTCTGCCTGCACCTGTTTTGTTCCAGAGATGTTCCCATCTTCCAGCATTGCACATGTGTGAGTGGAGTGGATGTCAAATATCACAGTATTTGGTGTGCTCTTGTTTCTGGCTGTTCTTTATAACTTTAGCACTTTAATGTTCTGATTCTTACAAGAACATCCACTCATGGTTCTGTTTCAGAACACCTTGTTAACACTGTTTTGAAATAGTTCCTGAGATGGCCTTACTGCAGAAAAAAGCATTTTAATATTTTCCCCCACAGGTTGATAGCCTGACAGCATGTACTCTAGTGGTTTTCCCTGAGCAAGTTTTGAATGCGTGCAGGCACAGTGGATGAGAAGCAAACATACAAAAGTTACAAGAGGAGTTGTGACGAGAAGTGTTGCGCATCCTGGTGCGTGTCTGTCTGGGGCTCTGACAGACTCCCCGTGCCTTACCACGCTTCTCAGAAAAAGCTGCACAGGTCCCTGGTTTAGTAAGAATGACGAGCAGTAGGAATGATGGTCAGCACTTTCAGACCAGGAGGTTTTCCGCATAACAAAGCCTGTTGTGCTTCTGGGTTGGCTTCCTCCCAGGTTCTCATCTGATTTAAGTCATCAAAGGATGTAGGGATAGAGTGATTTTTGCTGAAAAAATAGAAAGCATGAGAATAAACCCTACCAGACATTACTTTGGCCAGACTCAGAACAGGGCAAGAGGAAGGCAAACTACTACTTCTAGAAAATCAAAAGACATTCATCAGAAGGCAGTCCTGTGTATCCTTCTGGCAGGAACACAAGTTTGTTTGTGTCCTGGGAAGCTGTTTCTGGGTCCTTAAAATATAACCCTTGTTATGGCAAGTTTGAGGAGTTCGCTGAGTATCAGACTGCTGATAGAGTCACTTTGTTACATTTTTGTCTCCTTCCTTCTGTTCCTCTTTTCAACCTCCTGCCCCCTCTCAGAATACCGTAGTAACACACCAGCTTTGCCAAAAAATGCTTAGCACATTAGCGGGTTTAAGTGTCATAGTTGTAATCACTCAGAAGGCCACAGAGCTGCATAGATTTCATTCCAGTGTTCTTTCCAGCTTTTTGACAAGACTCAGTGGGCAGAGTTACACACTCATGAAGCCCGTGGTACAGATGAAATATGAGTTGCTGCACTGCTCAGAGGGGCTAGTCGTGGATGTAGCAGAGGGAGGAGGGCTGTGAGATCAGCTGGGTGTCTGCACTGAGAGAAGTGTGAATGGCAAGGGCAAGTTTTCCATTACTTAGCGTCCAAATAAAAATGGTTGTTAATATTGACATTATCTGTTCTAGAGTGACTAAAAGGGTCAGCACTGCCCTATCCAGCATTGTCTTCAAATAAGCTGTGTTTATGCCCTGTTGTTTTGGCTGTCTTGAATGATTCCTGTCTCCTCTAACTTCTGTAATTGCCTGTATGCCAGATTCTGCTTACAGCTTCAGGAACATGACATCAGGAACCATTCTTCCTGAGTCAATGGAGTTATAGCCACTTTTTTCTTCTTAACCTGATGAAACTGAGAGCACCTCTCGGTCATTGCCTGTATTAACACCTGTTAGCAAGAACAGAGAGGCCCCCATGCTGCTGAATGGAGACAGATAGTGGTTTATTTTTCTTGCAGATGTTCCTATCTTTTTGTCTGCTTGGTGTAAGGAGTCCTGATGGAGCACAGGAACATATCATATCTTTTCCATTCCCCTTCCTGCTTGTTTGGGACAGCAAAAAATGAGACGGTATTAGGGATCCATTAGCAAAATGAGTGGGGGAATGTTTAATAACCTTCTGTTTTCTTGAGCATGGGATCTGACTTTTAGGTGGTAGCTGCAGGCAGGGCTACAAGGGGGGATATAAGGAGAGAATGCATACACCTACTTTCTTTTCCCAAAATTACGATACTTCAGGCTTTTGGAGTGTAAAAGCTGCTTTTAGGCTGCCTGCTGGGTTCAGGCACAGCCCTACTCTCGTGTCCCCTCACATCAGGGTGGCTCAGGAGCTGTTCCCTGATTGTAAAGGCAGGGGGCTGATGGTCACATCGGAGATGGATGGGACCTCACTTCTGTAGAGCCAGTGGCCCAGTCCCAAGTTCTTTCCAGCCTGGGAGCTCCTCCCTTGAACAGGGCAAATTGAACTTTTGCCTCAATGCAAAACAGTCCTTTCCAGTTCCCTTTGCCTTTTTAGCTAAGCAGGAACCTATATTACTTCTCTCACAAAGATGAGACACCGCTGATAGTTTGCTGCACTCTGGCAGTGCCACGTGGTTCCTGCTAAGTTTGGCCCTTGCCCCAGCCTCTAACTGGGGTTTCTGGGCCTATATGGACTCAGCAACAGCTCTGAGCTAGGCCCAGTGTTTAACAGAGGTTAAACACTACCAGCTGGTTGGTCAGAGGTATCCTGCTTCGTGTCAAGTAGGTGCTCCTGTATTCCCTTTCCAACGCTGCACACTAAATGAGGTCTGAATCCCATTAGGGAACTGCTCTCTGAATGCTAACCTGCAACGTACCCTGTCACTACAGGGCTGTAAATACCTTTAATAACTGTTTGCATCGGCCTTTTCTTGCTACAGCACAGAACCACCCTGTAGCTCTTCAGAAGTGTGTCTGACCACGCTGCAGGCAGTGGGGTTTCACCAGGAACACGCAGACGTGACTGCAGCTGAGCACAAGTAATGTGCCAACATCCCACAAGGGCTAATCTTCAGGTTTTTTAGGAGTTTTTTTAAATCTATGATCATCATTTGGAGGCGCGGTGTGCTGGAGTGGTTGGACATTCTCTCTGGAGGAAGCAGGGCTCAATCAGTTGTATCTGGAAGGAGGAGGAGAGTTCACCTAGAATGATCAAAGGAAGATGTGCTTATGTTAATCCGCTTTTTTTGCATACTCCTTCGTGGTCTGCTCAGTGGACCAAGTGATACAGTTGTTTACACCAGGTTGTCGTACTTACTACTGTATTAAAAAAACATAACCAGGAAGGAACACTCAGATTTTTCAGAATTGATAGGTTACTCCACTGTTTTCTGTTATTTCGGGTCAAGAGCATGTCTAATGCTATATACCATCCCTTCGAAACAAACACCTCCACAACTCTAAGTCTTTATTCCAGTATTTCCCCCAAATGGCATAACACTACGAATGCAAGTGGCACGTTTTAAACAGGTGTAGAGTTGTGACTCAGTGCTTCCTGTATTTCAGACCCTGCTATCTGATTGGAATGATAGCACAGGTATTGCATGCTGTGTGCCTTGTGCCTTGGTAACACTGGATTATGCATTCACTGAGTCGCCAGGCCCTCGATTTTCCTTGTCCAGAGCTGACGTTCATCTCTTTCCACCTTTCTCGCCTCCTGCGTGGTGCAGTCAAGCACTGGGCTGAGCTCCTGCTTGTGCCACATCCACCATGTTTATGAAGGAGGATATTACAGTGCTGGAACCAACTGCAGCACAAAGAAGACAAGAGATACATGAAAAAGGGAACTGTGTTGAAATCATCACATCCAATATAAGAAAAACCCAAATAAATGTGAAGAGAACATGAAATTTCCTCTTTGATGTTCTGTGCTGGGAAGGTTTCAATCTCTTTTTAAAGCTCCTCCTCCACCCCCTTGCTTCTTATGGGATTGTATCCAATATTCCAATGTTCATGTAATGCCTTGACTTTGCTATCATTCTTCTTGGGATAATTATAGGTTAGTATAATATACCTATTGTTCTGTTCCACAAAGCAGCACTGTCATATGGATGGCAGGGGTGAGGTGGGGGAGATCTCTGTGTGTTCTCCTACATCCACATTGTGTCTTTAATTAGTGTTCTTCCTTGCCTTTCCTTTTTTATTTTAATTTTTTTTTTCCTTCCCATGGTGCATGCTGAGCACTTCCCTTCCTCAAACTGTTGGTCTCTTTTTCCAGTTACACTGGTGCCCTGTTTTTTTTTTGGTTTTGGCTGAGCTCATTCCCATCATAACAAGTTTGCCTTTCAGATGAAAGTAACATCAAACCAAAATAATGACTTACTGGTACTTACAAAGAAAGCAGATAAATGATTCTTTCCTAAACCTTATTAGTTGAGTCACTTGTGTTATCTTGTATGATTTTTCCTAAATTCAGAAAGAAGAAGAGACCTACCCCATGCCTGGGGGCTCCACTCTGCACTTGGGCCTTGCTGCACAAGGCACCGCATAAACATGTACTAACATGGTCCCTGACTATGAGCGCTCACCCGTTTGTCTGTAACAGGATTCATCTCTGCCCTCCAGGTGCAGGTGTGGGAGACTGTGGCTGAGTGCTGTTAAGTGGTTTTGGTGCTGGGTCTTCAGTTGTGTTTGCTAGACATGGTGCCGAGTGTATTACTGGGTGCTTGAGAAATATTAAGGAGAGGGTGAAGAGAGCCCAGGTAATCTTGGTTGTTGTACACAGGAGATGGATGTTGGTTCCTAAGTGGTGGAGAAGCTGTATAATCAATTGCTTGCTTTCTGTTGTTGCCACCTCCAAGATAAATAATATTTAGGGCTGCTGATGTATTTTAGCCAGTAGGTTCATCATGATTAGCTGTTGTGTATTTTGCTGTAAACTGCTTTTTGCCTTTGAGTCAAACAAGTGGTCTGGAGTGATGGTTCCTGACTAGCCCATCAAAGTAAAACAATAGTGGGGTGGTTTTTTATATTTTCAGGACTTCACACAACTTCCTTCTCTTTGAGTGGGTTTACCAGAATGATGAAATGGGAAACCTCCAAATGACTGTGTTTTTGAAACCTATTGTTATAAAGGAAGGAATTATAGATTTTGGAAAAATCTGGATTAAAGCCCTTTAGCTAGCAATGAGTGTGCCTCGAATGCATGTAGCTTCCCTTCTATAAGCGGACAAGTGTGTTCGGAGGTCAGAACTTGGTCTCCTCTTCTGCAGTTCCCAGGCTTCCTCTGATGCACAAAGCCAAAACACACAGTTTTCACTTGAATGTCTATTTTAAAATGCCTTACATTAACCTTGGAAAGATCTGAAGACTTATCATTACTAAGTTCTTCTGTGATAGGAAGTGACTTCTACTATGAAGCCTTTAAAATCATCAGTGTGTGTACACCTTCACATACTTGCAAATCTGAGAAAGCATGATGTCATCTGTGGGTGTGTGGAATGGAGTAAAATGGACTTAGTGGATGGAAGTGGACTTCCTCCTGTGCTGTGAGAATGTGATCTTTCTAAAAGAAAAATTAGTATCTCTCATAATGATAATTTGTAGACCTGTGTCTCCAAAACAAAAGAACCAACACAGATGCACAATTTGGCAAGCCACAAATATTCAGCAGCCAGACTCTTTCTCTCTGGTGTAATTCCATGGACTTCAAGGGAATTACACCAGTGGCAATGAATCTGACCTAAAATGCGTTTGACTAGTATTTGTTGGTTTCTGCCTGGTGTCCTGAGTAATGCTGAATGAGATTTGATGTTTCAGAGATGGATGAAATCTCATGTGTTTGGTGCAGCATGGTGAGAAAGACACCTGTGTGTGTGCACACACACGCATCTGTGCACATGTATCCAGTGCTTTCTGGGGGTGTTCCCAGAACCAGTGCGATTGCCAGGGGTGTTTGCAAGCCAGCTCTGGCTGTGGTGTGTGTGTTGAAAAAGCACAGGGATGTTCCTTTCAGCTGCTGCTTGCCTTGTCCTTGCTTATTGTATTTTCCCTTTGTATCCTGAAGTGGAAACCACAGGTTAATCCCAGTCAGATCCTGTAAATGTTTGCCCCTCTTGGACCAGACCCAGAAAAATTCCCCCTGCTGGCTTAAGCGTATTTACATACCACAGGTCATTACAAGGTGGCGCTCACCTTTGTATTCATTCCCACATGTCAAAGCAGAGATATTGGTTCGTTTTTCTTTTTTCTCCAATATTTCGTCTATTTTTTAGTTACCTTTTTTGTTTAAGAAACAAGAAAGCGAAAGGAGTGATCCCCATGGGTCCTGACATCTGCTGCAGTCATTCTTACAGACTCAAAGGAGACCTAGGGAAGGAGAGGAAACAGTCTGGCTGCAGTCTCTTATTGTTTCTCTTTCGTGGGCCCCCACCCTGCACCCTCCTGGGCCTGCAATCCACTAACTAGCTCGTCCTGACTCCAGCTGTCATTTTTCCTTTTTATCTACTCCTCTCTCAAAGAACCAAATGTCATCTCTTGTGGTTCCCTTAGCTGGGGTCAGAGACTCCTTTATATGCTTTACGCTGATCAAGGATTTTTAACTGGGAATGAGAGCGGTAATCAACTGCATGGTTGGGGAAGGGGAGAGATTAAATCTGAGAATTGCCAGTGATTGCCCCACGTGAAGAACAGCAGCTAGCTAAACACATGCTATCATTATGCTCTTATGATTATTTTATTCCCTCAGTGACAGTAAAATGCTATCTGTAGCAGAAAGGTAGGACAAAGTCCACCCTTGCTTAGCCCTGTGGAATTCAATGAATTTTCTGTGGGGTAGGATTGGGAAAAATTAGATTTACTATTAGGAATGACTCATGTTTTCAGACCCTTTACCTGGGAGATTTCAAGAAAGGAGGAAGGCAAATCAAAAATAAGTTGGTGATCTAAATTTAGAAGCCATTTTTGTTCAAAAAAGAGCAACCATTTTAATATCCCGTGTTGACTCTGTAGCTGTGGGGAAGTCATTGGAAGGTGTAGTGAGATGGGGCCTCTGCTGTGTCCTGACACTTCTGCTTTATCAGCCAGTTTTGGGGCATCGCGGCTGAGTAAAAGTGGGGTGAATAAAATACAGGAAGGGTTCCTGGTGCTGCTTCAGTCTCTGCTCATGGTTTATTTTTCTGGTTTATTCAACACAGAATCAAACTCCAGGGACTGCAACAGATTGCAAACTTCAAGTTTCATGGTCTGTGAAGGTAAAACAGTTAACAAACAGGCCACATTATGAGAATAACCTTTGGAATGATTAATTAATTTTAGTAGACTAAACTGTCTCCTTCAATACACCACTTTGAAAGTCTAGTCAGTCCCTCTAAAACATCCCCTGTTGTTACACAGCTATAGGAAGAATAGTACAGTGTGTCCTAATTCTCCTTTTGCACTAATGTAAGTCAAAAGTACTCTGAAGTACACAGGAATTGATTCAGTCCTCTTCTAGAAGAGCATTTTCTTCACAAGAGTAAACCAGACTGTAGTTAGGGTTGGTTTAATCGAGAGAAATGTTGCTGGTGGAGAAAGAAGTTTCCCTCAACTCAAATTGCCAGTTTTTGCTAAGATGTGTGCTAGGGTTTAACACAGGAGTATTATTCCGGTTTTATTCTCCAGGCATTTGACAGTGATTTTATAAATGCTTTCAAAATATGTTACTTACTTAGCAACTCCAGCTCCTACAAGCTGGGGACTGCATGAAAATTCCAGTTTTACTGCTGAAATTTCTGTCTCTGTTGGCTGTAGAAATATTTACATCTAAAATAATCTACCGGTTCAGAAACAGGACCCAACTCATGATTTTTTGAGTGGTTTGATTTTGGAAATACTGTAAATACTTCACTGCTTTGAAAGAAGAAAACATGAAGATAACTTGTTTTAGTGGAAGGTGTCCCTACCCATGCAGGGGGATTGTAACTGGATGATCTTTAAGATCCCTTCCAACCCAAATCATTCTGTGATTCTGTGAAATACCAGATGTGGGTGGTAGCTGGAATACAGGAAGAAATATGGGAATATCAGAATAAAAGAAGTCTTATTTCTCGTAAGTCAGGGGTTAAGCTTTTCGAATTTGGGCTTAATCCCCTTGCTGCCTACTTTTCTAGTTAAAACAGGAGATGCACCCAAATCTCAAGTTTAAGATGGAACCTATTGCTAAAGATTCAATCAAATGCTACATTGTAAAGCTCCCAAATCTGGGGAGATGTGGAGTTGTGCCTGACTTTTCCTGCTTCCCTCTACCATGATGTTTCAGCTCTAGCATTTGGAATGGGCCTTTATATACATTTTTTAAGTCTGATCATCCCTTGTATGCATTGTGATATGAAAAGAAGGATAGATAGGAGGAGTCTACAGTCCTAGATGTCCTAGAGACGCTTTGTCATCTACTGTCTTCTTGGTCTCCTTCTTTGCTTTTCTCTGTAGCATGGGACATAGGTCACCTCCTGAGATGATCTAAGCGCATTCATCCCACAAATCCCTTGAAAATGTACATGCCCTGGAACATTGGTAATGCCAATTTTCTCTTTCTGGGGCAGACTGTAGTACTTGAGACACCTGGTCTTTTTTTTTTTTTTTTTTTTTTTCCTTAGAATACTGCGACTTTTTACCCTGTTTTTGTGGACCTCTATATGCTAAATGCTTTGTACGTAATTTTCTGGGGTTGCTGGAGACTGGGCTCCATTTTTCAGTATGTAATTTCCAGTCCTTTGTTGTTCAAAGACACACAGTCCCTGCTGTGTGCTGTTCCATTTACTGCTCTGTTTTCAGTCTTTTCTTGCCATCTTTCCTTACTTATTCAAATTTGTCATTCCCCATGGTATTGCTGTTTTGTTCAGTGGGAGCCATGATTAAAAGTTTCCCCACTGGACTGATTTGGATTGATACCTGTCTTTTCAACCAAGTGGTCTTTGAACAAATCCCTCAGTACATAGGCAATACCAACACCGAAGCTGTGGCCCCATTCTTCTTCCATCTTGTGTGTCTTTTTACCTTAACAAAGTCTGTGTAAATCTAGGGGAAATAGAAACAGAGTGCTCAATCTGTGCAAGCTGTAATGACCACCAAGTATATGATGGCATGGAGAAATGATGTTTCTAAAGTTCAGATTCAGGCCATAATTCCAGACTGCAGTTAAATTGTAATTTGTCATAATTTACCTGTTGCTACAATATTAAATGTTTTACAAAAGCGAGTTGTATTTTTTTTCCTTCCACTTTTTTTTTTTTTCAACTTTTGTACTGTTTTTCTAGTCAAATGTACTGACAGTTAGAATCACATGGAAAGATATTATTGCAGTAGCCAGTTTGATCCTTCAGGACATAATATAAGTATCAATATAAGTTCCTCAAGTGACTGTAGAACATGCAATCCTGAAGGAAGCTGATAATTGCAGAAACAAACTATATTTTTACCACCATTTTTTGAACACCAAAAACTCTCTAAAAAGCGGATAGTTAGAACTTGGCCCTCTTCTTCTGCAGAACCATGTGTTCTGGGATTCTTCTCTAATATTTTATCAAGATTTTCTCTTTTATATAGGTAGAATTAACAAAACAGAGAAGCAAACAAACCTAAGCAGATGCAGGCAGCATAAAGATTCCGAAAAGTGTCAGATTTGGGATATTAAAAACAATCTCAAAAACATGTCAGCCTATAGTAAATTACAGCCATACTGTCTATCACCTCAAAATCCTCTAGGAATTTTTGCCACAGATGCTTGCCAGATGCTGCAGCAGTTTCCAGCTGTTTCTCCACTTTTGGATGCACCAGACAAAACTGGAAACCTCATCAGCTGGTGGACAAACTTATGAAGGATAAAATGGAGTAGGAGCTACTTGGTAGGAACAGACATAATTTCATCTACGATTATGCTGGCTGAAGACACAGATGCCAGCTGTTTATCAGCTGGCTTTATACTGAAGGTTCATTTTCTTTTAGCATACTCTGTGCTTTTACTTCCTCTTCTTCCTTCAGTCTTCTGGCTTGCTAGACCAAAAGAAGGGGTATAAGAGAGCCATGAGTATATAAGTGTATAATTTTCTTATAATTGAACTTTTTTCTGGCAAGAAGTCACATGAAAATCAAGAGATCTCCCAGCTCTCCATTACCGCCACAACAAGAACGACCTGGAAGGATCCGAATCTAAACACCTAAAATAAACACCAGGTATTCCTTGTATTCAAAAACCACGTGTGACTTCCTGTAGTTCCTCCAAAGTAAAGTATTCAAAGTCGTTCATGGAAGCCTTAATACCAAGAATTCCTGTGGCAGTGATTTATTTGTAAATATATGCAATCTGTGTATAGGCAACACTATAGATCAGTCAAACTTGAGAAGTTTGGTTCTTCAATGGACTGAGAGGGAGGGACATAATCACCAGGGTGTGGTAACCAGATTCTGTGCTGTGATGTGTTGTTTTTGACGCATTGTCATCATTGTTGCTTATTGATGTGGGAGGATGCTTTAAGTGAAGTGTGAGATCATCACACCATGATTAGTTTGTAGAACTCTGCAGTTGTGTTTTCTTCCTGACTGCTGGTAAGAGGAGTTGGTTTCCATCTCTCCATCTTTTTGCTTCTCTCTTTGACTACATCAAAGATTAAAGACCAGTCTCTAGTTCTTTTAAACATTGGCTAAGCTTTCTTGTTTGTTGAGCAGAAAGGCTCTGATTAAGCCTACAGATTGCTCCAGAACTCACATGTGATGTTTCAAGGAACTCAAGTTGAGCATTGTTGAGCTATGTAATACATTGGATTGTTTTCCGTCTTCTGCAAAAAAAATGGCCTGTGTTTCACTGAGTGACATGGTGCTGCCTGCTAGTTTTACTCTTTATGCTGAGAAAGATTTAGTGTGTAACTGTCTAGTGTATTTTCCAAAAAAACTCCAAAGAATATTTGAAGGGCTTTTCTTTTGTAGCTCTCACCAAAGACGATGAGATTTTTTTTTTAGCATTTGATGCATGTGGCTTTTGGTTCTCTTCAGGGAGAAGAGGGGACAGTTTGGAGAGAATGGAGATCATCATTCTGTTGCGCATGTGATAGAGTCAACAGCGCTGCTGTCAAATAATGACAGTTCCTAAGCTAATCATAATGGAGACCTGTCCCCTCCAGAGGACAGAGGAGGCATTTACCTGCCTGCTCTGTGCTCAGTAGCAACTACATCAAGGTGATTCATCTGTGTGTGATGGTGCTTGGAAGCAGAAGTCTTCCATACCCTCGTTACAACGTGACCTTTTTGCAGATCCTTTAATTTTCTTCCCTTCTCAACTCCTGCCCATGGAGGGACTCTTCGCTTTTCCCTTCCATTGCCTTGTAGCTGTTTTGCTTCTCCTGATGAATGTCAAGTGTTTTGGGCCTGCAGCCCTAATGGGTGGGGGCTAAGACTTGGATCTACCCCTGAGACAGAGTGGAGCCAGCAAAGACGGGTTATTTTAAATTGTGTGGTGACAAGCCTTTTTTTCCCCTCCCTTTTTGTTCCCAGAGGATAGCTGGGGAAGTTTGTTGTGCCAAATGCTTGGAATGTGGTTTTTCTCCTCTTCCTCCCCCTTCAAAACAGAAAGAGAAAACTTTATGCTGTGGATTGTCTTAGTTGGGGAACATAAATCCAAACTGTAGTGCAGCATTGCTGGGCCTAGGCACCTATTGAAGTTTAATGAAGGAAGAGCAGCTTTCTCTCGCCCTCCTCTCTCATGCTCTCCCCACATCAAGCTCTTTCTTGTGGTGCCATCCTGTTCAGATGGGAGCATGGGAATGGCTGTGAGAGTGTGTGTGTTTGTCCAAAGTTCTCACGGGTCTGAATGCAATATGTGACTCCTTTAAAATAATGCAGAGTGATGCATGGACATTCTCCCAGGCTGAAGTTAGTTGTGTAGCCAGTGTAGGAAAAAGAAATAGAGACTCCTCAGGATATCTATCCGAAGTGGCTGTAAGCCCATTTGAGGGAAATCCACACTGGAACAGATTTTTGATGGTTCATGTGCCCTGACCATAAGTTTCGGAGTGATGACAGGGTCCCATGCTAAACGTTATGTGACTTTTTATTCCTTGTGTCAGGAACTGATATTTTCTCAGAACTTGATAATAAAGTATTTCTTTGTCACTACTGACTGACTGAAGAGATGTCTCATTACATCCAGAATAGAAAATAAGAATCCTTTTCCTTATCCCAGCTGCGGTAATGGGAATAAATTGGTGCCCATCAGCTTGTACTGGATGTAATGGAGTCTCTTACACAAAAAGCCAACCTGAGAGGGCCTTGATCAGAGCATGAATGGGAGTATAATTATACTGAGTGTAATGACATATACTTTAGTAAAGATAGACAAGTTCATCTGAAATGGCTTTGGAGTGAATGCCGAAAGCAAAAGCTTCCCTTTGGCACTGATGTTTCAAGGAGAAAAGCAATTCACATAGTGGAAGAAAGGTAAATTGGGAGGGTAACAGGAAGAGAGTTTAATTAAACGGTCCTGCAACTCCAAAAATTTATTAAAGCCGATGCTGACTGGCTCTGAGATCTGCTGCAATAAAATAATAAAACTTGATCTCAGGTAGAAATACTTCTTACGGTGGTGCAAGTCCACTATTCGTCTTCAGTTCTGGATAGTATAACATTCCTACAGGAGGTATTTTAATCTGCTAGTAATATTTTACTGCTTTTGCCTGAAAGCTCATCCATGTTTGTGTAACATTAAGCATTAAAACTCTTACTTTTATCAAATTCACCAACCGGTTTTATCAACTGCTGCTGATGGAAGCAATGGAAGTCTGGGAAGAACTGCTTGCTTTTGCTTTGAGAGATGGGATTAAAGGTTAGAGGGGGTGGATGGTGATTGCATGAGCAATGCAGGTCAGGTTACTGTTGGATTCCTCTTGCAAGATAAGTGAGAGCCCTCTGAAAGGTAATTATTGGAAAGCATAAATTCCTGAGATAACCTGTCCAAGAAGAAATAGTGACAGGAGCAGAGGCCATGTGTTAAAGGCTAGCCATTACTCCAGGGCAATGGGCTAACCTCTTTCTCTATCTTTTTCTGCAACCTCTCCTTGCTCTGACAGCTGACTCCCTCAGTTCTTTTCCTTCAGTTACTTGTCAATCTTTTTCTCATCCTGTTTATAGACCACTGTGATGGTTGCCTCCATTCTGTACTAATTAGGGTGCAGACAAGTGGAGACTCAGTATGCAGTTCAGTTCCATGTCCAAATTCTTGTTTAGTCATTGTCTTTGCTTGTCATTGTCATTTTCACTGCAGTGTTCAGGTAGGTTTTACAGGATATATGGAAAGAAAAAAAGGTTACTCTTGTATTTCTTTAACTGGTTTTTCTATAGAAGAAGTTCAATGAGCTTTCAAAATGACATGGAGTCAGCTTTGTCTCTGAATCAAAACAATTGCTAGATGGCAGTTGGGGAAGGAAGTCTTGCAGAGTGAGAAAACAGATTTCAGAAGAAAAGATGGAGCAAAACTGGGAAACAAGAAAAGTGACTTCTCTTCCTCTATGGCTTCGTTATGCAAACGCTCTGTTGTGTCTCATCTGTAATGCAGAGATAATGATATCTACCCAGCTCCTATTTTGGCCAGTTGATTGATTAATGACTGTCTCATGATCCCTAGATTACACTTTTGTGAACTGCAGCTTTAACTACTGCAGTGTATTACATCCCAGAAAGAAAATGGAAGGAATGTGTTAGCTGTGGCTACTATTTCCAGGTGGGAAAACATGATAAACTGACCTGAACATCCTTGCCCACGTGTACCTGCTGCTGAGACCTCATTCTAGAAGTGCACTGAAGCATGGTGTGTCTGTTCAGCTGCCATCTCTGTCCAGCAAGACATTCAAATATCTGCCTAGCTTTGAATTGAAGGAGACCTGCATGCTCAATGTGCTGTGCTGAACTGGGACCTGATGCTTGGTCACAGGCAGGGTTTCATCATGAGTGTTTGAAGACCTCAGTTAACACACAGGGCCAAAGATACATCTGAAGTTTGCCCTAGTGTGATGGGGGTATGCATTAAACAAGTGGAGTCTTTCAGAATAGTGAAACTTGCCGAAAGAGTAAGCTGCTTGAGCAGAAGAAAGGATCTTTATTTTGCAGTGATAATTACAGCAACACACTTTTGTAAACTTTGCTAATTGCTAAGTGAATTACAAGGCTTTTCTATTTGCTTGAACTGTTCTACAGTAATAGCCACCTCAATCTGATACTTGAATTAAGGTGGTGCTGAGAACAGGAAGCAAGCCAGAAGAAAAACAGGTGCAAGAAAAGTCAATATGTAGGGGAACAACCATCAGATATTTGAGTTTCTGAAAGCAAGTATTTTTTCTTGACTTTATTAAGGAGTTCCTTTTGTGTGCTTATGTGCTTCCTAAGTAACTACAGAAACAAGGGCACAGGTGTTTGAAACATCACTCCTCGGAGTTAAATGTGAATATTTGCAGTGATGGTTTGCTCTGTTCCCATGGGATGTGTTCCAGTTGCAGAAGATCCTGTGCCTAGACCTTTAAGTTAGTTCCAGTGTGATCTCAATACAGGGCATTCTTTATACTGAGGAAGCTGTGAGATGATGTGTTGGATGCATCTGTTTCACCTCTTCTGGTTCTTATTGTTCCTTTTTTGAGGATTGATAACATTACCTCAGCAGAGGAATGCCCGTAATCTGCCCTACTTCCATTTGTGGGTAGAGCTGGGGGAAGGAGGTGAGAAAAGGAAATCTAACTCACAGTCCTCTTGGGAATTCCCCTATGTAGTGTGAGTCAAGTATGTCCCTGCTGTACATCTGCTAAGGTCAGTAGATTTATACAAGTAACAGAATGATTGTTCCTATGTATTCAAGAGAAGTAATAACTCAAAGAAACACAATCTTAATTATCTAGGCTTGAGATGACTTTGTAAAGAACAGAAAATACGTTTTCCTGTTGTGTTTTCTGAGGTTGATAACTACTGACTGGGTAGAGTAGATTTTTGTGTTCTCTTACATGTGTATTCTGTTTGTTATATGTATTGTGACTGAGGAACTGAAAGTACTACCTATTTAAGATTAGTTACTTTATCTTTAAAGTATTGGCGTTAGCTGATTTTTTTTCAAGGCTGACCTCAGAGGCAAAGTAAACTCTAATAATTATGTGGGTTTATGTCAGATCTATGTGAATCTCTACTTTGCTACTTGTGTGATCATTTTCACCTGAGCAAAATGGATTGTTCCTTGTAGTGGGATTTCCTTTGCAGCAGGAGAAAACAGGTTCCTACAAAAGAGGAAAGTTAGCAGAAAAATGTGAGCTTACTAACTCTTTCAAGTCAAAGGACAGGAAGCACCTAAAATTTTAATGTAATTACAGTTTGGTGTGGTGGGGAAGCTTGCCTGCCATTTAAGAACATTTGTACTAGTTTTCTACTTGCATGTTTATTTTAATCTCCTCTAAATTCTGACATCTGAATTGAATAGCACTGTATATTTTTCTACTAAGTAACTGCACAAGGTACAGGGGAAATCTCAGCCTGAGAACTTGCAAGAGGGCTAGCAAAGGTCATTCAGACCAGGACTGTGCTGTAGAGCTTGGACTGTTATGACTCTGACGGCTTAAAACATGCAAAACCTCCGTGGTCTTTCCTGGCATCTCACTGCCTGTTGAGCTCTGGTGGAGGTACATGGCTTCATGAAAGATGAGATGCTTAGAGAAGGAATGCTCTTGTCAGCTCAGCTGATGTCATTTGGGCAAATGATATAAACGGGGTGGTAGGGAAAAACTCCTTTGTTTGCATATGCTGTGTCTCCCAAGAAGGCTGTGCTGACTGAGTGACCTGGCTGTCACCACTGATGGTGTGGACAGACGTTGCCCCATTGCAAACAAACGAGTGTGCTATTTGAGGACTAACCCAAGCTGGTTGGACTGCTGGAGACTACCTGTGGTGGCAGAAAGGGTTTTGTGAGCTCGCTGTCAACTCCTCCAGGCAATGTCAGCTGGGTTTGCTCACACAGATCAAATGGCCTTGCCTGAACTGAATCAGGGAGCACTCACGCAAGTATTGCTACTGGCAGGAGGTGGGGGAGCAGTAAGCTGTAGGAGACAAGCAGTGAAAAGCAGCAGGGTAGGAGGGAGTGGGTGATATTTTTAGCTAGCACAGCTAGAGCCAGGAGAGGATTTCTGTTCATGATCTGAGCGTCTTTTTAGTGTAGACAGTCATTGAAGTAATGCACACAATATATTAGTGAAGTAAATGTAGGGTCTTACCTGTGTTCTGCAGGGGAACTGTTAAAGCTACAAAGGAAGTCATGGCAGAGTAATTTGTAGAACTCTGTTTTGCTGTCTTCCTGGTGGTTGGGTGATAGATTATGGTTTTTACTAGGAATGCAAAAGATAGGTCCACTGTGGGAAATCAGAATGGTGGGAGCTGAATGGATAGACTTTGACTGCATCTGGCCCCTAAGACTATGGTTGCACTAAACCAAACAGAATTCTGGCGACCCCCAAGCCCCAGCAGCTTGAGTTGCTTCTTCAAAAATATATATAAAAAAATCCCCTGGATGTTGTCACGTCCAATCTAATACTGTTGCTGAAGTTTTCATTAGTTCATTCCTTTAGTAATTGGAGAGAATTTCTGACCTTTTGGGGGAGGTTAGGACCAAGCTGAATTTTGACTGCTGTCTTCAGATACAAAAAAACTATAGGTTATTACCTTTCACACCTGTTGTTCATTTAATTGGAAGCTGCTGCATTTCTTTAAAACAGAAATGCCTGGCCTGGGAAAGGATAGATGCTCTGAGATATCCCCAAGGAATCTGCCTCTGAGATTAACCTAATTGGTCACTGCGCGGAGTCTAATAGAGATTGTATGCAATGCCTGTCCCTGGAAACACCTTAGGTAGCCTGGTGTATGGCATGACAACTGCTGCTGCTACCTCACAATGGGAATGAAAGACAAATAAGAGGAGATACGGACAAATTACCACACACACCAGAGTATGATTGTTCAAAGTCCAGTATATTTAAATGGGGCCAATAACTTAATCTTCTGAAATACCTAATTTCATAAGCACACATCATCTTGTACCCGTCGTATCTAGCCAACAACTCTGCATGTTAACAGCTGAATGAGATGGGCACTGTGATCCCAGTCTTTTGGCTTTGAGAGCTGGGAATGTTGGTGCAGGCCTTGACTGGGGCCATGCGCAAGTGCAGGAAGAGGAGCACCTCCAGCTCCAGTTCTTCTTCCTGCACAAAACGGCAGCAGATCTTGATCCTGAAAGCCAGATTTCTGTTGGCAAAATACCGTCATGTACCACACTCTTCTTGGCAGTATTAGCTTGTGCTGGTCTTTCTTTTCTTTAAATGGAAAGGCTGGCAGAGCTTTTATACTTCTACAATACCTGAGAGGATGGGGCTAATCAGATTGATTTTCTTCAGATCTTAAGTTAAGCCTACCTTTTGTAATTTTTTTTCAGACAGACTTTTTTTGTAAGATGATACCTGTAGTTTCACACTGGATTAAATTACAGCCTAAGTCTGTTTCTAGAATGGTGAATGTAGCTCACTCTATGAAGCCGTGTTCTCTGTTATGAATCAGCATCACACCATGATTCAAGCAGTGAGTACCCTGTCGATTCTGGACACAAATACCCAGCAGGGTTTTCCAACCCACCAGGGGAAGTCTGCTGATAAATATCTGGCCAGAGGGGATTCCTTTGCCCTTGTGTATAGGGGCTAAGGCAGGGTGCTTGGAGGAGGGTGCTGAAAAACATCACATTGCTTTTATAATGATCTGGGATTCAACCTAGACTCATAGCTCAGGGCACCTTCTTGACTGCTGTAATGTCTGAGCTGTGCCAGTGCTGATTCAGGAACTTGTCATCAGCTCTCTGGCTCCTAATCTCTTGCACCATATGCAGTTTATGCACCTACCACAGTACTTTGAACAAATGCTTGAAGTTTGTCTATTTTGACTTGCCTGTATGAGTTCTTCCAATGAAAGGCATCAGCTCTCCTGGCAAGCCTTTCCTTCCGTTTACCCTTCGGTCGCTGCTGCTCCAGTACTGTTTCTGCTTGCAGCTGTGTACTACTTTGTGTTCAGATTTGTGTAGTTTACCTAGTACTGAAGCGGTCCTGCCAGCCATTTTTTATTCTGATTCCCAGGCTTGTTGTCCCTCAGCTGAAATTATTCAGTATGTAGTATATAGAAATGAAATAGCTGCCTCAGTGACACTGGAGTCTAGAGATAGACATGTGTTTGTGGGCCTTAAGAAAGCTGCCAAGTTTATGTTAAAAAACTGAAAGCCCAGAAAGTCTGAGTCATTCTGTAGCACATCTGGAAATCCTGTTTTGCCTTTGCTCATGCTCTCACACCCCTTACATCATTAGAAAATGTTGTGCAGGGACAGATGCAACTGACCACTATGAGAAAACTGAATCTGCACATTCCTGCACTTTCTGGCTTGCCATTGGAGTTTGTGGTAGGATTTTGAACAATTCGTTACGCTTCATTTAACATCAGGAAAGCCATTCTGTATTTCTCTTGAGTCTCTATGTCCTACCTTTCTGCAGTTGTAAAGGGTGAATGCTTGTAGCATTTAGGAACTGCTTATAGACTAGAAATTCCAGAGAGTACAGCCAAAGGAGGCACCCAGCCAGGCCTTTGTTGTTTAATGCTTAATAGTGGTCTGACACTCTTGAATGTGTCATATTTTCTTTTGCTTGGATCTTTTGATGAATGTTGTGTTAGCATCTTGCAATGTAATGTGAGGAGGAGCAGAACAGAATGCTTTATCTCTTCTGGGAAGATACTCTGGAGCTGAGAGTTTGCTGTCCAAAGATGCTTCTGTCCAAAGATTCTGGTGATACTGGGCTCTGTTAAGCATAGGTTTCCAGTTGCATCTGGATCTAGAAACGAGAAGCATATGTTCAAGCAGCGTGAAAGCTTGACCTTAGTTCACTATGCCCTTCATGAAAATCAGTGGTGTTTCAGAGTCTACAAGGAAATGGCATGAGGAAAGGGGGGGGGCTATGGACTTCTTGGCTTGCGTTGTGATAGGGTGAGCACAACAGTTTTGCAACTTGCTCTGTCTTCGTTGCTTATCTAGGCTAAGGTAGAGTGAGAGTAGGCCAGCTCAGATGGGAGAAACACATGTGAGCATGGCCAGGACACAGCTTGAGAAGAGAATTATGTTGGCTGGACAGGAAGGGCCTTTTGCCGATTGTGTCTATTAGGTTGTCCACGTTAATGTCTGCCTTTGGATCATTAACAACATCAGTGCATGTAATGTTTCCCACTTCCAGCCAGCCTCACTCTGATCTCTTGTTACTTTAGCCTTTGCCAGGCACACTACCCTTGCTTTCAACACTGAGAGATTTGGGAGAGTACTGTGTGCATGAGGGGGAAAAGGGAACGTAGTAAAGCTGCGTGTCAGCAGTGTAGTGGCTGGCATTGCTGCCTGTACACTTTATCGTATTCCCTGGAGGTTTTGCATAGATATTAAATAGAAATGGTTGAAGAATTGAGCCCATGGCATTCCTCATGTCATGGCTCATGGAGAGAAGGAGGAGCCACCTGTCAGGGGCCTCCTGGGACCTGCCGGAAAGGAGTGACTTAAGCCAGCTCAATGCAGTTCTCTCAACACTTGCCAAGACACGGGGTTGGCCAAGCTGGTCTGCAGTGTCTCAGGCAGCTGATAGCTCAGGTAGCACCTGCATGGTTTCTTAGTCTCTGTTCAATTTCGTGAGAAGGCCTGAGACCCCACTGATGCGTCATTTTCAGACTCATTCATGAATGCCTCCAAAAGGAGTTTGAAAAGTGTCTTCTGATGCTGCAATGCGTCACTTCTTTCACACCACTTCTCAGATCTTGTCCAGTTTTAAACTGGGATGTCAGCGCTGCTGAAGAACAAATTCTGATTTAAGATGTCTTTTTCAGTTTTCCTTGGTGTTCCTCATAGTGCCAAATTATCTAAAATGTAAGATTAGAGTGTAAACGTACAGTAAACAAAGACTCCGTGGGTCTTAAGGAAAACAAGTTCCACATTTTTGATGAATATTGGGGACCATCGCAAACTGCAAAAGGAAAAGTCTGTTACTTTCTGTTACATGATTAGTAATTTCTTTCTGTGCTATCAGCTTTTTACTTGCCTAGTCATGTAGTGAGAAGGCTTTAGAGGGAAATGACTAGAAAGAGGCCTGGTCTCAGGAACTGGAGACGATATGGATTCAAACTCAGGGCATCTGGTGGAAATTTAAAAGCTGCACTTAAGGAGGACTGGTTCTTTGTTATATATGTTTTCCAGGGGTGATGTGGACCCGTAATCATGGCTGAGCTTGGCTGGTTGTATGTCTTCGGTGAGTGCTCACCTTCTCTGGATCCTAACCTGAAATGAGTTAGGCATTGAAGGAGAAGTTGCACTAGATTCTGCCCATTTTGTAGCTTTTGTAAAAGGTGTAGTACACTCAAATATCTGTGAGTTTGCAGGATGGGCTGGAAAGTAGTGGTGGAGAGCTGCTCTACTTCTTTCAGCGGTTCATCAGGATCCCTTGTCAGCACAGAAAGGAACATCATAAACTAGGCAGGTTCTTTTTTTCTTTTCATTTTTTGCATGCTTTGACAGAGAAGTCATGGCACTAGGTACTGTATAGAAAAGTAGTAAGTTGGAGTCTGATCAGAAATATTATGGTCTGGTTAGAGCAGGCAGGCAAAGGTTGAGAGAAGGAAAGAGTTGTTCTTCACTGACTTCACTATTACCTGACCTGATTCCATGATAGAAAACATCAGTTTCTTAACACATAAAAGGATTGTGACCTCAGAAAGTCACAGGTCCAGTCTTCCATGCTGGTGCTTGCTGTCATGCCAGTGACTACCTGCAAGGCTGCAAAGATTTGCACCAGCCTCACATCACTATCATAGCATCTACAGGGTGCTTTCAGAGTGCTCATCTTCCCATTCGCACTGAGCTTCCACTGCTCTGAGCCTGCTGTTTAGTTTCAGCCCTACCTTTTTTCACCAGTAAAGAGCCCCTAACTCTTATTAAATATTTACCCCTCCTATGCAGCTTTGCAGAAGTTTGCAAAAGCATAGGTTGTTCTTTTCCAAGTCAGGGAGCTTTTATTAAGCAGTCAGAATGGGGTTATTTTAGTGTCTGTGGGCTGGAATGTAAGGGCAAAGCTTGCGTGTATGCCAGCAGTGTCACTGGCATGCCTGTTCCAAACATCTGGGATTTCACCTGTGGCTCTGCACTGAAGTGCTCTTTGCTTTTTGCAGTGTGCTGGCAACTGTAGTCTGTATTTCCAGTTGTCCTGCCTTCAGTATGATTTGCCTTCCTTTACCAGCAGTTGTTCGTGTCTCCGCCTTGGGTTTTTTTCCCCAGCATCTTTGAAATCTGCACATATGCTGATGATTTTGTGTCATTAATACCAATCTAGACAAGTCTGTGTGACCTTTCACTCCCATGTCCAAAGGGAAGAATTGACCCCTGCAGTCAGTCACAGCACAGCACTGACTCATACATACTTTCCATAAAAATAATGCAGAAATTCCCCATAGTTTTTACCCATAATTTTTCAGGAGATGAAGTGTAAGTCTTCCATAGCAACACAGTTTGGGAAAACTATGAAGCATGTAGCATCAGATAGTTAATCTTTTTCTGACATACGATACACTTTTTACTATTAATGTTGTCCATTCTTTTTTCCTCCTCATGTACCTCACTTGCTCAAACTCAACTGATCTGTTTGAGTTTCATTTGAGCTTGTGTGCTCTCAGTCTTATTCCCACCCTTGCCTATTCTCCAGCTCCATTGTAAACCTATTAGGAGGGGACTGGGATTTGTCCCACCTCCCTGTTGCCACAGGGATGAACACAATAGGACAGTACTTTCCCTTTTTTGCCCTGATTCTAATAATATTTTTTGTTTTGCCTGCATAAAATAAAATATACTGTGTTTAGATATGTAGCACTGACAACAAAGAAAAAATATCTCTAAGTTCAAAATTCCTTGAAAAAAAAACTGACTGAAATTTGGAACAAGTCAGAATCCCTCCTGTAAATACTAATGGCAAAACAAAATAACCAGCCACCCAAAAGTATTCGCAGGGAAGCTGTTTACCACTGAGATATGAGTGTCATAAGGAAATACTGTTTCTTTACTTTCCTGTATTTGATTATTTGTCACTTTAAAAAAAGTAAATTATAATTGAAGTCAGAGCAGTTCCTCAAAGTCTCAGTATCTGAACAACTTTCCAGTGAATACTTAGGGGACTGCATTTTTTTGATCATGCTTGCTGTAACGGAGCCAAGGCAAGCTTTTTTAAAGCATGGAGGTGACTAAATGCTTCTCCTAAATTATTTTTTTCTATGAGGCATAAGATACATATTTAAAATCTTCAAAATAAATGTAATGAAACAACTAGACTACAAGATTTTGTCAAGAATGATTTTGACCCAATAGCTTAGTTGCTTCTTTGTCATGAGAATCTCAAAATCACTTTTCTCTCTCTTAAAAAATCTGAAATGTAATCTTCTACTGTACTTGATAGTGTGATTTAAAGCCAAATATTTAACATTCTAAGATTTATAGTTATTTTCAGTCTTAGAAGAAGGCAGAAACTGAAGTCATCTCCTGTCAGATCCTATATCTGGGTTGCTGAGATGTATTGTTTTTGTTAATATGGGTGCTTTGTGGTGTGCATATTCTAATGACTGAGTTGATTTTTGGCATAAGGAAAACTTATGCAGTGATGGCAGTTTGTTGTCACACAGCTGTACTCTTCCTTCCAGTAAACTCCTTCGAGTTAGTGAACATCCCTGGCTTAATATAGGAGGAATTTGACATAGCTCTGCGCTAGCTCAAGTGTTTGTGGAAAGAGCTGTTAATCTTTGATCAACTGGAGTCTCCTTGTTACTGACTTTGATTACACAAGTGTACAACTTTAATTACAGCTTTTAATAAGCTTTCATTTCTTCCTAGCCACATTCTTTGTATAGTAGTGCAGCTTATCTCTTCCTTTCTCCCATGCTCCCCTTCCCTTCCCCCCTGCCTTTTTATGGAAAAGGGCATTTGAGGTCATTGCAGGGGATTCGGTGTCCGGAGGGATCCTGCCATACACGCTCTGCCCACAGCTGTACCCTCCCCTTGCTTGCACAGTCCAGAGCGCTCTCTCCTTCAGCTGCCCTGCAAAGATCCCCACACCAGCAGCTGCCTGGGAGTTGGTGGTCAGCAGTGGAGCACAGGGCTGAGAGACATCACCTTCGCACAGACATCCACTGCTGCACAAAACCACCGAAAAACCCTTAGAAAGTCTCTGTAGCCAAAGGATGTAGTCAGTCCTGGGTGCATTTTCTGCTTGTGAGGGGCTTTCCCCTTCTCTCCCTTGGGGGACACGGTGAAATGTGGCGGCTGAAGTCAGAGTGACAAAGGGCATCAAGAAGCTGGTGGGCTCCAGCATCCACCCATGGTACTTATTCCACATCCACAGACTCAGTGCCCTGGCTACCCTCTGGTCATCAGCAAAATGACCTGGTGAAAGCTTTGTCAGAGACTTAGACTTGTAATTGTAAGCATAATTACAATGACATTGAGATACGGCTTAAAACAAGCATAAGGAAATGTTCTTTTTTCACATGAATTATATTCCAGCTGTGGAACTCTTTGCCCCACAATGTTTTAGGTACGAAAAAGATCACTGGGCTGAAGAGTTGGCTGGAGAGATTAATGGAAGGAGGATTCATCAAGGTCTATTAAACATCATCTTCCCATCACTGGGTAGCCTGAGACTTGGGGAAATTAAATTTTGATCATCAGAAGTGAGAAGGGTTTGCTAGAGAGGTGCCTCCCTTGCTGTTTGCTGTCTTTGTGCTCTTCCCTGAGCCCCTGCGTTTGGCCTCTGTCAGTGAGAGGATGTGGGGCCAGTACAGCCCAGAGGAAAAGCACTTGGTGCCCATGGAAGTAGTAGGGTGCAACTAAGGAGTGACTTAAAAGATGTGAGTCACAAAAAAGATACAGATGGTAAAACTGAGCAATTTGAACTGATTTGACATTCCGAGTTGTGCCAAATTTTAGTATGCCAGTTGTGCCTACAAAAGAGGGTAGCGGGGAAAACTAATAGAACAGGAAAGGGAGCCCTTTCTATGTCTGTGCATGCATCTCTTTGGCTCCGTTGCTGTGTGTGCTATACTCGTTTTGCACACTAATGAATATCAGAGTCAGAGCAAGTTATGCTATATATCACTCTACTCCTGTTTTCTGATGAACTTACCCCTAATGGGTAGCTTTCCTAACTATTTGTGTCATGGCTAGATTTCACCTTGACAATAGATCAAGGATGAGGTTCAGCAGTGTGGCCCACCTACTTTGCAATGCTTCAGCATGACAGCTGCTTTGTGTCCTCAGGGTAGCTTTACTTTGATGCTTTTCCCTGCTTAGAAAAGAATGGAGGGAAGATTTTGGTAATCTCTGGCAGGCAGAGTTTTTAAACTTTTCTCAAGGGAAGATGAAGATTCCACAGAATTTTTAACAAATAATTATTTATGAAATAAGTGACACTGTCTTTAGAAATGTTCTTCCCATTAGGCTCCAGAGGAAAGCAGCATTTGCCACGCTGGATCTTACTGGTCGCTGTTGTAGCCTGGTGCTCTTGGCACCTCAGGCTTCACTGTGGAAAATTCTGGAAGGCTTATAACAAAATGTCTAGTCTGACCATTGCAGACCTGGCTCTAGTTGTTAAGGGGTGTGTTTTCATGCCTCAGAAGCAGACAACAAGAGGACTACGTTCTTTGATCTTATGGGCTCTCTGATGCCAGAAACACTAGAGCGAAGTTCTGCTAAACTTGGCTGGCTTTCTGGTAGTTCAAAATATACTGCAGGGGTTGCTGTAACGTGGGAATTGAAATGACTGGTTTGCTGAATTGGCTGGACAAACTATGGAGGGAAGAAAAACAATAGAATGAGTTCATTATGGTGTACATGTGCCTGACCCAGGGTTATGGGCCAGTGTGGTTGCATCATTTGCTCATTCAGTAGCCATGCTGCTACTGAAAAGATCTGTGTCTGGTTCCTGAGAGTCTGATCTTTTGGTAACACTTTCTGCATGATCTGCTTCAGCAGTGTCTTGTGTCAGCAACCTTTGCATCTATTCAGGCAAAGTTTTTCTGTTTGTTAATTTTTAAACCAACCTCGTGTCCCCTTTTCCTAGTCTTTTTGGAGGGGGCAGCGCAATCATTCTCACTGTCTGCCCTGTCTCTTTTGGCAGACTCGGGGACCAGTTCTACAAAGAAGCAATTGAACACTGTCGCAGCTACAACTCTCGGCTTTGTGCCGAGCGAAGTGTCCGCCTTCCCTTCCTGGATTCACAAACTGGGGTAGCTCAGAACAACTGCTACATCTGGATGGAGAAGAGGCACAGGGGACCAGGTTGGTAGCATTGTGTCTGTGTATGCGTGCACATGTATCGAGGGCTGGCCACTGAGCCCTCATGGGGTTTAATTAATAGGAGCAAAAATCTGCTACAGGCCACACAGAAGAGAAGCTGCCTAAACCTCTGTGCCTGCAGGGGATTTCCTTTAGTGACTGCAGAGAGCTCATGCTAATTATTCTCTCTACCCGTAGAAGTGCGTGACATGGTAGTTTCTAAGGCCTCAGCAATGTAGCTCTTTTAATGCTGTTGATTCCAGTCTGTAGCAGAAGACACAATGCTCTGCTCTAAGTAGGACTGGAATTATCTTCAAGGTGGAGGTGGCAGTTTCTCAGATGAATGCTAAAAATAAGGAACTACATTGGGAAGGATATAAACCCAAGGTAAAATATAGAAGAGTCCAGTTAATGGAATGTATGTAGTTCCAGTGGTTAGAAATACACATACAAGTCCTGATTCTGCTTTGGACAAGTTACTTGGATATCAGTTTTGAAGCTGCAATTCCCTTGGGTGCAGAAAGAAGTTGGTGTATTTCCTTAAGGAGCTTTGGCTAATGCCTGTTCTAAAGCTCAGTGAAGCTCAAGGGAAAAGAGCACTGGGGTTTTTTGTGGACTTTGATCAGTCTTTCCTTTGTTAGAGTAAATCCATCTGGAATCCTTGTTTGAGAGGCAAAGGACAGTCACCAGCTCAAAGACTGGAGATGTTACTCTGACAGAAGTCCTTCTGAACCACGGGTGGAATTTGGCTAGGTTATGTCTCAGTGTCTGACCAACAGCAAGCCCAGGGAACAGATTTTTTGATAGCACCAGACTGGGTTCCTACTATTTTGGTTTTTTTCTTTAGTAAAGACCAGAGAGTCCAGGCAGGAAGGGGGCTAGGGTACATGGTCGCTGGAAGCATGACACGTACACGTGCATAAATACATGCCAGTTCACGTAAACCATACTGAACTTCGCCTTCCTCCCCTCCCCAGATTCTAGATCTGAAATTGTGGGAAGGTGGAGCCTGCTCTACTCTCTTCCACTGGCCTATTCACAGGAGATGAAGTGGGAGGAACGCACAGGATGTATCCCCTACCCTCCTGTAGCTAAGAAAGCAATTGCTGCTTCTGAGGAGTGCTTAGCTGAGACTTAGCTGAAACTTCCCTTCTCCCTTTCCTACGATATATGAAGGAAAGGATCCTTGCATTCCTTCTATGCCTAAAATATCCAAAGTAGATTTAGTGTTGTCTTGGACTACTATCAGAAAACTCTTTCAATAGTAAAATGCAGAAGACACAGGTGTTTTACAGCATTAAAAATACCCTAAGAATACTTCAGCTACAAAAACTGCCGGGGTAATCTGGGACCACCCTAACCCTAACCCTTCTTTTGTGGGGTTGCTTTGTAACCATAGATGAGTTTTTGTTTCAGCTGAAAATGCCCCATTCCTAAGAGATTATGCTTTGGCAAAAGTAGCTTTTTTTTTGACTAATCCGTTTACCCAAGGAAATTCTGTTCTTGTAGCATCTTATTAAGAGTAAGGTGCTGCTAGTTTTATTCTTCTAAACACAGTCAGGAGGTATGTATAAAAACAAGTATACATCCACTACATTCACAAGTAACATTTTGTCAACAGCAACTTCTACAAGAATAGTTAGAAAGTCTTGTGTGAGCCTCATTGGTGTCTGTGCATTTGCAGAAGAAACCATCATAAAAGTGTTACAGCATCACACCAGGAACCAAGAGGTCTTAATGCTTTGCCTTTCTCAGCCGCAAGCTCTGTGGACTACCTGGAGTAAATTCACTCTGCAAGTCTTTCTTTCCTCACTTCTGAAAGTGATCTGCTCGGCAGCTCGCCTTATGAAAAAGGACCAGTGACATTTCTCCTGCAGGTCTGCAGTAGAGACTAATGGTGGAGCGTTCTTCACAGAGAGTAACAGGTGACAGAAGTCTGCTGTGTCTGGATTGGCCACCAAAGCTGATGCTTTTGTTATTTGGGTTTAGAATAATCAGTGTGAAATGAAGCAGCCCTCCTCCCCCATATTTGCTTTCCTCTTACTTGATTTTTATTAGCCCATATAGTGCTCCCTTGGGTATCTTTGCATAATCTATTTCTTATAGTATTATGGTGAGTCAAAGCATCCCTCTACAGTTTTAGCATGCCTGTTTTTTGGCTCTGCCAGCCATCCTGGTATCTGTCCTGTGTGCTGTGCTCACTACTATTTACTACCCCTAACCTGAAAAACTGTATAAAGACAAATGGCAAAGCTCCAGGTTCTCTTTTCACTTATACAGGCTTGAAAAACAGAGGAGAATCAGGACCTCAGCATATTAACCTGGGTTCTTGCTCTCCTCTTTGTTAAAGGAGTCAGAAAACTGCATCTCATGATAAACAGTTCAGGGTTAATTTCACACAATACTGCACATAACTCCTTCCTTTTCCCCTCCTTCCCTGGCCTTTCACACGAACGTTGAGTTATGACTCTCCTACGCTAATGAGATAAACAACATAACTCACTGCAGGTTCTGCTATTTCCTCTATAAGCAAATGGTTGGAACCTTCTCTGGTTGCCCTATAAGGTACCAGAGGGAGAGACAACCCACCAAGGACTGAAGACAGTAAGACCTGTATATGCATTATTTCCACATCTGCTGTAAGATTGACTGTGAAGGAGCTAAATTCAAGGTATTCAGGACTGACCCTTTCCTTGTTGCCTCTGTTTTCTGTAAGATCTACACTTCATGTGAGGCAGCACAATGACAGAGGGGGAACAGGGTAGAGAAGTTAAGGGAGCATTATGGGTTTGGATCAAGTTAAGGTCTGGTGCATGTATTAAGTTAATTGGATGGCAGTGTATTAACGAACAGGGGTATTGTGAGTAGGAACAGAGAGCTTACCTCAAGGGGTGCAAGAGGTGGCTGTTGGATCATCCATCTCTTACTGATCGACCTGCCACCTGGAGGTCCTTTAGGAAAGAGACTTTCTGATCTCTCTCCTTTCAAGGATACCTGCTTTGTTTCTAGCTGGACTTTCAGCATGTGCAGTTGGCTTTCAGTGTCCTGGCTCAGTCCAGAACTGCTCTTTCATATAAAAGCGGTCAACAATTGAACCTACATTAACAGATACTCCTTCAAAACTTCAGTACATCTTTGCTCCTTTCTGTCTGGGACAAAAGCTGCGGTGCTTATTTCTTTCAAATGACTCCTCTGTGGCGACTCGCGCAATGGAGGGCTGATTCTCTGTCCTATTGCTTTGGTCTAACAACCACCATTTCAATGTTGTGTGCAAGTTCTTGAACAGGACCTGCTGTGAAAGGGGGAGGCTTCTTGCCTCCACCTCTTTAATTACTCACATGAGAGCCAGGCACAATCCACCTCATCATTATAACAATTGTTTGCAGTGGTTAATGTTTGCAAAGTGTTATGAAGAGGAGTGTCCAAACACTATAGAAGTGCTAGTTATTCACATTTTTATTGCCAAACCAGTCCTAAGCAACCTGTTCTGAAATGTGTCCTCGGAGTAGGCATAATGCCCAGCTTGCTGAGTATCAATGAAAGAATCAATGAAATTCTGTGCCCTGAAACAACCAGGATCTCTGCAAATACTTCATCACTTGGCCACAACCAGGCATTATGCTGTAGACGCTATGTTTATGCACCAAGGCCTTGGAAACAAGTGGAAAGTGCTGGGGTCTGACTGGCATTTCCAATAGCTGAAATATTTAAAACCAGGAGCTTAGGTTTCACTTGCAGAATTTGATTAGCATGTTCCCTTGAGGTGAATTATTTTATTTTGTCTTCCTTGCCACCCCCAAGTAACAGGATATTGGTTTTTTTATTCATTATTCTCATTTGGTTTCGTGAGTCATTTTTGTTCCCAAGATGATATACTCTCCTGGCTGCTTCAGAAGGGATGAGAAAACTCTTGGGCCATCCTGATGCCCTTGAGCTGTTCTGCTTTACTGGCATCCCCTAGATGCTGTTTGGCTGTTCATTGTTGGTACAGTTTCAGACATGGTAACACCACTCCAGTCCTCTCTCTTATGTGGTCTTATCTGTTTTCTGAGCACAATGAGTCTGGAATTGCAGTCACACTCTGTAGCCCCTTCAAGACAATGGCAGAAGGACAGAGGAGCCAAAGCAGAACTGGTGGACGGAGAGGGCAAGGGAAGCAGAGCAAAGATTTTAATTCTTCCAACTTTTCTGTGTCTTTCTCGGTATTTCTGTATGTCATGCATATCTAGGGCAGTTGAGGATACTTTGGAGCACTTGCCAGTGTGCTTCTGTGCCCCTAGTAGTGATGCATTCATAAAGCCCTGCTGTGTTCTGAATACAAGAGAGCAAAGTATAGCTCAAACACTGGCTAAAGGGTAGCTGTCAGGAGAGCCAGGGCAGCTCAGAGGCCAGAGATGCCAAATGTGATTTAAGGGAGCATGCAATAATGTAAACATTGCTGCTTTATCTCCTTGTTCAATCAGGAGATTGGCATGAGGAGCTAACAATCAGAAGGATGAACTGGTATTCAAACAGATATCAAGAATTTAAGCAAAAATACAGACTCCACATAGTCAGACCTCTTGGATCTTGTTTTTCTCCCATTTGGAAGACACAAATTTCCTGAGTTGCTTTGTACATCAGGGCCTCAAGATTTGCATGTCAGAACTTCATCTTTTCTCTCCCAAGGGGCTTTCTCTGCCCGTGGAGGAGGCATCGCCCTTGTGACCCAGGAGAGCCTGAAATTCTGTTTACCCTGAAGAAATCACAAATTATTTATGTGCAGCTTTGGTTTCAGTGAGCTGAGTGAAGTGTCTAAGTGAAACTTAGATTCTCTGTAGGCCTGATCCCAGGAGGTGCTGAGGAGCCTCAGGAGCACTGGATGCCTTGAGTGCGTAGTTCTGCTTCATGATTTGCAGGATTGAACCCTCCAACAAGGAGATGCTGGAAGGGCAAGAACAAAGATGCTAGAGACAGTGCTTGTGGTTTACAAACTGAAATGTGATTAATTTTTTGCCTTTAATCTTCAGGCCTGGCCCCAGGTCAGCTGTACACATACCCAGCACGTTGCTGGCGCAAAAAGAGGCGTTTGCATCCCCCTGAGGATTCCAGGCTGAAGCTGCTGGAAATTAAACCTGGTAAGTATTTGTTTGCCTTTATCTCCTGCACTGCAGAGCAGCTGGCATACACGCATACCTGGCATTTAGACCTTGGACTTTATCTTTGCCCCTCTCCAACCATTTCTCATTGCATCTGTTGTATCTTACTTGATTTGCTGCCACAATAACAACCAAACCCTCTGCATGTGACTCATCCCTTACAGAAATGTGTACAACTTGTATTGAATGCAATGGGAGCTGAATTTACCTTCCATAGGGGTGAATCCTGGCTTCTATTAGCAATTCATAAGGATGTAAAGGATCAATGTATTACTAATTATTTCCTCTGCGCATTATTAATACAAAGTCTAACTCTGGCATCTGCTGCCTAATCTTCGTGAAAAAGACCACTGTGTGTGTGGAAGAGTACACTGATAAGATTTTTCTTAATGGAGCTGGGGACAAGAGATGTGACCAGATTATAAACAGCGAATAACAAAACTTAGTGAACATAAGCCACATTTGTGTATTTGTGTTGGTCTGTATGTGTACCTTTGTCCGTTATTCTTTCGTTCTTCTTGTCCTTGGTATTCTTCTCCCACAATTAAACTACAGGAAGTGATGAGTCTGGATGCTGAATGATTGGCTGTAAAGCAGATGTTGAGGAGCTACAGCTGCGTCAGGTAGAGCATAGTGTTGTGCATTCTTCCCTGCAGTTAGTAATAAAGGGTTGCTGTCTCTGGGGTCAGCCATTATGAGAAAGAGGGAACACATGTACTTACAGCTGTATGTGTTTTTTAAGAGGTGACACACTGCCAGTATAAAAAGTACAGGAAAAAAACCCACCAATGTATATTAAGAATATTAAAAAAACCTGTTTGACAAAAGAAGGTGCCTGGGAACTGAGCTATACTCAGCAATACTGATGACTTTGCTTCTACACAGTAGTTGGAGAAGGGAAGGAAGGGGCAGCAGAGACAAATTCTAAATCCATTAAAATCAGAGACAAAATTCCCTTTGATTCTGGTAGAAACAGTTTTCGAAGACTCCCTACCTTCAGTATAAGAGGCATCAGTGGACAGCTGGACAAGTGGAAAAAATCCCTATAACCACTCAGCTGGGGTTCAAACCAAGGGCAAAATCTCAGTCAGCAAATAGAACTAGACCTCACAGCAGAGCAGCTTGGAAAGAACTGATGAAATCAGTCATGTACATTGATGAAAATGAGACTGGACTCTAGGAAAAGGATGATGTTGGCTCACAGAAGTGCCTACCTCAGACTCTGTGATGATGCCAGCACTGCTGCACTTCAGTAATTTTATAAGGTAAAGCAGTAGGGTAGAGTTTGACTCTTTTTTGTTTGCATTACATTTCTTTTCTGTATTCACTGAATGCCAAATTAGTGCATCCTACATGCCACAGGGCATGAAAGGCAATTACCACAAAGTTATCAGATAAAGAGACCTCAGCATGTCTGTCTCTGTGTTGTTTTCCCTGCTATAAACATCTCTGCATCTCAGGAGTGCTACTTTTGTTGCATTGCCCGTGGCAACCAAATAAGGCGAGTTATATTGCTCTGCCATTTAAATCTATTTTCCAACCAATTTCTATCTAGTGATTAACTTTTCTTATCAGTTACACCACAAAATAATTTCACTCCATCTGTGCATATCCAGAATACACTCACTAACCAAAAGTGGGATTTTCCCCTTCTCCAATTTGAAAGTATAAAACTTATGGAAAACATTTGATCTCCATTTAAATGTACCTTTTGAAAATTTGGGAGGAAGATAGTGTAATTTACAACATGGACAGCAAAAATACTGTACATTTTGGAGCGAAACACTGTGGTAAAACCTAACGCTGAACCTAGGAAGCTACCTAATGTTGACCTCTTTAGCCCTTGGTTAAATATTAGATGACTGTGTGGGGCAAAGATGTGGAAATTTAAGATCCTTTAAGAAGCACAGAGATGACAACTGTAGGACATGTAAAATACATTTGAAAGAAATCTAATCTAAATGTTCCATAGTTTCACTCCCCTAGGGTCTGGGCATCCTAGTTGTGGGTTAGAGCTCTTCTCAGCGTCTAGAGAGTGCTTGTGCTCATTTAATATGCAAAGAGATGATTTTTATATTGGAGGCTGTGAAATTGTTTATATATTTTATATATATTTATAATTGTTGTATAACATACATAGGCAGTGCAATTCTACAATGTCAATTTTGGGCTAAACCTTAGTTGCATTGTGTGTTACGTTTGTTGGCTGTGTAGAAATGCTTCTCTTAAGACAGCCACTGTAACAAACACTGAAGGGGAGCTTAACTCCAAAAGTAGCCGATACAGCAGTCAATGGGGTTGGCACCAGGAGTGTGAATACTTGCTTGGACTGTACCTGAGCTTTTGGAGTGGCTTATTATAGCAATAAGTTGTATCCAAAAGTTCAAGACACCTACATAATTCAGGAGATACACAGGATTTTTGTTTTGGTAGTCATACCTAGTCATGAGCTGATCAGTAAGTAGAATCAAACTATTGTCTTGCTAGCAGTTTTAGTAATAACATAGCATTTATAGTTATAACCTACTTTTGCAGGTTTAGGTAGTGCATGACAACAGTCAGTGAGTGAGAGTTTCACATTTGGTAATACCAAAACCTAATGAAGAAAATAATTATGCTCCAACGGTCTGCTGTATTTTTGTAAAATGCAAGGTTCACTATAATGCTTTTCCTGCACTCAGTTGATGCCTGCTTCTTAATAGAACACGATGCTTTTGTTGTCCTGATCTGTTGCTTGTATTTGGCTTCAAATGGAAGTGTTTGGTTTTAAGACTAGTTACAGTAAAGTTGTAAGATATGAATACTTGAATAGATGTTGCTGATGCAACCTTCAGATATCTATTTTCATCTGCCACCCTACTCAGAGTTACGTGCAAGGATTGCCCTAGTAAAGTGGTTTGATCAAGGGTGTAGCAATGGTCATGTTAGTGCTATTTCTAAGCACCTTCCATCCCATCCAGTGGCATATCCAGAAGATACGTGGAAGAAATAAAGTATTGTCAAACTTACTTATGATAATGACTTCAATGACAATACAGTCAAAATTACAACCAGATCTTCAAGAATTTCACTAAGTGTGCCTGACACTTACTTTCAAATGGCTTGGTGTTCATCTTTCAGTGTTATATTCATATCCTCAGAACCAAGCATTATGGTTTAAGTGTAGCCGGAGGCTCGTGGTTGTAATGGATAGGAGCTGTTACGTGAGCCATTATAGTGTACCAGTCAAGACTCCTATGAACACTGGTACAGATTTGAAACATATTCCAGGTCATGGGCAATACACTGACACGTTGCTAATACTGTGATTCCATAGGTACAGAGTTCTAAAGTAATTAGGTGTTGATACTCTCCTAATATTCGTGAACTTCTGTTCAAGTGAGTGTGGGCAAACCTGACTCTCTGCAGAACCGAGCAGTGGTATTTACACAGCACTTCAACACAGAGCAGTGGGAAGGATGTAAGCAGCTCCTGCCTCAACATTCACTCAGCTGGCTGTTCTCCGGCCCAGTGAAAGAGCGAGAGCAGAGCTGAGCTCCTGGGCATGGGAAGTCTGTGACTCTGGGAATGGGCGAGAGAGAGGTTTGGGCTGGGTAGCCTTCTTCCAGTGGAATGGAAGGAGAAGGAAAACTTTTAACTCTACCACCACCATGAACTGCAGGTACTGCAAAGGCAAGCGGTAGGGTTCTGGCCCTCAGTAATATCTGAGCAGTTGGAAAGAGAAGGGTTAGAAATGAAAGACTGATTTCTGATTAGACCCAAGGCCCCTTGAAATCTTAATTGATCCTTGTCCTATATACTTAGTGGTTTTGTGGTGCTGGGTGGTATTACGACTCTGTGTTGGGTCAGCTATCAAAATTGTGGAAGTGGTATTACCTACAGTAAACCCTGCTGACAGCCAGGTATTACCCAAGCTTTGCAGCTATGCAGATGAGAATAGATAGGATGAGTATGGCCAAAAACTCTGGTGGAATTTAAATTGGTAGTGTCCTACTTCAGCGTTACAAGATGGCTAAATATAGATACGTACATATGTGCACACAGGGCTTTTATTTCATGTGCTATGTGAGTGTAAGGAATATGACTGGAGAGATCTTATCTCAATTTACTGCTGTCCTTTGGTTTTGGACTGAAAGCCAACAGTGAGGTCTCATAGTGGGCAGCCATCCCACCCACTTGAAGGGTGTCGAGTTTGTGTGTTACTACTGTGCTGAGAATGAGCTGGTGTCCTGCACTTGTGTCTGTCTTGTTACTTATGTCTGAGCAGTCTAGTGGTCAGTTGAGCTACTGAAATTTTTTTTTTCTTTTTTTTTTACTGGCTGTTGAAGGGTAAAAGTAAACAAAAGTATTTTTCATTTGCTATTATGAACTACGGTAGAATTGTTTGAGGCAAGTACTGATAAAAGATTTTTAGATCCAGTTGAACAATGCCTAGTTTGTTTTTAATCTGGCATATGGGGTATACCTAGTGAGGGTGCTTGTGGATGAATGAACAGAATCCTTACAGATAAGCTATTATCTCTTTAAACCAAACCAATTCACCTTGTAGAGACTGTGACTGATTGTACAAAGGTCTCCTGGGAAGTGAAGAGTGCCCCCAACTCTTGTGGAAGATGCTCAGCATGTCTGTGGAGGGCTGTGCTCTTTAAGATGGGGCACTTCACCAAGAAAAAATTAAGATGGCATTAAAAAGCAAAGAACAGAATTTGCAGTAGTATCACTTATATGATAGCATCTAGAGACTCAAGCAGCATGTTAGATCATCATCCCAGAGGTTTGTGAAGTTTTCTTATGCTCTTTGCTATAGTCATACACTATAGCAGAGCTTACAGTCCATATATACAAAATATAGTGAAGTACTTTGGTTCCAAAATGGAGAAGTGAGCGACAAAGATAATGAACTACTTCTCTGACAGTTATACTGGAAGTTTGCGGTACAGCTGGAAATTGAACTCAAGAACATAGAAAGACCTCAGTTCTCCTGAGTCCCGTATTATTTTTTCTTTCCCTTGTTGCTCAGTGTCATTCAAAGATATTAGAGCCTAAAAATAATTCAAAACATTTAATTTCATGAAAATTTACTTTTATAATTTTTTCTCAGATAGGCCAATTAATACTGAGTAGTTTCACTTTTGATTTCAGCAATTTCTACGCAATCACACATTGGTTCTTGTACTGTACAAGGCAGCGGTGTTGTTTTGCTATGAACACTGTAAGGAGAGGCACATTTTTTCTTAACAAAAAGTTTCCCTGCTCTGACATATATTGAAACTTCTTTGTAATTAAAAGGTTGCAGTCATGGTATATTATAAAACCTGCCTGTGGCTCCTCTTTGAGGTCTGTTAAGACCATCTTAGGATCATAACTGGCAGAACAGTTCTGGTGCCAAATAAGCGTATGTCTGTAACACACAGATGAATTGGATACAATATTGCTGAAGGAGGCTATATGAATCTATCAGTTGTTCGGACTTCTGACATATTTCTTCAGATGTGAATTTACCAAAGATACTTTTTGTGTAGAGCTTTTTTTTTTTTTTTTTTATTGTTCATGGCTTTTATTAACATTTGCAATCATGAACCCTGCGTTTGGGGTGGAGTTGACCTGGCAGGAGCAGGATTCTTTTTCTGATGACTTGGTCCGGATTCCTGACGTAAGATGGAGTTTAACAGCCTGTTAGCAACTTCCGTGAGTTTTTTCTCTCGGCCCTCCAAAACCTTGAAATCAAAATGCTGTTTAAAATCTGCTCTTTTATTCAAGTACTTTTTACATCCTGGAGTACTTTGTGTTGAACAAACCAACCAACCTTCCGTCGGCTATTTATGATACGTTCCTCGGTACTTTAAAGCATCACTGGTTTTATGATCCCCCTCCCCGCTTGTCACGGCTGCGGTGCGGCGTGCCGGGGGTTGCGGCGTGCCGGGGGTTGCGGCGTGCCGGGGGTTGCGGCGTGCAGGGGGTTGCG
>JAWMRA010000161.1:27781776-27827949 GCA_035584735.1 Pseudotriccus pelzelni
GCCGGGGGTTGCGGCGTGCCGGGGGTTGCGGCGTGCCGGGGGTTGCGGCGTGCCGGGGGTTGCGGCGTGCCGGGGGTGCGGGACCCGCGGGTGCAGCGGCGCGGCGGGGCCAGCAGAGGGCGCGGCGGGCGGGCGGGCGGGTCGGCAGGGTTCGTGCCGCCGCAGGGGCAGCCTGTTCCCCAGTTTTTGTTTGCCAGGGGCAGGATTGGGTTTGGGTGGGTGCTGCCAAAGCGCCGGCCCAGCCGCGTGTTTGGGTCAAGCCTCAGGCAAACGCTGGGTCAAACGTCAAGTCACTCGGCATCGAAGAGTGCAGCTGATGACAACCTCACCACCTGAGGAAGCTGCGTGGTCTGTGTCAAAGAATTTTACTGAGTGTTTCCACGTGGTTCCTGTCGTTTCTGGTTGAGCCTAGAGTAGATCTCATTCTCACCCATCCTCATCCATCTTTATTTTTGCCACCTCATGTAGAACAAAACTAAACCCTTAGCTTTTTGTGACAGGGAGAGGTGAATGGTTTTCTGTTCCGCTTCAATGTGTTGCAGAGCACATCTGCACGCTGGCCATGCTGAGTCCTGAGGTTGGTCTATCATGTAGCTATGTATGTCACATTTCCATAGCACTTGGGAATAAAATTAAGCTTTACTGTGTGAATCCAAATCAGGGAGCAGGAATGCTAGAAGGTGTTGGGTTTTTTTTCTTTGCTGTTTTTTTATACCAAAATAAATACTGATTTCTGCTGGGCCTTTTCTTTTGGGCTTTCAGCCTAAATTTAAGTAGGTGTTTATTCATCAGCTAAGCCTGCAGCTTACAGATGAATCCATCAATGCTACTGAATCGAAACAGTAGGCTGCAATTCTCCCCTAATCTTGTCTTCACAGCAGGACATGGCACCACAGGCAAGAGCTGCTGCTGTAAGGCACTTACACATCCAACTATGACTTGGGTTAGAAAAAGTGACTTTCTGTCGCCAAGAGAAAACACATCCGTGTGGGACCTCCTTGTGAATTAGGTTCTTTCTATTAGATGTACCTTTAACCAAAATATATTCCATCTCATCCACCACCTTAAACTCTTCCTACAAGAGGGACCTTTGCTGGTCCAAATCTCTGGCCAGATAAACTTTGCTTTGCTTTTCTTACATGACGCTAAAAATACCAGAGGACCTGTTCCTTTCTGCATGTACTCACAGACACAGAATCATGACGTAGAAGTCCTGCAGTGAAGTACCTTTGTCCTCTTGCCAGTCTGCAGCAGAGGTGCCCACCTCTGCATTTCAAGTCGTACCACACTATCACATACTTGCATCACCTGTGCCCCACACAGGACTACACAGTACCTGGAATGTCTTTTTCTCTCACCTTCTCAGCATCTAAAATGGAGGTGCTAAAGCATCGATCTTATTTGTCTATTTCAGAGAAGTGCCTAACAGATACTAAATAAATACTTTCAGAGAGTTTGGGAAGGGTATGTGAGGCCTTTAAAATAAAATAAAAAGGAACGAATGAATAAATCATGCCATTTGCCAAGCCTTTTAAGCGCCAGCATTAAATGTTTTGGCCATCAGCATGAAGCCTTGCAAAACTGGTATGAAAGTGTACCAACTCTGGTGCACAACCTGGGCTTATGTGTACTGAGATGGTGATGAAAAACAAGTAATTTGTTACACACCCATATATACAAATAAAGAGGCTCAGCACAGGTGAATTGTTGAGCCAGCTTTTGCAATGCTGCCTGTGCAGTGTAATTGCTAGAAAGATGTCTCAAGTTTTGCACAGTGTAACTCTTCTCGCTTTATTTTGGCCACTGGTGAGCTGGACTTGTGTACGTCTGGGCTGCCGGTGCTGTGGTAACTTCTCCTTCGAATCGTACACTGCTGTTGCTGGGTGTTGTTACATGTGATAAGCTGCAAATTCTTAGACTAATTCAGCTCAGTGACTGTGAGTAAATGTGTGTTTTCCCCCCAGTGGAATTTTTCCCCCAGTGATTTTGCAGTTACGGAAATAAAAGATTTATGGAAAAGCAAATAATATTCTATAAATAGTCCAGTCAAGAAAACAAAAAATTTATTTCTGCTGCTTAACTCTACAGTCATGTTGGTAGAATTTACAGGATTAACTTTGTGTAAATAGTTTCTCTTTTATTTGTGGGATCTGGAACAGGCCACTACACGTATTTTATATTCACAGTTTTACCAGGAGAGCTGTGTTGTTTAGCTAAAATGGCCTGTATGAATCACCCAGGAGTAATCAGGGATTACTCCTGGTTCTTGTGTGGCTGAGCCAGTTTGCATAATTAGGAAAGAGATGTATGGAGAAGCTACTGGGCTTTGGAACCTCTCTGGGTTTTGATCAAAAGCCCACTGAAGCCAAACCCCTCTGGCTCTAGTCATCAGGCTTAGGCAGCAGTAGCAACTGAACAAGATAAGGCAATTTTGGAATCAATTAAATCTACCTTTCTGAGTTTTCCGTGTCTAATCACTGAGAATTGGAACGTAGGCTGCCTGTGCAGTGTCCCGCAGACACAAGGCTGTTGTAATTTCAGTAACAATGCAGCCACTTAGAGGTAATTTTTCTACTGGTGTGTCATCTTAGCTGTATTTAGTATGTTTGTGAGAATAGAGTTATGATGACTTTGGAGCCAGGCTGTTCTGAAAAATGTTTCAATCACTCCAGTAGGCCATTACATGGAAGGAATGCTGTTGATCTCCTTGGAGGCTCGACACTGTGACTGCAGGTCGTCTCCTGGCACTCAATCTGCAAGATGTGAGGAAAGCTCAGAGGGCTCAGGCAGCTGAGATGGCATTGGCCTGAAATACCTGGGCTGCTTGAGAGAGAGCTTACTTGTGGTGCCACCACCCTTTCTGTGTGATCCAGCCCACTGTTTTGCTCTTTTGCTTTTCTTGGCTACTGTGTGTTTGACCTACATCAGGCTGCTAGGATGCATCTTTGGGGAGAGGTCTTTCAGTATGTGCCTCTTCAGCTGCCAAGGCCTGACTACGAATGCTGTATCTCTAGGAGACATGTTATTCCTGCTGGAGAGGTAAAACGCTGTAGGATTTATCCCCTTACTATGAAGTTAACATTGATGTTTGTGAGTAACCATGAGGATTACTTGTTTATGAAATAAACAGATTTAACCAAAAATGAAGGAAGTGCAGTTAAGCTCAGGACTTATCAGGAGAAAGGGCTGTGAGAACAGCTGGGGAAGCACCAGGGGATGGTGCCTGGGGAAATGCTGGAATCTGGCAGATCCGTTCCCTCCAGGCCACAGCTCATCAGCTCTCCAGCACACGGGAGGAGCGAATGGGAAGCCTTGTGCCCTGTAGGAGTCTTGCAGCTAAAACTGAACCTGAACAGCTTTGCTGGCAAACCTACTGCCACTTTTTTAGGCATAGCCAGTAACAATGCCTGAAAAAGGATGAGCTGCATCGCCAAAAGGGTTTTTGTGGTGTACAAGTACAGTTTACGTGCAAGTACTGGACACAAGATTCTATGAAATGGGTATTTTTAATCTAATTCACTGCATCTATTTTCTGTGTTCATGTGAGTAATTCTGGGAGTTCCCTGGTAATCATATGAAAAAGGGTTTATAGGATCAAGTCCCCAGGGCTTAGTCTCATAAGATGCCAAGCTGTCTTACCCCAGCAAAGGAAAGCACCTGAGCTTGGGCTTTAAGAACATGAGTGATCATTTAGTAATTAACGTGACTTGTCACATGCTTAAAATTAAATCCACATGTAAAGTACCAGGCTGGACCAGACTTGCAGGTTTGGTACTCAGCATCCTCCAAAACAGAGCTCAATACAGTCACTGGTCTACTAGGTCGATGGTATAGTAGAACCTAAGCACTGCTTTATAAAAGAAAATATTTTAAAAAATAGCAAAGAAATATAATTACATTAAAATTTTATTTAAAAAACTTATTATATTTCATTGTTCTCCTGACACATAGCCAATTAAATAATTTTGTAGTATGAAATATTATAATATTTATAGGAGTTATTTCTCTGGTGCATAATATAACAGAATGAGGAATAAATGGCAATATAACATTTAGTACATGCCAAGCTTTATAGAATTGCTGAGAGTAGAATGGGGACTATGATGGCTTCCCTCCCACATCTGTGTACCTCCCACAACCTTCCCTGGTGGAAGTCTTCAGTCTGTCATTCCCATTCTTTGGAGTAAACATTTTACAGCCTCATAATCATCTTGTACCTGAGAGATATTAACTATGTTTTTGCTAGATTATGATTCATTTCAATATTCCCTGCATTTTGCATTTGATTGACTAATAATTTATTACAGGTGGCCTATGCTTCAGGATTCTGACACCATTAATGTTTGCCATGGCATCCATTCCCAATAATGAACTCTTTGGGGGAAGGAGGGTCGATGCAATACATGTTGGAATAGAAATGGGTTTTCTGTGCAGTGTCTTCTAGACCAGAGATCTCACTTATGGTGCACTTGGAGCATGGTTCCCCTTAAACAAGCCAGGTAATTTAGGGGTAGGATATTAGCTGTTGTAGGTGGGCAGTCCTATTAAAGACTACAGCAAGCAGCAATTTCCACCAGCTAAAGCTATGGCTCTTGATGCAGGAGAAAGGATGGAAACTTTACTTCTCTTGGTGGAAATTATGCCCTTTTGAATGCATGTGATTACCCTCGGCAAGTATGGGATTGATATCTTAGAAAAACATGTGTCATGATTAATATCCTATGCATATCCTACCGATCCGTAGTGAAAATCCTTTTGTTGTTGGACTAAAATAAAGAGCATTGCATGATGGGAATAAAAGACAAATTTTCAAAGCTGACTCAGATAGAGTGCTAAAACTACATTTAAACACTTGAAGCAAGTAATTTCTTTGTGTTTTCGAGGGATGGTGAATGCTTTTATCTTCTCATGATTTCCTTGTTGCAATGTCTGTGAATGACACAGTTACAGATATGTGCTACTCTGACAAAGTGAGGTTCATGGTTACGGGAATTTCTGGAGTGATGCTAATTTGTAAGTGATGCTATGGATACATCTGCCATGTAATGCTCATTGCTTAAGTGAGGTAGCAGCACAGCAGGAGAACTGGTAACGCAGAGGCTGTATCTGTGAGCAGTGCTATAGACCAGGACAGTATCAGCAACAAAGACACTATTAACTAAATAGAAAGGACTCGGGATTAAGTGCTTTGTGACTCTGAAGCTGCTGTACCAGGGCTGGCATTATAAATATACTTACAGTATATTCTTCCAGGGAGCTTTCTGTTAATACCTGAGTGGGCAAAATAAAAAAAAAATTAACCTCTCTCTGCTAAAGAGGATGCCCCAAGTACATCTGGACTCTCAGCAAGTGCTACAGATGGAACAAGAGTGCATCCAACTTTTTTGTTTTGCCTTTCAGTCCTGAATCTTAATTAGTTCCCTACTGCTTTAGTACATGCACAACATTTTAATAGTCATAAGGACTCACTCCAATCCACATTGCCGTTTCCACAATTCCCTCCTTCATACCAGTAGCAATTCTCTGCCCCCCCACCTCACCCTCACATTTAGGAATAGTGTAAAGAAAACTAAATAGCCAAGTGTGTAGCGGTAGATTGATGAGGTTGTCACACCATTCTCTTCACCGTTTTCTTCCAACCTGCACTGTGCTCTAATAGATGGATGATTGCTGGGGGAGAGAGAGAGTTAGCAAATCCCACAGCCAGATGTTCAGGGATGGACAGAGCGACCTTCTCAAGGAACCCAGAGGACTATAGCTGTGTCCTTCTGAGGGAGAAGGACAGTCAGGTGCCTCTGGCTGCCTGTGTTTATCTCTCTTTTCAAAAGAAGCACAAACGGGCTCAGCATGGCTGCAAGGATGGATGTTTTTCAGTGCATCGCGGGAAATGACCAGTCATCCGTCTCTTCACTGTGTAGTCTGCCTGCAGCCATCAATCTTGTAGCCCAGCATGGCAGCTCCTTTTGGCTCAGTTTGGCTCAATGTTAGATGAACAAAGGGAAAAAGAAAGCTGAGGAGAAGGAGAGGAGAGAAGAGCAACTATTCTCCATTTCACTTTGTTTTCCCCTTGCATTGCTATCTCTCCCTCTTCCCCGTTATCATCTATTGTCCCTGTGTTTTGTAAGGTGTGAAAATGTATATTCAGGACCTAGGAGTATACAATATTTCTCTGTTAGCAGAGAGGAGAAAGGAGAGAGATTGAAAAGACATAATTCAAGGCCCAGAGCTTCCATTTTTCAGACTTTTCTGTGGCAGTTTTCAGAAGAAGCATGCCCTAGTTTGCTGCAGCAGACAAGAAGGTATATAGTAGCATTCTTCCATCTTGCTGTTTTTCTCCCTTGTTCTTCCTCATTCCTTCCTCCCTGCCATGTTAGTGTTTTCAGGTGTGTCCTTCATCCCTCCATTCCTGTTCTAATCAAAAGGCAATCAGCAGAGCCACTCAATGGGACTTTCTGGATAAAGGTACGTACTGATGCCCAGAGCCATGATGGCAGCTCCTGTCAGCAACTGCAAACTTGCTTAAGTCAAGGCTGCTTGATGAAACAGTGCTGAGCTGCGCAGGCTTTGCACAGGCTGCCTGACCTCATCCAGCACTTGTGCTTCCTACTGTGAAACCAGAGGTCATGACAATATCTTCAGTGGTATGCAGCCCATCAGAATAAAACACATTCAGATATGTCTGCTTGTACACTTAGTACTGAATTAGCCAGTTTCAGCACTGAACTCATGTGGGCCAGTTTTTGTCTGAAATACTCAGATTTTATGTACTTTGAGTGAGGCTGAAAGGGAAAGAGGTGTGTGAATACACTGCCTGCTGGACTCCCGTAGCTAGGGTCAGCTTTTTTTCCACAGTGAGCTGCAATGTTCTATTATGTTTTCCCCTAGAATTCTTGCCTCTGGATATCATAGCAGATCACATTTGGCTTAATTTGTAGAAGGATTATTTAGGATAACATTGTTTCCCGTAGCACTGTGTTGTTTGTTTGACGTATTTTTAAAAATGAGTGATTGCATTTACTTTTTTATTTTTCTGGTTGATCACATTGATCTAAGCATCAGGCTTTGAAAGAGCCAGGCTCCCCTGAAGAACAGTGGTAGGAGGTTTCCGTCTCCCACTTTTTACTGTAGGCAAAGAACTGAGATCTCCTAGCCACGCACAGGGACGAACTACGCTCTGAGACAGAGAAAGAGAACTCTGTAAAAGCAAATACTGGACATAGAGCTCCCTGAGAAATCTTTACCTGCTCTCAACCCAAATGTGCCATCTGGAGTGAACAGACTTATGCCAAGATGGGGGAGATTTATACCGTCATGGGTTTAAAGAGCTGCTCTGCCGTAGCTGCTGAGGTGTTGGTTTGTGGGTTGGGGTTTTTTTCTTTTTTTTTTTTTTTTTTTTCCTTTTTACCATTGACCCAAAGCATAAACCCTCAAGGAAAAAATTTGTTTGGTAAAAACCAGTTTCTCCTCCTCCACACCTTACATGAGCAGGCTTTTCAAGTGGGCACAAGACCTTTCTGAGTGGGGATATTCAGGGAATTCTTTTGTATTTTCTGTACAAAATGGATGGCATTCTTTTATAACCTGTGCATTTAATTGTGCTTCTTTTGAATGAATGGTAATATTTTCTGCCACTACACATTTTGCCTCCCTGCAAAATCTGAAAAAGACAAATCTTGTTCAGGTTGTCATGAGGCAGCCTACCCCAGATGGCACATCTGTGTCTCGGGATGCCCTCTGGCTGGCCTGTTGGCAGGCATTCCCGTGGCTTTGAAGGTCACCTTGTTTACACCTTGCCTTTTCCCCCCTCCCTATTCAGAGTCTTGCTGAGCCTGCAGGCTCGGCTTCACCATCTGCATTTTCTCTGGTGCCATTAATCTTCCTGTTTACCATTCTGTTATTAATTCTAGAGTTCACCTTTTTGTCTAAACCCTTTATAGGCCTCTTGGAATTGCTTGCCTTTTTGTGGCAAGAGATCTGAGCATCTCAGAGATAATTTGCTTTGTTCTTTCCCATTTCTGAAAGGATACCTACTGGCATCTCATGCCATTTTTTGTATTACAAGTCTTCCTTCTTATAATAACATTTTTCACTTCTATAGCTTCATCAGTCAGATGCGTCTTAACATATGAGTAAATATTATCTTCATTTTTTGGAATTTGTGAATTGGCCACTGAAAACTGGTATTTCTGGAAATAGTCTTACTTTTTCAGTGTTATTCTTGGCTGGAGAGAAAATGTGTTTAAATATGTCTTTTTGAGAGCCCGTAGGAGCACCTTACATTTTTGGTGCATTTTATTTGAATGCCTGAATGCTTATGAATATTAAACAAGCTTTACCGAACCCCAGAGGATAGGTGAAGACTATCTGCATTTGACAGATTATGGAAAAGCAAGGGTATCTCTGTTAGAATTTGGCTCAGGATCACTTTGTGGGACAGCAGTGATGCCAAGGGCAGCATCTGGGGTGGTTGCTTCCTATCCTAAAAACATTGCCACCTTGCTTTCTGTTCTTCATTGGTTTATGCAGGGTCAGTTCTCATCAAGCCAGGGATGCTGAAACAGCTCTGCTTGGCATGGCTGACCCTCAGACACTGTGATTGTAGCTCTCCTGCTTCCCAGGCCTGCCCGGCATACAGAGCACTGTCTTCCCACATGCGGGATCAGGACCAGAGCACCTGTAATCTGGCGGAGTGGTGCTAAGCAGCCCTGCTGCACCTTTGCCGGTGCCTCCAGAAGTGACTGGGTGTCTCTGCCTGCTCCCCAGGACTTTGAGTGTTAGAAAGGCCTTGTTAATGGATCTGCCACACCATGTGGAGCCAGCCAGAGCTGAGCACATAAACCCCCTCAGTCCAGAGCACCAGAAAGCGCAGAGCAGGTTCCCAAGAATCACTGCAGGACTCAGATTGGCTTTGGCAGGTTTATCAGCTCTGGCTTAGTGCCGGCTCTGCTAGGCCTGGACTGAATTAATTGGGATGCTTGTGCACTGCAGCTGAGAGATAACTGCATTACAGAGATTTATCTGCTACTGAAGGTATCCCCTCCACTGTCCTCGATAAGGAAGAGAAGCTATGCAGAATCTCACAGAATTTGCAGCAAAGTTGGCATGGCTGGCTTTACACATGATTTATGTATGAGGTTGTGTTTGGTACAAGTGTTTTTATTCAGTTCTGTCACATATAGTACAGTTGTTTGCAGTGGTGGTCCACTCCCTGTTACGCTTTGCAGAGCCTGCAGTGCGGGGTGACTGTCCCAGCTGTGTGGTGTGGGAGAACTGGTGTTTGCTGACAGGTGTCTGGTTAATAATCAGATTCCGGTTCTTTGGATAGATCAAAAAGCCCATTGTCTATCTGTGTGAATGATTCTATATGACTACTTGCAGATAGGTAACCCAAGTTGTTAACTTATTCCAAGCAGACCAGAAGCCCTGTTAGGGTGATGCAAACCCAAAAGCAATAGGCTTTTCACTTAGGGATTTTCTATAAATTGTATCAGTTACCCTGCCTTTGTCCCTCAATATTGCCTACAGTGTTGCCTGATGCTGCAGAAGTCCCGGTGCGTTGTAAGCTCATCTAGAACACAAATGTGAGAGTGACCAGAACACAAATGAGTGCTATAAAAATGCTATTGAAGCTATTGGAGATGTTCCTGAATGGAGACGATTTGAGCCCTGAGGTTAGTTACTTGATCCAGGATTTAGTATGATATTGTAATATGGCAGTCTTTGAGAAGCAGGTACAGTGTATTGTATGTGACAATGATTTATATCTATGCTGAAAAATAAATCTGTAGAGAACTTCCAAGAGCCAGCTGACAGGAGGGATGGTTTTTGGTTCTTTCTTTTTGGCATGTGTTTTTTTTGGTTTTATTTTGGTTTTTTTGTGTTTGTTTTTGGTTTTTTGGGGGGTTTTTTGAGAGAGAGATTTTATAGAGGCATTCTAGTCTGTCAGAGAAATACAGTTGCTTGTAAAGTCCACATTTGATAGTGAGTTAAACTAAACAACGCTTAACCTTATGTTTTCTGCAGTGTTCTGCAGCCGTATTTCTTCCTCCTGTTGTCTTGTAGCCTCCTGGGACATTTTTTAACTAGAGGCTGATAGAAGCTTTCCCTTGGATGCCTCTATTAGAGTCATCTTCTAATTTTTCTGCAGTTATGCCCAGGCTAAAGAGCGAAAGTGTACAATCCCATCCATATCAGAGCTTCGTCTGTCTTTGCTTTCTCCCCTTGCCCTCTGCTCTCTTCCAACCTCATCATGAGACTACTGGCTTTGTAGGAGGAGGTGCTAGGGAGATACTGGGATTTTACAATCTCCTAGTGCTCCCTAGAGCAAACCTCAGTAGTGCCCAAAATTTGCAACAAGTTTTTACTGAGATTAATTTCAGAGCTTTACAGGAATTTGTGATTCCAACCAGAAGAGGACTTCTTGCTTAATGGCAGAGAGTCTTCCAAACTATTCTTTCCACACAAAATGGTTTGTTTCTGAGGAACAAATACTCTCTTTTTTCAAGTAGTCTTCCTTCTGTAAGTGGTTTATTACTGTCTTTGTACTCATCATGGCCCTGTTTGTATTGAGAGAGCAGTAACATACATGAGGTTCAGAGTGGGATTGGTGGGAGAGACAAAGAGTTACTGGAGTAGCCTTACAACCTCCAGTATAGCCATGGCTATATTGCAACTTGGATTAAAAATACAGGGAATTTGATGTTTACTACTTGCTAGGGACATTTGTTTAGCTTTATGGACTCATTGTGAGAGTCTGTGTTATCAGTAATCTGTCTCAGCGGAGGCCTAGGGCTGGGCTGACAGGAGGTTCTGTATGTGTAGAACTGGCAGTGGCAGGTTTGCTACAGATGGGTGCTGAATTGCAGTAGAGTTGGGAGAAAAGGGTGGGATAGCAGGGACCATGGAAGGTCAGGACTAAAGCATAACATAAAGCCCCTGGGACAGCAGGATATGGTGCAGTGAAAGAAGGGTTTGAAGATCCAGGTCTGCAGAAGGAATGAAGGTCCATCCTGTGCTGTGCTGGCAGAGACATGCTTACAAAACAAAGCTGGCAGAGCCCTGCTTTTAGTATACCTGGTTCTGGTCGCTGCTGTGAGTTTATCAATTCTAAAGATGCTAACAAGTCACTGTACTGGCCATGAACACAACAAGCAAGCGAGCAAACAAGGTAAGGAGAGTGTGGTCATGCACACACAGAAAAGCTACAAAATCCAGCTATTCACATACGCCATTGTCTCCCCGTTCTTTCTTAAGGGATTCCATCCCCCATGCCCCCACCCTTTGCACTCTAACGCTATATTTGTGCCTTGGAGATGTGGAGATGAGCGTATGATGGATGGATGGATGCTGCTTGTCTGGGTTTTTCACCACCATTTCCCCTGGGGCACTCTGTCTGCTGGCAGAGAGCACCATCCCAAAAGATGGTATCTTTTGCAAACTCGACAGCTAACAGACAGCTTCTCTCTCTGCATATTTCCCCAAAGAAGAGCAGGCTTAATCTGGTTTTTATATGGCATACTTCATTATAATCTTTTTGACTTCCCATGTTCCCAATACGCCGTAATAAATAAAACGCTGGGGGTGGGAACAGCGGAGATGCTGAGGCTTCACACTCTTGTGACACTGATAGATTCTCATTTTAAACTGTCATGGGATTTAATTGCTTGCTGAGCCACTGCACTGCACTTTCAGACACATCCTGCCACATCCTCTTAATGAGCTTAGTGGCTGCATTCACTCAGCAGTAGTTCTGTTTGCTGTGAATTAGGTGGCTTTTTTAGACCACCTATGTCATTTTAAAGAGGCAGTGGTTGTTAAGGTAATATCCTTGGATTTATCCATCTTAAACATCGCTTCATGAACTCTTAATATATAGTTTCCTCTGGCACTTTTTATGTTCCAAAAAAATGGCACCAAGAAACAAAAAAGCAAGAATCTATGCGCAAAGTCAGTGTTTGTCTAAGAGGGGTTTTGGAAGCCGGATTGCTTTGGTTTGCATAGTAGCTGTCTCTGGCATGATAGATCACGCTGGAACTCACCCAATAAGTATCTCTGTTCCCAATTAGAACTGGAAGTGGAGCTGCTTACGAGTGCACAGAGATGATGGCTTGGGTGGCAGCTGCTACTGTGGAGATGGAAATGATCCATTATAAAACAAATACATTGCACTGTATAGAAAAAGGGATTATTGTTTTTAATTTATGTTTCAAAGAGACACTGAAAAGTTGCTTAGCTCCCAATGCATTGTAAACCAAATGTGGCTTATTTAAGGACAAGAATTTGCAGCTATTTTGCTATTTTGGTGAATCAAAACTTGCAAAAGCCCACCATTTTGTGGGATTTGTGAAAATGTGCTTCTTTTGGAGGCAGCAGTTCAGTAGAAAGCAGATCCAGGAATGACGCTGGCATGGGTGCTTGTTCAGATTCTACCATCACAATCTAGGGACCTTGATAAATAGGGAGGTTGCTGCACTGAGCTGGTAAGCAGAAATAACCATGTTAATTTAATCACTATGAAAGGGACTCTGCCAAGTTAAGAAACATAAATTTTAATTATATACACACATATTTAAATTATAATATATGCATAATATTTAGCTGTGACACCAGTAATACCATGGTTTACGAAAACGGGAAGGATTCTTAAATAAGATATTATTTTTTCATTGGTGATTTTTGTTGATTTGACACTTCTATTTTGTATAGTTCTGACTAGTTCCTGGATCTCCTACAGTAACCATGTGCTACTGCATTTGCAAAGCTATTCAAAAGGAAATTTATCTACAAATCTTCTTAAAAATTTTATATAAAAGAGTAAGCTTTTAATTATAGTACCTTCTCTAGTAGTTATTACTTGTAATAAAGATCATGTTCTCTGATATTGCAATGTTTGAAGAGCTTGTGATACAAACTAGATGTTACAATAGAAGGAATTTAGAACAATTAGTGGGTATCAAATGTTATTACCTATATTTTAAAAGTATTTGGATGTGATTCAAAGATTTAAAGACCCATAAATTCTATATGAACATCTGAGAAATTGATTGAAACAATAATTAGATATAATCAGGAAAGCACCTGGGAAATGATGATACAGGAGGTTCTAAGCAACTACTTCTTTTTCCTACCAAGGAAAAGCGTGTCTCGCTAGTTTCTTAAAATTCTTTATATGATACTGAAATAACTGAGAGGTAGGGGGAGTTGACGATTTTCTTAGGCTTTCTGAAGACCTTTGGCGTGTAACAGGCCTACAAAGCGAAACAAAGCATTTTCTTGGGTCAAAACTTTCAGAATAAAAGATAATGAAAGAAAGAAATGTTGCTATAGATAAAGGCTAACAGCTGGTGCATTGAGGTTTAATGCTTGGTTCAGTGTTGTGTAATGTATTAATGAACAAGCTGGAGAGTGGCAATACCTTGTAAACGACAAAGATTTGCGCATAGTGCAAAGTTATTTAGAGTGATAGTGGCTGGGGAGGTCTGTGCTGGCCTCCTTGGGGAGATGTGAATGTGCTTGGTGAGTGGGCAGAGGGATGGGCATTTTAATACAATACCTGTGTGTTTTATTGTATTCCTTATGGGAGTTCTTGTTTTCATTACAAGGTACCTAATTCTTCTGCTAAGTATTCATCCTGGACATTGAAAGACACAGCCTGAGGACTAATCGAAAGAATATTGTAATTCATTTGTTTAAATGGGATATGTGGTTTCTTCTGAAAATGTTTGGTGCAGTATTGGTCTATCTTGGGAAGACTAGTGTGTAATAAGAGGAAGTTCAGAGAGGTTTGTCAGGACCATATGGAAAGCTTCCCACAGTACAATAATAGAAAAATTGTGACTGTTTATCTTCAAAAGGAGAGGAATAAAAAGAAATGACAAAAAAATTTGTCCAGGAACTTGTATTTTTCCTATCTCATAGCCAGAACAAGGGGTCTGGCAGTAAATAAAGTGAAACACTCCTTTCAAACCATAGTTTAACTGTTGAACTCACTCAGCTGAATTTAATGATCCCTAATAGTGTTTAACTATTCCTGTAGATTAACTGAACTACCTATAAATTTTTGGAGACTTTCATCTCTGGGGATTCAAAAACTGGTTTAGAAACATAAATTCCTGTCTTCATTACTGTATCCTTTACAGAGTAGCCATCTTCCAGGAAAGACAAAATCATTACAAAGATTGAATTCATTACTATGGGGCTGTCTTTGGACCTCTGAAGGTTTTTATACTGTAAACTTTACATTCCAGATAAGATAGCCTCTGCCATTTCCACTTTCTAGAGTCATTTAAGAGCAAAATTAATTGCTACCATTGGAGAAGAAAATGGAGTTGAATGGCATTCAGCTTAGTGGGCAAATGCGAGGCAGCTACACTGAGTTTATTTTTGCGGTATTCCTTACTCACTAACTTAAATTCTTGGTGACTCAATCTCCCCATCAGTAAACCGAACAAAAATATTACCTTACAACGCCTTGTCAGTGCGATGTTAAATTTAGTAATTAGAAAAAGCTCTGAGAGTTTTGGATGAAAAGTCCTCCTGGAGTGTTGCCGTTGGGAAGTAGCAGCAGCACGCAGAACAAACTTGCCCATTAAAGACTGCTGCCCATTTTTGACCTTAAAAATCTACCTTTCCCTCTTATCAAACTTAATGTTCAATATCTCTGGAACAAACAGGAAGTAGCTTTACCTTCTTACACGTTCTACTTATCCCTTATCCCTTCCTTGCTCACTTCCTTTTCTAATGAATTCATTTGATGTATGTATTGGTATCCAGAGACAGACATAGTTTGTCACAGTGAAGATGTTGACTTTCAATGCTCTTGAGCTTCCTTGAAGCTTCTTCTCTTGCTGAACGTATGATAACCTCTTGGGGGTTTTGCAGTCCCACAAGGAAATACTGAGCAGATCCCCTTTTGCACCTCAAAACAGAACTTTGAAACCAAGCCAAGCTGTCAGCCAGAGATGATTATGGAGATTCCTTAGTGACTTCAGATTCAAGTGTTGGGATTTGCACATAAATCAAGTCAAAAATCCCTTCTTTCTGTTGAAGTGTCTGGATCCAGAGGGAGGTACAAGTAGTTCAACAGGGAAATTCAATCTGTATGATTCTCTTTTGACTTCTCTGTCTTTTTTATAGCTTAAGTAAGGGAGAAGTTGGGGAAGAGGCCATAATGGGGTGGGTGTGTAGTTTAATGCTGAAAACAGAGGCCTGATTGAATAGAGCTCCTTGTGATGAGAAGGGGAATCAATTCACAGTTGATCCCATCCCATTGTGTGGGTTGTCCTGGGAGTTTCCTTTAAAATCCCAGTGATTTGGGTTTTCTGCATATTTTATAGTCAGCCTTGCCCTCCATGAATAGAATAGCTTTTCCTGGAATTTTCGCTGGATTTTCTGTGGTTATTGGCTGAGCAGTGCTCTCTCACATCAGAAGACTGGAGCAAGCATGTTGTGGAAGCACTGATCAGGGACCCTGAATTATTTGTTGGCTAAGAGTTTTTCATATACAGAACAAACATATTCCTGGGATGGAATTACCCCCAAGAAACAGGTTCTATTTTACTGTCCCTGGTGGAAGTGTTCACTCATTATTTGGATTGCAGGAGTGATTTTGGACGTTAAAAACACATGAATTTCTGCCCTGCAGAATTTACAGCTCATGGTGATAGAAAGTCAGGGAGCTTCAGGCATACTGGGGAACAAAACACAGTCCTAAAGGATGAGAATTGGACAGAGCTGTGAAATAAGGACACCAGATGCTGATTTGTGAGCATCAGTCCTGTACGTTATTATTTATAAATATATTGGCCTAGAGGAGGGAACTCATTTTAGAAGGGAGGGAGTAACTGAGAAATCCATAGCTGGCATTTCCAGGTAAAGAGATGTGCAGGATGTCTCCCTGCCGTAGGGTTGTTCTGAATGAACCCCTGCATTGAGTGGGGGAGAGGCCAGGATCTACAAGGATGGGTGTATTTTAACACTTTGCTAAAATTAATGTGCTGTGTTTGTCTGTCCGCTGCCTCATAATCTAGTAGCAGCATTTGAAAGGGAAATAAGGCTCTGTTACTTTGCTTGTACAGCAAGTTGCATCAAGCTTTCTCGTAAACCCACAGATTTTGGAGCCCAGTGCCTTCAGCCTGTTCCTGAGCCAGCCTTTGGCTCTTTCTGCAGTGACTGGGTGTTGTCCTGTTTTATGGGCAACTTTGCTGACTGCGTTTCTTCACTGGTGTAGGCCCATTTAAAGCCAACTGGAGATTTTATCAACTCAGTGTTACATGAAAATTCAAGACACATTGCTTTGTTTTTCTACGTAAGTTCTCAGCATTGGCCCCACACACAAGCTCTGTGCTTTCTCACACATGGAACATGCCTTGATGCAGAAGCATGAGGGCTGAAGTTATGCTCTATAAATTGTAGCGGATGCTAACTTGCATTAAACTCTTTTCTTCTTCAGCAGACCAGATTCTTCATTTCTTTTTTCTTTCAGTATCTTAGAAAGTCCTGGTTTTATTCTTTCTTTGAAATGTATGGAGTTTACACAAAGGAGAATGATCCCCACCCCCCCGTTTATTTCCTCCTGATACAGTATGTCCAGCTTTTTTTTTTTTCCTCTGTAAGCAAGCATAGCAATTGAAAAGGTATCAGGTTTTCAGTAAGATAGAAGTGAATCTTATATGGAGATCCTTAGTGGTTAAACAAACTTGAAGAACTCTTCTTCAAGACAGAAAAAAGCTTGAAAGTCTGTTAGTTGTCTGCTTGGCATCTCTGTCCTTCTGCTTGTTAGCTCTTTGGGGGAGACACATACAGTGAGTGTGTTTTGTTTTTCAGAAGTTGATCTGCCTCTGAAAAAAGATGGATTCACCTCAGAAAGTACAACTCTGGAAGCTTTGCTGCGTGGAGAGGGAATAGAGAAAAAACCAGACACTAAAGAGGAAGACACTATACAAGAAATCCAGGTAAACGAGAGCATCATGCTCTGACATCGGGGCTCGTGTTTAGCATTTGTCTCTAAGTCTAGCAGTCTTTTGTCCTGTGGTAGAACACTGCATCTGTTGATAGATGTGTTATTCTACTGCCAAACCTTTGTGCTACTCTGCGATGCTCAAAATGAACTCAGGATCTCAGACACTTCTCCTGTCACAAGAATCTCTGTTGCTTGACTGTGTCTGCACAGCTCCTTTGTTGGAAATTGTTTTGGAGCACTATGAGATAATTATATATTAAACTGACAAGCAGAAATGGGTCCCAACTATAAACTGAATTTTAGTGCCTCACATTTAAAGTGAATTTGGACATGGATTTGAATTTGGATTCACAGCTGCTGACTGTAGACAAAAACATGTCATTGCCTTCCCTGTTTTATGAGGTTTTTTGTTGATTTTTTTTTGGTTGTTTTTGTTTCTGGTTTGTGTGTTGGTTTTTTTTTGTGGGTTTGTTTTTTTAATACTAAGTAGTGTTCTGGAGGTATACAAGAGCAATAATTAAAAAACTCATAACCTTAATTATCTCAGTTATTAGTGATGCAGGTATGAGAAATATTGCTTCTTCACATGCATTATGGTTTGAAAGTTATTTGTCAAGACTCCATTTCATCCTTCAACAATTGGAAGTAGAAATGCAGTTGTAGGTCTCTCATAGAAGAAATTCAGCTAATATAAAGGGTTTTTATATAAGTCCACGTCACTTTTAAAGGCATCTTAAATCACTGGGAAAGTGGGCCTCTCCTTCAGCTGCACATCTCTGGTGGTGCTAAACCACCACTGTGCTGTGAGTCTGTTACAAGGATTTTAGTGAGAGTTATTAGCAGTGTGCCAACCTTGGTAATTTTGGCTGAGATACAACATGTTGCATGTACACCTAAAACTACTGAAAGTTTGTGGGGGCAGTCCCATGCCAAATGAAACAAGAGCATGGGCAACAAATCTGTATTCCTTGGAGCTCAGTCCTACTGCTCTGTTTGCTAGAAATTTTACACATATAGGGGCAGCAAAATTAGCTCTCCCATTCCCAGTTACACAGGTAAAGGCGATCCATCGAAGAGGAATCACCCCGTGCTCACGGAGTGGGGAAAAGCTTGGCATGAGGCCTTCTCTGCGTTTGCTGCTTCAGGAGTGTATCTGCATCTATTGAGCTGAGAGCTCTAACCAAAGATCTGTTCATACCTGCTTCCTAGGCCACAAAAAGTCACGGTGCAGCATCCTTGAGATTGACAAGTGTCTTTTGAATGTTGCTGTGTGATCTGAGCTTCCAAATTATCCCCAGCAACAGTCCAAGGAAAGAGACTTCAGAGATGGTGGAACTGACACAAATCCAGGCATTGCAGCGCAGGGAGAGAGTGCCAAAAAAATAAAATAAAAAATTAAAAAAAAAAAATAATATAAAAAAAATAAAAACAGCTAAACTCCTGTAGCTGTGCTAGTTTCATCAGAAAAGATGCAAAAAGCATGTCTTGCTGCTTTTTTTAATGCAAACACAGCTTATCTGGATTCAGTTGTACAGAACAATGATTGCCAAAGCCTTTACTAGTAGCCAGCTTTCAGTGTGTACTTTGGCACCTGGCAACTAGACTGTACCAGATCAAAATCACAATTAGTGCTTTTATCGGTATGACAAATAAGAGAGCACAAATCTCCCTTTTGTTCCTTTTGCATACTTGTCTGTGCTGTAACTTTAAAGGGCGCAGCCTCAGTGGTGGTGAGAGTGAGCAGGTGGGATAGACATAATTGTACTTCCCGCATTAGACCCAGCCACTCTCAAATTTGTAGTATCTGTCAGGAGAAGACAACTTGGTGCTTAGGTGCACTAAAGTACACAGTTTTAGAGAGACAGAATTGGAAAAGTTACTCTGCTAAAAAGGATAAGCATTCCCCCCCTAAATACGTGCAGTCATTGGGACCTCCTGTATAGTTGGTATTTAACGGGGTTGAGGATTTTGCCCTACCTTAAATTGGTATTGAACGTGTGTCTCCATTGTTTGCTGGAAAAGGGTTAGAATAGCCTTTTCACCATGCATCAGAAAGGTTATGCCCCTTGAATCAAGTATTAAAGTCATTACCCTGGCAGTCTCACCAAATTCACACTTCATTACTTATCATCTCTTTCCTAAATTGGTTCTTCAATTTTAAAGGAAAAAAGTGGTTTGTAATGTTTTTTCTTAACTCTAGTGTAGTATTACTGTTGTCAGCTAGCTTCTTTCCCTCCCACATATGATGTGGTTGCCCCTGTTTGTTTTTTTTCTGAGATACTTTAAGATAGGAAGCAATGTAAAAATAAAAACTCTTATCAGTAAGTTTGCTTATTTTCTTACATATATATTTGCTTATTTTCTTACATACATTCTTAAATTTCCTACAGTCTCCTCATATACAATGTTTTTCAAGGGCTTCAGTTTCCAAAGATGAAGTCAGTTAGTGTATGCAATTGTATGAATTTTGAAGGAGCATTTTACATATGCAGAACTGGAACCTGCTTAACTTTTACACCCTCTAGTATTTAGTGCTGTAGTATTATGTGAAATTGTATGGTTTGACCTCATTTATAGCCTCCTGAGATTTAAAAAAAGAAGCAAAAATCAGATGAAGACTTGATCCTTTACCATGTTCTAAAAGTTGTTAGTACTTTTAAAAAAATGCACTGACCAATATTAGTCTTCCAAACACAGAATTTTTGAAATGTGAAATTTCTGTTGTATTCTTTCCCACGAATTCAGAATTTAATGCTTGAGGTATGTCGAAAGGAGAGAAAGAAGCTGTGGTTTGCTCCTGTTCTCCCTCTCCTGGCTCTCAAATACCTGTTAAGTAGAAGTTAGAGAGAAGGGACAAATAAAATAAGACTGAAAAATGTGCCCATCAGTTTAATGTCACCAATCTGGATCTGCATCATGGCTGCAGGTTTCAGTTTAAATGAATGTTGGCATGGCAAAGGTAAGTTAGTGGTTCAAGATTAGTACCTTGGAAAATGGCACAACACCATGAATGGCAGGAGTGGCTGCTGCCCATTTCTGTATTCCTAGCAGACAGGCCGAGGGTTGAGGGGATTTCAATGGGACCTCTTCCAACATTAGTGTTGTGATGACTTGTCTTGCCTTTGTCTGTGGATGTCTGACTTGTGTGTGTTTTCATGCAGGATGGCCGGCCTGTGTTGGGTTCTATAGAAATTACATTTCAAAAGATCAAATTAAAAGGATTGAAATACCATGGCCCAGTCATCTCACAGTTATATGAGCTGATGAATTATTGTTCCTATTAAATAATTAGTAGAACAAACTATTGCTATTGGTCTTGTTAACATCAGTGAGACCTGTAATTCCTCGGCACTGTTATGCAGCAACCCTCTTGCTTCTGGATTAAGGTTGTACCTGTGGTGCAAGCCTTGAAAGACATTGCCTTCTAGATCCATTCTGGAATATGTGGAGGAATTTTCTCTATTTTTGCTAAAGAAAGAAGATTGTGGGATATTGAGGAGAAAAACACTGAATTCTTGTATTCTAAAAGTGCATTCTCAACATTAGGGAAAATGAAACACTTGAAGGTCCAAGAAATGAAAATAAAAAACCCATGCAAACAAGTTCCCAGGCAGGGCCTGCAGTTATGCATACTAACACTTGTCCTGGAATATTGGTGCTCAGTGATGCCACTTTTTTTCCTAGGAACCTTTTTTTTCTAGTTGACTGATATCAGTAGTATATTGTAATAAGAACTCCCTGGAGATCTGAGGGTGGAAAAGAAAAGAATTTTGCTTTAGTGGAAAGTAGTGGTGGTACTGGGATCTGATTTGCCATTATAGTAACTTCCTCTCCTCTTCTAACCATTCCTGTTTATTGTTCAACCACAGAGGGTTTTAGAAAATGATGAAAATGCAGATGAAGTGAATGAGGAAGAAGACTTGGAAGAAGATATTCCAAAACGAAAGAACAGGCCTAGAGGACGGGTAGGTGGAGAGTTTATTGGAATGGAAAGGAAGGAAGCAAACCTCTGCTTTCTAGTATATATTTGTTATGTGTATTATATATGCAAAATGTGTATTGATGAATATATAATACTGATAATATTATAGTAATTTTCAGTCATGTGGTGATAGATTTTTAATATTTTTTTCAATTTATTTTTGTGAATAACCAAGGCAAAAAAGACTATTTTGAGAGTAAAAAGTTGGGGAAATTTATTTTAGTGCTGTATTTACAATTGTAAACTGTAATAATTATGATGACATCCTGCTACTACAACGCTCCTTAAAACAACATTTGCTAATTACAGAAAAGCAACAAATTCAGTCATGACAGCCAAAAATGTATTAAGTAAAGTAACTTGAATTATGTTAATAAGTTTTGCAGCTTTCTCCAGGGTAGCATTTTGTGGCTGATGTTGGCCCTCTTGAGCCCACGGCAAATCTTCCATTTGCTTAAAATGGGCAATATTTTATCCTTAGGGGACTCTGTGTCCCTTCTTTTACCTAAGATGTCTTCACAATTCATCAGGGTACCAGTCAAGTAATGAGGCCAACATTTTAAAACTTGGAATCAACATTTTCAATTTTGGCCCCGTGAGCCAGGCATCTAAATGAACATAGTTCTCAGAAGTTTTGAGCATTTTCATCTCTCTTTGGCTCCAGTGGATCCTGCAGGGGCACAGGAGCTCTAGAAAAACCTTTGGATGTGCTTATAGAAGTCAAGCAAGAAGGGCCACATTTTAGGCCAAATGAGCAGAAAATAATGACTTTTGAATGAGAGACATGAAACCACATTGAATACTCACAATGTACTTATGCATCAGACCCTCTCTTTTGGTTTCTTCTGTTGTTGTGTTGTTTCAGTTTTCTGCTCCTCTTTGTTTTGGAGCTGAAGTCCTTTAATATAAGATCAAAGCACTTTAATAATTGGATAAGTATATATTTCATCTTCCTTATTCTCAAAATCACCTGAACCAGTTTCTTTCTTTCTTTCTTTCTTAGCCAAAGACCCCCACCTGGAAAAAAATTTTCCAGAAAAATGTAAGTTTCAGAAAATTTGTATGAACCAGTAACCAAAACCAGGAGATAGAATCAATACATGCACACAAGCTTGATTGTAGTGATCAACTAATATTCCAGGCTAACAATTCTTTTCTAATAAGTTGCTCTTACATAAATTGCGCATGCTGGTTAGGGTGAGTGAAAGGAAGTGAGTAGCTAAAAGAGAGACACTCCTCAGGAGAAGGGAATTTGGTGTATTCATATGTCCTAGACCTACACAAACCAAGTCCTGAAGTTACTGTTACATGCAAAGTTTTACTTCTTGGTTCAGGAAAATGTTACAGAATAACTCCATTACTGTAGTGGAGGGAGCTGGAGGGTACTAGATTTCCCATTCATTTTGAAGCAAAAATTTATGTGTTATTTTCTGCCCTAGAACCTGACCCCTATTCAGTACAGGAGCAGCAGGATCTTTTTTTCTTGCAACTAACTCCTGCTTTGCTAGCGCCCTGGCTTCTTTCCGTGTGAAAAAAGAGTGCCAAATACTTCGAGCAATTTTAGTTTTTATTTGATGGCATCCATAACCAAAGCAAAATGTGATAAAAATTAGGATTTCAAAATTAGGGCCAGGTTATCTAGCTGTTGAAAACTGGTACGCCGGAATTGTCTGGTCACAAGTGTTTCACCACTTTTCTGAAAGCAGCCCTTTTCTAATGTGAGCCTGACCCAGTATAGGGAATTGAGGCTAGGGATATGAAATTAGGGGACATGAAACCTGGGCAGCTCTTTGTTTCTGGGAAGGAGTGGCTAGAGTATTTTTAGAGGGCAGAAGAGGGGAAGGACATGCATAGGAAACTAGATCCTGCCGAGTGTGACCTTTGGGGATTCAGAGAAGGAGTAACAGCATCAATGCAGGATTAATGCGGTGGAATTACTGCTCTGGACTTTCCAAATTGCACATGCCCCTTCTTTTCCCTACAGCACGATTTTATTTTTAATCCTGGACTCTCCATCTGTCCCTTTGGCTACTCTCTCTGGCTGCTTCAGGGCTGCTTCAAGGCTGCTGTGCCATGGCTCCCAGGCCTCACACGTCAACTCTTGTAGTCTTTGCTGCATCCCATCAGGAGAATGAAGGCAGTCATGGATGACTGAATTCAACAGCCTGGAGCACTGACAGCAAGCACGGGGTACTCAGTTTAGTGCCTCCGGGGCAGCTGCTTGGTTTCCTTTCCCCTCAAGGCTAGCCCTGAAATCGTGGGGGTGTTAGGAAGGACACTGAAGGCCAAAGAGGTGGACTTACAGAGGCAGCTTTTTAGTATCTTTGCTGGACTGGGACATTGTGGTAGGAGCTGGAAAGGGTAGTTTGCTAGGAGATATGAGACGAATGCAGCTGCACCTGTACAGATTGTCTGCTCGTCAGCTGGATATCCCATGGGACATTTTCAAAGGCACTAAAGACATTTAGGAACATAAGTCCCATTGAAAGTCACTGACTTGAAAAATCTCCCCCTGTGTTCACTGCACGAAAAAGTGTATCTGACATGTGGTCATGGCATGAATGGTGTACCCCTGCATTTGTGAAGAGAACAGTTTGAAGGGAAACAGCTGGCTGTAAGACTAGCAAAACTCTGAGCAGCAAACCTTAAATTGCCATCTTATTCTGAAAGGTACCTATGTAAAAATAGTACCTTCTTACTCAACAGATATGTTCCCAGTGTGTAAATAGAGTCAGAGCTACTGACTAGTGACAAATATATGACTTTACATCTTTTTCACAGCCCTGAAAAGCCAGTGCAGCTGCTGGAATAGGGAAATTAGATCCCAATCCAGGTACCAGCAGAAATATTTATTAAGAGCCAAACACTTGTCTCTGTGAAGACTCTCTGGTGAGTTGAGGGTTGTACAGGCACTGCCATGGACTGAAATGTAGCTTGCAACACATTTTGCAGCAGTGAGGGAAGAAAGGAACTAGCCTGGGATTGATTTCATTGCCCAGAGGGAGTTTACAGAGCTGGCAGTCAGAGAGAAAATACCGCAGACTAGTAAGATGATTTTATGTGATATGGTCAGTAAAGTAGCTTCCACCAAACAGTTGATGCTGGGGCCTTTTCCAGGGTGAAACTGCTTTTCAGTTCACCCTTACAAATCTTGCTCTGCACATGTGTGCTGGTCTGCACAGAGGTCTTTGCAGAAGGCAGAGTTATACTTGTCATACCTAATAGTATTTACCCCTTCCAGACAGCTGAAAATCCATGTTTTTCATTCAGGACTGTGTTAAGAGTTAGCCCTAAGCAATCCCAGGGAAATAATGTGTGAAGGTTTTATAAATCCCTGTTTTGACAGTCTTTGCCAGGCCAGTGTGAAATGTTTCCCTGTTCCTTGTCTTTAATTTCCAATGGAACACAGCTCTAACAGTGCTAGTTCTATTCCAAGTGCATAGAAGAGGGATAGAGTTTTTACATCCCCTTTATGTCTGGGTACTAATACTCTTAGAATTTCTACACCTTCTTCAGCTTTACTTAACAAGGTTCTGTCCCTTTCTTATTTTCACATGCAAAAGCTTGCAGGATTTCAGTCAGGTGGCCTTGTCTAGAGTGAGGAATATCAACACTTTAATAAGAGAAGCAGCAGAAGCAATTCTGTGCTTTTATCCAGGAATAGAGTAGCTACCAGAATTAATAAAGGGCTAGTTAGCCATCAACCTGTGATCACTTCCTCAAACAAAGGCCAAGTCTAAAATGATTGTAATTTATAGACTGTACATTAGTGAACATGAAAGAATCTAAGGCCTTGGCTTAGTTCCCAGTTTCACATCACAAATCTCTCCACCACTGGACAGATACGAGCTGTCCCCTTGTTGGCATCTCAGCTGAGAAGGGTCAGGACCAAGTAGCTTTGATGCTGAATTCTACTCTCACCCCTGGAGGTCAAGACAGAGCAGTCTGTGCTGTGGAGAAACAGAGCTTTTTAGTTTCCAGAGCTGCCAGTCTGGTGCACTGTAGGAACACAGAACTGCAGAGAGACCTTTCTGCGTAATTGTCATTCTTGCAGGTAGCCAGGTAGCCACGTTACCTAATTTTTGCCACTAACTGAGGAAAGCTCCATATTATAATTAGCCATGATATCTTTGTCCCAGGAGGTCATTTCAAAACATTGCTTTTCAGCTAGAAAACAAAACACAACAGCACAGACAACCCCCTTTTGAAAATATTAAAGGAAATAATTTGACCTCTCTTTTATCTGAGGCCTGTTTTCTGGCTGATTTAATGTTTGTATTTTTCCTCTAATACCTGTTCATCTATTCATTCATTCGTATTCAGTTAAGCAAGGTATTTAAGCATCTTCAGAAATGAATGTGTGACGATACTCGACTGAATATGTGCTGGCAGTGACCTACTGCCATGGATGAACAGTTTGGGCTATATGTGGAGAGGATCTCCATTGTATTCCAAAGTCCATTAACATAGTGTGTATCTTAGGAGGTGAAGGGTCAAGATCACCTTTGAGAAACCTGTATGGAAGCTGAGGATTTGTTTAGTTTATATTGCATATTTTTCATAGGAGGGTGAGGGGCACAAGGAGACCCGAGGGGTGATGGAATAATGCTAACATTCCTCTTGTCCTTGCAGGCTCGGGGATCTGGAGGTGGCAGGAGACGGAATGATGCTGCCTCCCAGGATGATCACGACAAACCCTATGTTTGTGACAGTAAGTAGCACCCAGACAGCTGATTCTGCTTCCAGCCTGGTCCTACCAGCTCAGTGCACTCAGGGCTTCATCTTTTCCCTTCCAGCAAAATATTCTGCTGCTCTCTGACTTGCATGTTTGCCACCTGCTGCTGCTGCTGCTCTTGGTGTTTTTGCATGAAGGAAATAAAATTAAATCCTCGGCAAGACTCCACTTCCCTTTGCCCTTGAATAAATCATCTCTTACGTTTTCTTTCTCCTTCTCTTTCTGGCTTCTCTGCCTTTTGTCTTCTTTCCCCCCACGTAAGTTTCACCCTCTATTTCTTTCTCTGTTTCAGATAGTTACAAACAAAAGCATAACTCAAAAATCTCCGACAAAGGTACTTCACCCTCATTGTATCTCTTGATATATTTGGTGATTCTCTTTCCTTCAGTCCTTTTAAAATCTCACTGGGCTATGTTCTGAAGGTCTTACTCTTATCCCTCACTCAGAAAGTACTCTTGTGGCATCATTAAAAGTTGAGCCCTTCTAAGAAACAAATAACATCTGGAATGCCTTGTTTTGATACATATTCCCCTTGAATATGTATGTTGGCCATATTGGTCATGCTGTTTGACATCTTACAGTCAGACTGCAGGTTAAGTAAGGCGTTGCCCCAACTGAAAAATTATACTAGAGCCCAATGCTGACACTGAAGGAGGATACCAGAGTCCTAGTATGAGGGAAGAATCCGGTATTTGTTACACAACGGTCTGAGGTTTTTAAATAGTCTAGTTCTTGGTGCTTTCCTTCTTTTGATACTCTTTTTTTGCTTCACTACGTTATTTCTTTGAAGGGCACTTATCTTACCGACAGGTTCTTTTTTTAAAGCATCCCATCTTAAGGCTTACTGTAGAGCGTACATGCAATTGTAATTTGTGCTACCAGGTGCTTTCTAGCCTATAAGAAAATATCCTAACAAAAGTTAATAGCAGTAGGAGAATAGTAGGAGATCTTAACTTCTGTGATCCAAAACTGATGATTTTGAGGACAACTAGCATCCCACTTTTTCTACTGTTTGCCTATCTCGTATTACTGACCTTAAGTGAATAACCTTTACTATGTCAATCTATGGGGATATTTTCTGCTTATTTTTGAAAACATGAAGAAATAAGGAGCATGCATGGTAAATAAGAACTATATTCCATGTGATGCAATCATATTCTTGTGTGGTGAGACCAAGTGACTGCACCGTACAGTGATGGATATGTTAGGTATTTTGCTTCAGCAAGGTGAATATTGCAAGGGCAGTGAGCAGAAATGGAAAGACTTGCACATGAATGGGACTGTCTAAACACATGATCAAGGAGGAAGAGTCCTTTAAAATATGAAGAGTCAGAAGACTTATGCTGGGGTTAAGTAGCTGTCCTGGCTGGTGTGTTGGAAGCACCAAAATGTGTCTTCTAAAATTTCTCCTATAGCCCAGGATGTATCTTGCTGAAACCCACAGATTTCCTCTGCTGGTATATGAATAACTTTCTTTGTCTCTTTTCTGGAACAGCCTTCTAAATCCAAGGGCACTTGTCAGTGGTAATCATTTGGAATATAATGACTCTTTATTGTCTGATCTTGCACTGCTTTTGGATTTTACTAAGAACTCACAACGTGCATAGTAGTGATTTGCACAGAGTAAATTAAACATTGAAGATATCAAAGCAGGCAGCAGAAATCTGGCCTGAAGTCAAGACTCTCGTACATTGTTGTATTGATGGAATTTTGCTTTGGCTTATGTTTTGGAGCATAAATTTACTCTTTGGTTTTGGAAATATAAACTTTCCTATTTCATTTGGCTGATATATTTCATTTTTAGGAAACTTATAGTTAGAGTCATAGGGAGCTCTGAAATCCAGACTTTGCACAGTGACTCCTCCTTTTCCATTGTAGGTAGCTGAGAAAAGGGTTATGTGATAGCAGAACTCTTTTACCTGACTGTGGAGCAGAAGGAAAGAACTGTCCCAATTGTAATGTCATCATCCCGAAGTACTTTACTGCCCTTGTTAACTTTCTATAGAAATATTACACACAATTAATGATCAATAATAATCCAATTGGCTTATTATCAAAGCCTCTTTTCTACTTGGGTGGATTTCTTAAATCAATTTTTTTCTTTGAAATTATTTGCCAAATATTTTTATAGATAAAACTCAGTCTAATTGTGGTAGGTTAGAAATTGGTTTGCAGAACTCCATGTGCAGATGTTTTGGGCAGATAGGTTTGTTTTACCTGGAAACATGCAGGTGGAAAACAGTGAATGTGTTCCCTGTTTGGGAAAACTTTATTCCTTCAATCATATTATTGGTATTAAAAAATTACCTTAATGGGTCAGCAGTTTACTTTTTCTGTATAGTATTTAACTTGCCTCCAGGTTACTTTTTCTGCAAGCATTCTGATATTTGAGTTTTGAAAATGGCCACAAAGAAGAAAGGATAAACATAGCTAAACCCAATTAATTTTCATATTAAACTGCATGGGGACAAAAAAAGATTTGTGGTGAAGAACTTTTGTCGACTTACATTCTTGTTTCACATAAATATGAATATGTATCTCCAGATTTTATTAGTAATAAAAAAGTTATAGGAAAAAAGTAATCTGTGTGTCAGTAAGATGATGCAATACCCAGCTGACGCTGCCCCTTGTGTTTGAAGATAGCAATGCTATTCGTGGAAAGGCTTGCCTTTTTTGTAAGAGGCGTTCAGCTATACACCAGTATAAAACTGACTAAAAGTACAGAATTTCTATATGGATAGAAGGTTTGCAAAGCTCAAAATGTTTTGTCATCCTGTGTTTTAAAAAAAAAAGTGGTTGGTTTCTTGTTTTGTGGAATGAAATATTCTGAAATACTTCAGTTGATTTTATTGAGCATACGTTGTATGAGAAGTACAGAATAAAATGTTTGACCAAAGCATTAATAAAATTGCTAGAACAATCACGAAATTCTTTGTTTCATCAAATCACCAAGCAGAAAACTTGTTAGTCAGATTTTCAACCAGTTGCCGTGGATAGTGTTGTGCCTTGAGCTCCCTTGGGATAAATGCTTCGATCGTAAAAGTGGCAGGACAGCCTAGTGCGAAATGGGTGTAGACTGGAAATGGTACCGTAGCCAAATGACTCAGCTGTATGAGACCAGTCCCAAACATAGCTTGAACACCTGGCTGGGACATACAGCAGGTGCCTCAAAAGGCAGTGAAAAGGAGCAAAGCAAAGCTTCTGATGCCAAGCAAGAGAAGTGGAAGATACACCACCCCCACTGTTCATGATAAACTGGGCATGTGATTTTTGAAGGAGGGACGGAGTGAATGAATGAATGAATGAATGAATGAATACCTACATGTCTAATAAGAATTGATGTTATGTCAAATATTCATCTGGGGAACCGTTATTTCTACTAAGCAGTTTTCTTAAAAATCCTTCTACTATTTTCGTAGTGTATGTTGTATATTATATACTACTTGTTAAAAAGAACAACCTTCTCTGAAGTTTTTTCTAAAAACTTGTATTCTGGGTTAAAAGTGCAATCAGCTGTAGCACCTGAGCTTCATGACTTCAAATGTCTACTTCCTTTAGCCAGAGTAGTTAGTTTGTGCTGAATCTCTGCAAGTTATTAACTTTCCTCCTATCCTTCCTCATTTGTCTGCTTTCATTCTTCTCAACTTCCCATGGAGGCATGGGACTATGTCCACCTTTATTTTCTGTCCCTCTATCCATGGAAGATTTCTGTTGCCCATCTCTGAAAGGAATTGTTTCTTTCTTCTCTTGCTACCAATATGTCCTTGTCTCCTTCTAGTTTTATTCCCATATAAACTTCTATTTTAGCATAGCAACTTATATTTGTATTGTATCTTTTTTTCACAGTCCCTCTGAGTCTGAGCTATGCATTCAGATCCATTTTGTGTGCAAAATGAGAGTTCACTGAAACCTTTCTATGATCTCTGATGGATCAGTGACTAATGCAACACTGTATGTACCCAGAGACACTGATCCTATAGTGTTTTATAGAAGCTGATTCTTTTGTCGAGAACTTAATTTTCAGGTTTTTCTAGTTATTTAACGCACATTTCCTCTGCCACATTTTCTCTAGTCCAAGTCTAGAAGTTCTTGCACTGTTCTCAGTGGATAACAATGTCTTCTACTTCTGTAAACAGTTACTGGGACTTCTTCCAGCTGTGTTTTCATCAGCTCTTTTACTAAGCTTGTTTCTTTTATCTGCAAAAACACAAAGGGTGTTTTCTAAGTAGCGGTGGGCAAAACTAAGTTGAATGCGCTGTTCTGAGGATACGAGCACTTCAGAAGAGGAGTGGTTGATACATTTACATGTACTTAGAATTACTTAATGAAATGGGATTTATGCAACTTGCTCTGTTATATGTCTATAAGAGGTAGAGATAGCTAACCTAATGGGTTGTTTAGTAAAGCCTTCATCAGTGCAAGATGCTTCTCTCCAGTGCTGTGTCATGTTTCAGTGGCAAAGGAGTTTTCATACTTGTTCGCCATGTGTATTCATATTTAATATACCGTTTGCTATAGATTCTTGTTCCTTCCCTGTTCAACCTGTTTCTACTCAGGCAGATTATCATATTTAGTCTCCTCATTATACTGCTTTGTCCTGTTTATACTGTGTTTTATTTATTGATATGAGATGTCATATTAATATTTATTAATTAAATTACTATTTGAAAGAATTCTTTGATCAGTGACTCTCATATGATATATTTTTATTATTATTCCAGTATTTTCACCAACAATCCATTTTCTGCATATTTGATTCTTTCACTTTCTATTCCACCCTTTATATTAATGATGCAAGCATTGGGTCCAAACAGGACTCTTTCAGGTGCTTAAATGTGCAGAAAGGTGCCTTGTGAAGGTTGTAAAAAATTGGGCTCCTAATTCTCACTGATTTCAGCTGGAGGTAAAACTAAACTGTTTTCCCTAAATAACTCACTAAGTGCCTATCTGCTTGTGTTGTGCCTTTAGTCCCTAAATGAACACTTTGAACTTGTCATTGAATTACTAATAATTATTCAGAACATTTATTTGTTTTTAAAAATGCTTGACTCTACATCCAAATCACTATAGCTTGAAACATCCTCCTGTTTTTCTGTAAGTTCATCATCCAACAGGGCATGAAAATGTCATTATTTTGAGGCTAATCTTTTTCTTCCCCATTCCCATTCTCTACTAAACGTATTTTAGGTTCTGCCAACAAAAGGCTGGAGTCTTCAGGTAGCTGAAGGGATTTAACATGAACAGATTCCACTAAGTTTCAATTGGTACAGAGCATGCCTCTCTTTTAGTTTCCTTAGAAAATCCCACTTAAATGTTATACTGTTCTTGCATGACTTGCCAAATGCAGTTCCTTGAGGTGTAATCTTTAGGAACTATTTTATTGTATTTGTTCAAAAAGTGACAGCTCTAGTAATTTCCTTGCTAACTTCACCTGTCTTCTTTGTCATCTCCTTGAAATGGTCCTGATCCTGTCAAACGTGTCATTGGTTGTCTGGAAGATTTTCTGGAATACAAAAGACCTACCAGATAAATCCTGATTTAGCTTGATTTTTACTAGTTCTCTGACACTTAACCTGTTGTCTTAATTCTTACAGATACTATGAATGATTCCAACACTACTAAGTGCTGCTGCTTAGGACAGACCTTTGGTTAAAGTCCACAATTTCAAGCTGTTTTGGAAATGCTTTTATTATAGCACTGTACTTTTACATGCTTCTCATAATCTTCCTCATGACTTCAACTTGCCTTTAAACTATTAGCAGTTTAAGCCCTAAATCATCTCCTGGTATTATCCTCTCTAGTGAATCCCTAAGTAGTTAAGCAATAAGATCTAGAATAAGATTATTGTTCAGAGGAACCCAACAAATAACTCTCCAACCGTAGCTGCTATTCTTGGCTTCCATTGACTTCATTATTGGTAGAAAAGACAAAATTAGAGAGAAAAGGACACTTTCTAAATTTTCTTTAAAATATATTGAATAACACATATCTCGAGTAGAGCACATGGTATGAGGGGAACAGAGTTTACTTTGATAGTTGAACATTTTCTTCCATATAAGATACTTGTTCTCTCCTTTGCTCCAGATAGCAATCCATTTATTGAAACGTGCACAGATGTATTGTTGACTTGTGCATGTTTTGCACTGGGGTTCAACATTACTTTGGTCTTAATTCTGCAGATAGATTCTGGGACTTGTACTCTGGGGACACTGAAACAAGGACTATTTACTTCCTACAGAAAATTCCCTATAAAATGGGTTACTAAATAGCTGCTCTAATGCTAGGGATGTATAACATAGTACTGAGCAGAGAGGGACAAACATAACACCTTTCCATCAGTGGAGGTCAGAATGCACTGTTACTGTTTGAGATCTCTAGACGTGCCAGAGTGTGGACACAGCTTTAACAGGGGAGAACATATTACCAAACTAGTACAAAACAAGAAATGTTGTTAATATTTTTTCTTTTTTGGAGTGGAGTGAATGGTAGGACAGGAAGATAACTGCCAGCAGTTAACTCAAAACTTAGTATTTGACAAAGCCCAGCTCAGAAGAAAGAACAGGAGGCAAAGGAGAAAAGCAAAGAAAGCCAATGAGGGGGACAAAAATCAGTGACCAAAAAAAAAAAAAAAAAAAAAGCAGCATGTACTCCCCCAGTTTCCTGTTTCCACTAAAAACATGGATTGTTTCCTTCTGTCTCATACTGGTGACAGATTGTGCAAAATGTATGTGGAGAGCTGGCTGGAACATAGCTCACAGGCTGCCAAGGACCAAATGTGTAACGATTTCAAAATGACAGCAACACAGCCATTAGATATTTGATGAGGAAGTCTTTTAAGTCATAGGTTTCAAATCCCCTTTTTAACAGGGCAAGTATTTTATATTAATTTAACTTACTGAGAAATGTAAACAGAGTGGGAATTCGCTTATCCAAAGAATTGCAGGCTGTTACAGGCCAGAACTTAGAAGAGAACTCTCTTTTATGAAACACTCAATGCTTGCGATTACACTGTCTGCAAATTATGTTTTTCCCATATAACACAGTTGTGTAATATCTTCATTTCAGTCTTCAAATTGGAAGGAAAATAACGTTCATCATAGGAGAGTGTCTGGTGGCCTAATAAAATCTCTCCCTCTTCCCCATTTGTGGCATTTGATCCACACTGCTGTATTATTGCTTACTTACCCAGCTTGTTCCTGAGATGGCATTCATATCAGGTCATAGCAAAAATATATCTTTTGAATGCAGGAGGAGTTGGAGTGGGTTACGTTCTACAAACTCCCGCTGTTTCCGTTGGGCTTGGCTACCTAATTAAAGATCAAGTCAACTTTCTAGTGTTGAGATTCAGGATGAAATCTACCACATGCAAGTATGATGAGCCTATCCAGCAAGGAAAATTAAAGATAAAAAAGTCAAAGCTGCTGTAAGTCAAGGCCACTCGGCAAAGATTATAAAAGGCATACTCTCACTTGCTATGTGTGAGCTGCATAGCATTAAGAACTAATCAACAGCACACGTTTCAGAGTGGGAAAACCAGTTCTCATTCTGCTTTTGTCAGCTCCGAGAGTGAGAAAGATGTGGTGTAAGCACTGGTGTGGATGCTGGAACTCAGGAATTCCAGTCCTGGTAATGTCAAAAGATCACTGTGTGGGCAACTCAGCCCCTCTGTGGTTCTCCTTTTTCAGAAGTGAAATGAGAATAGTATTTCCCACTCAGGACTGTGGAGGAAGATTAATTAACGTTTGAAAAGGCAGTCTTGCAGTGGGAAGAGTTATGTAAGAGCCAAGTGTTTATTAACGATTGCCCTTTTATAGAAACTACTTCTTAGCACAGTGATATGGTAGACTAATAAAATGTGCTCTTACCTGGAAAATAAGAGATTAAGGTGAATTCATGAAGATTCAAGCTGCTGGAGAAACCATGAAGTTCTGACTTAGCTTTCATTCTAGCAAAGTCTCACTGAAGCCAACAGTTCTTTTGCTTCACTAATGTGACACCCTTCTTCCCCTGCAAAAGTCTATTTTGCTTGAAGAAATCTCTGCAGTTTCAATTCATGGCATTCCTTTGGACTTTTACAGAACACGACTTTGAAAGATGGAAAAGTCTAGACACCAAGAAAAAAAGCAGCTGGAACTGCAAATCTTTAGTCCTACAAAGGACAGTGTAGACAGTACTGCTTTGCCTCAGCTCTGGTTATAACGTCCTCCAAATTCATTGCTATCTAGGCATGTTTCAGATTGCTGTCCCCCTTGATGGCCACCTGAAAGAGTCTTGGCAGTGGGAAGGGCTCAGCTGCAGAATTACTACTGCCTCAGCTTATATCGATTCTTGCTTTTTCCTTGTGAGCTGATAATTTTTGCTGGAGAAGGACAAGTCTGCAGACCCATCTGATTTCCTATGCTATCCTGAACTCTGCAGCTAAAATCTCTGCAGGATCCTGTAAGGAATGGACTCAAGGCCACAAGTCCTGTAAGGAATGGAGTCAAAGTCTGGGACTTCTTGCAGGGATTGCAAGTGTCCTTTTGCACGTTGAGGGAGAAAGGTGCAAGAGACCTATATTTGAGGACAGCATGCTTTTGTGAGGTAACAACAGTAGAACTAGAACTGTGGGTATGTTTTCAAGTAGAGTTGAATGAAATTAAGTCTGGCAGGGCTTTTAGAAATATCTTTGGTTTGAAACTCCCTCTAATGGGTGAATGGGACTGGATGTTAGAGTTGTATGATTTTGCACTTACGTTAGCATTAACGTAGGATCAATCTATATGAGAGCAAGATAGAGTTGGACAGTATGTATCATGCAGATATTTAATTGCAAGTGCCTCTTCCTTTGTCAGTATAGCACTGATCACATCATAGGGTTCTGGAAATAATTTGACAGAAGTGTTTGAACAGTATTGGTAATTCATAGCAGTAGAATAATTGTTTAACTTTCTTCTTCAAACACACAAAAGTAAGAGGGAGAGAGAGTACGATACTTAATGTGGTGCTCAATCTGCTAAAAATATAAATATCTCTCTCCATTTTAAGAAATGCTGCAATATTTATGTAATTAGAGGAGGTTACTAGTCTGAAATAATTTAAACAGTGAGCATTTCATAGCTCTCTCCTGTTCGATGATTACATTAGTGTTATGCTTTTTCGACTATTCAAAAAATGGAGACAAACTCATACAGAACTGTGGATATCCTGTTTTCACTTCTGGTCGGCACCTGTTCTACCGCTTGTCCTGCGCTCTGTAAGACCACAGAGAAGAGGAGTAGTTTCACTCTCCAGAATGCATTAGAACAAAACATGGATGGTGGTAGGAGAAGGGAGTCTGAACTGATGTTCTGGGGAAAGCATGCATCTAATAGCAGTCTAGTTGTTCAAAATGCCTGGCAATAGTTAGGTTTACATATGAAACAAGGGCAGATGCTTCAAAGAATGGATGTGCATATGTATATGGGTATTTTACTTCTCCTCAACATTCTCTCCTCCCTCATGCAGGAGTTCTCGTTTCTAAAATCAAAGGCTCAAAAAATCTGTGGCTAAGGACATACTATATTTGAAAAAAACTTTTGTCCTGTTATGACCACTGTGTGACCATCACCTTGCAGAACGAAGAAAATTGGGATAAAAGTAGCTAATATTCCAGATATTCATACATATCATGAGGTTGTTTTACATGTTTCTAATAAGGCAAACTGTTTTCCTCAAGGGAATTTGCAAATCAGCTAGAAGATACTGAGAATGAAATACGTTATTGTACTAAGCTTTGATTTACAATTTTCTATAATCTGTTCCAGAATGTGGAACATCAATTAGCTTTTTGTGAGTACTACCAGAAAGGTATAAAAATCAAATTTTAACTTATATGTGAGTGAATAATTGAAATGGGTATTTTAAAAATTTTTTTTAAAAAAATTTATCTGTGGAGCCTTTTGACGTTCTTTCCCAGACCCATGTTTCAGTACTGGGGCTGAATGAAGTTTTTAGGATTGGATGATGACTTCCTCCTAGGAGATTCTTTTCAAGGGGCCTAAAAACAAGACAGGCTTCTGTTCTCTCGTCTGGCACCACTTCCTTTGACCTTCTAAGCAAGTTATGCAGGACAGACTACTGGACAGGACATTCACTCCTGTGCAAAATCCTTGAGGTTAATGAAGGTAATACCATGACTGAAAATGTGGCTAGGAGTAAAAACAGGCAGGAAGGGCATTAAGCTTCTTTGTTTTCCAGTCATTTAAAATTACAATAATTGTATTTGGTGGACAAAACAGCTGTATAAAAGAAAATGGACATTTTGAGAATGCTTTGGAGATGAAAAGTGCTAACTCTTACAGAAAATAACATGAATTAAATCCTTCATAGAAACTCAATTTGTATGTGATGAATCTTAATATGTAGCTTGCTCTTGCGGTGAATTCCCTGTGAAAATGTAGACCTTTCATCACCATGAGTTGTTTGATCCTGTTCTTAATATCTGTTGAGTTAGTCCTAAAATAAACAAAAGTTCAGAAATAGGATTCTCTGTCACACATTGTATTATTTATTGAGATGCTGAATATGAAGTTTTCCTGGGCAAATAAGTATCACTATCACATGTTCCTCTAGCAAGAAACTGTGAATGACTTCCATCTCCTTATCTTGACTACGAATCTGAATAAAACTATTTATTAACCTTTTAGGGAAAGTTTTTTAAAAAAACCAACTGTTTCCTTTTTTTCAGCAATCAGTAATGAAGAAAATTATGCCCTTTCTTCTCAGCCTTGTTCCCATTGCTGTGCATTGTGCAGTAACAACATTGGAACTGGCATTTCATTTAATTTTATGTGCGGTCTTGTTAGTAATCTTAGCAGAGGGGATTAGGGCTGTGTGAGCTGCAGGGATTGAATGTGCATTTGCCGAGGCCTGTAGGAATGAACTGCTGGCAGCAAGGTGGGAAGAAAGCTTGTTCAGGGACCTGTGGCTACAGAGCTGCCCTCTGTCATCTTCCACCAGTGCTGGTGGGAAGAGTTTTGGGCAGGTGCATGGAGTGTGTGGTGCAGTTCTCAGAGGAAAAAGGAGCATTATTTGAGAGGATGCTGCTACGGTTGTGGATCACACTGATGTTTTCATTTTGTCTTCCCCTCCCTCATATCTCCTTTCTTCCCAGTCTGTGGCAAGCGCTACAAGAACAGACCTGGGCTGAGCTACCACTATGCTCACACCCACCTCGCCAGCGAAGAGGGTGATGAAGCCCGTGAGCAGGAGACCCGCTCTTCCCCTGTCCACAGAAATGAAAACCACAAACGTGAGTAGCATTTTCCCTTTACCTTTGAGATCCTTTTCAGGTATGCTGCCTCCATCCTGTCTTTGCCTTGCGGAGGCTGGCATTATTGCCTGACTCAGTTGTGAGGGATTGGGACCTGGATGCTTGGAGCTAATCAGCCACAGCTCACATGGGTGCTGGCTCAGCTAGTCAGAAATTCATTTCAAACCCAGCATTATCTCTGCAGCAAGTCACTTTCCCATTACTGCTCCTGTGGGAAGGAAGTGGCAAGGAGAGCGGGGGTGGGGGTGGAAGAAGAGATGCCCAGCCTGCCCATCATCAAACAGCGTCCCGGCGGCTGTTAGCAGGGTTGTCAAGGAAATACACATCCAATAGTTTGAGGGGATTACCTTTGCTTTACCTTTGAATAAGAGGCATTTGCCAATGTCTCAGATTTTAGGTATGAAACTAACAGCACCTTTCTCCCTTATTCCTTCATCTGCTCCCCGAACAGCTTACCCTCAACTTCACCAAAAGCTGCTTCTTAGTTATAGTTTGGGAAAATCTATGAAACCACATCAGTGTTGATCTGCAAGGAGGAGAGCTGGAACATGAGAGGAGAGGAGAGTTATGTGCCTCAATTCCTCACACTGGTACAAGGCTGAAAGGAATCTTAGTGGTCCAGATATATATATGATGAATCACATATGCTCAGTGTGGTCCATCCTAAGGTCCCTCACCTGACTTGACTGTCCTTCCTGTGCTTCTTAGGCAAGGAACAGGGAGTCAAGGAGACTGTGTTCTGTTACTGATTTTTCCATGTCTCTAATCCCCTGTTTCTCAGTTTGCCACTGTGCAATACTTTGTGATGTTTGCTGTCACCTTGGGATTTGTGTAGATAGCTTTGTTCACTTTCAAAAGCATGTGGTCTGTGTCATTTTAAAGTAGTAAAGCAATGAAATGCTTATTGGGAAAAATATGCAGGGAAACACTTTCTAATACATTAAAAAGAACTGCAAGAAATACAGAAGTAGAAAAACATTTTCTTTCTAAGCGGGATAATTGGTAATTGTCCCCAGGGAGATGTGGGAGTGGGTTTTCTTCCTCCAAAGCATCTGCTACTAGCCACTGTTTGAGCTTGAAGGACTGTTTAGTATGACGCCACTTGGCAATCCCTATGTTTCTGTCACTTTTATGCTCTACCTTTTAGTTATTCACGTTTTGTTGATTCACAGCAAAAGTAATTTTGACTCCTCCAGCTGTTGATATACTTGAACTGTCAATGCACTAAGAGTGACTGCTTAGGCAGGCTGGGGAATGTCAGTGTTCAGCCAGTAGCATTTGTTTACTTAACATTTACATCAGCTCTGGGGTTTTTTGATTGTTTGTTTTTTTCCTGTGCCTGCAGTAGTCAGTAATATTTGCATACCTGAGAGGAATATTGCAAATCTGTATTGAATTAATATTGATAATGGCCTTGCATGGATGCCTAAACAAAGAAGGATAATGTCCCCTGCCCCTCAGCTTGTCATAGATGCCAAGGACAGTCTTGGTCCTTGTGTCTCTGGTGCTTAGGAAGTTAGCAAGAAGAGCTAGAAAACCTATGGTAAGGTTAGGAGCAGTTGGCTTTGGCCCATGGAAAAAAGATGCGTCTACAGTGTAGGTAAGAGTAGAGCAAAAGCTGCTCAGGTTTGAGTTCCCCTAGAGCTCTTGTGTGATATATGTAGCAGAGGGAAGCTGCTGATGCACAGATCCACAAACAGGAAGAAGTTTAGAGCCATTGGGGTAAACTGCTCTGAAGCCCAGATTCCTGAGTGGAAAGAGTCTGCTTAACAATCAGCTGGGAGCCAGTGAGGCACAGGCAACAACCATGCAAACGTGCGGATCAGCCCTGGGGAAGGTCTCCGATGCTGGAGGGTAACACTCCGAAATGGCTTAGCTGTCACAGGGCCTGTTTGTTCCTTTTTGCCTGTTTGTTTTCAGCCTTGAGCTCAGATCTTGCATCTTTTCTCTTTCACTGAGTGATATTTAATTTATGTTTCTATTTATCTTCCATGTGAATGCTAATTGTCCATATCACTAATTAGCAGTCATTTAATGGTCCCTTCATACAGGGGGATGGTGGGGAGCCAGGGCATCAGATCTTTCCTCTCCCCTAAGAACTGCTGGGCATGTGTTATGAATTAGATTTGACAGGTCTGCAGCATTGTAGGTCTCAAGCTTCAAGAGTCCTCTCTGTATGGGCTTGGGGCTTGAGGGGGGGCTAAGAGGGAGGGAAGGTGGGGGGATGTTAATCCAAACAGCTAATCCGCAACCCATTGTACAGGAGGACCAGAGATATGGTGTAGAGTAGGATGGGGTTATTTGCTTAGCAGTGTGTCAGAGATATGAGCAGCCTGATTTAGAACAGGCAAGGGAAATTCAAACCAGCCATTTGGAATTTGCCGTGCAGTAGGAGGTGAGCACCAGGTCAGTAAAGTTCAGGCGGGCAGCTGCAGCATAAACTTCCTTCCTTTTTTACCAGTGACTACCCTTCAGCTTCCACTCCTTGCAGAACCTATGGTAACAGCAGCTGTGGTGATGCAGGAGGGAGCAGAGCTTCTGCACGATTCAGCTATTGATGCCCTTCACTGTACCAGCTCAAGAGCTAAAAGCCTCTTCTCTTTCTGTACACTCCGTCGCCTTTCTCATCTTCTCATGCACAGACCAATTTGAGTAGGTCAGAAAATTATCTAGAGATTGGAAAAGAGATGTAGATAGGAGGAACCTACGTGAAATTGAGAATCACTGAATAGGTGTGTATCTAAAAACCGAGACTGGCCCAAGTCCCCTGTCGCCTCCTTGGCACATCTCACTGTCCTTGGCTCTTGTAGAAGGTTTGTTTATTGACATCTCTTTACATCTCTCTCTCTTTCTGTCCTTCTTCCTCACCACTAGATTATCCACTGTGACATGAAGACAGTTCAGCCGTTTTCTCTGGCCTTTGTCTTTCTTAAAACACCTTAGTCTGTGCTTTGTTTGAGCTTTAGTTGCTTTATTTGTATGCTTTATCTAGTCCTTTGACACAGATAAATAGCCCTTCCTCAGTGTCTAGTCTTGCCTCTGCCTACACATACATTTATTTTTTATCTACTCTCTGATGTTTTTACCTGAGTATGGAACAGTAAAAAGGAAATTACATTAAACTCTTAAAAAAGTCAACTTTTCCTCCTTCCTCAACTCCACCGATAAAAATAAAGGATCCGATATAATTCTCAGACTTTTTCTCTGCTGACTTTTCCTCTACATGCTGGCACGGAGAGCATGAGATTTGTGAGCTCAGGGTGCATCCAAGCCTGCCACAAAACACCTGCTGTTTTATTCCATCTCGCTCCATGGGTACAGGCCAGCTCTGGGGGCAGCTGGTGCTCACAAATTTTGAGTCAGTTCTGATAAAGGAATTACATTAGACTTCTATCTATTCAAATGGGTCTGTGAATGAGCATACTAGTATAAGTGTTCTTCCTTAATTCCTGGGAGAAGAGGATAATCTGTCTACATGGAGAAAAACTTTCTCTCCTTTAACGGGGAAGAGTTTTCAGTGGCATTTTGCTATGTGAAACACTGGTTGCAGGCGGCTGTGCAGTAAACAACAACTGAACAGGATCTTATGCCCACAAGCATAAGACAGTCCTAAATAAAGTACATTGTGCAGGCTGGCACTGGCCTTGCTGCCGAGTGCAGTTTGGTCCATCCTGCAGTATGTGTACTTAACGAGAATGCAGTCCTGTGCCCTCCTGCCCCTCTGTTAGCTTGAGCATCTGACCTGCAAAACCATCCGTGTACGTTGTTTTGTGGCATCAGCCTGTTGTGCCCAGTTCCGTCACAGATTTTATTATGTGGATAAATCTCTACTGGAGAGACCAGCCAAAGTTGTTTGTGTACTCTAAGCATAATTGGATACCCAGTCTCCAGAGATAAAAAATTAATGTGCTAACCTCAATGTGCCTCCAAGCTGTCCTCCAGCTCCCCCACACAGTCAGCTCTGAAACATTTTTATTTCCATCCAGGCAGGGGGCTGGCCATGAATAAATGACGAGAGTCAGCCCCTCAGTTGGAGATGAGCTGTTTGTTCCTCTCCACAAGCAGCATCAATTTGAAAAGCTACATCAGGCCTACTTTTTCCCTGCCTCAGTGCCGATCCTTGCTGGGGCCATGGTAGGAGCTATTTCTGAATGCAAGGATGCATCAATGCCCACCTTGCAACAAGATACCCTGCGGCAGGTGCTTTTCAGTGAAAATATGTACATTACCTTGAGTTGACTTATAAATTTAATCTGTTTGAGTTTTTTCTCTTTTCAGAGCTTGTTTTCACAAGGAAAAATACTCCGAATACTAAAAGCAATGTTAGTGATTGGAGAGTTTAGAACTGTGTAAAGATTTCTCTCAAACTGTGTTTGCAGCTGTAAATTACTCAGACTTTTGTGCAAGTATTTTGGGATGCTGAGGAAAAAAATAGATCAGTTGTTTAGCGTTATGGAATAGTGGAAAATCCCAAACTTGTCTCCTATGTACAGGGACCCTCAGGGGACTTTTTGTCGTTTTGTTTGGAGTCTCGGGGTAGGTTTTTTGTTACCTTGACAAACGTAGTGCCTGGCCAGAGACTAAAATGCTGCTTTTGACACGTAACTATCATTGAAGAGAAGCACAGAGTTCTTCTCAGTAGTTCATGGTAAATATTTCCAATCTGACTAATTAGCTTTTGAAAACCATGTGTTGCTTCAACAGCACATCAGCTCTTGAGACAGAATGGTATTATTTACGTATTTATACTTTTTTCCTTTTTCTGTTATCTCCTTGCTTCTTCTGGTTGGTTTTTTTTTTCTCTTTTTCACTTCAATGTCGAATTTGAACCAAGTGAAAAGCAAATGCTTTGACTGAATTTGAACTGAATAGATGCTCTCTGCCTTCTCACACTCCTCCAGTGTGTAACTTCCAGATCCAAAGCCTAGAAGACGTTGCAGGGACCCAATTCAGGACACTGGCTGCTCTCATTTGAATACTGAGGGGTGCTGCCAGACAGGGCTGAATACTGGGCATTATAATCCCTCCTTGAGGAGGAATATATTCCCTTAGCTGATAGGAATGACGCATTTCAGTGGCCAGAGGCCAAGTCTCAGGAGAGGTACACCTCAAAGTCAGGAAATCTGTATGTTAACATGCCAGATTCTTTTGTCTGTCTTCCTATTCTGCATCTCCTACTGTTTGTCATCATGAGGCATTAGACAGTTGCAATGATTTACCGTGAGCAGTGGGGTTGTGCCTCCTGCTTTACGTGTTCTTATAGAAGACTTTTCTTATAGAAGTTTTTATGGAGAAGACTCTATAAGATCAGTGCACAGACATTTCTGTGAAGTGCTGCCTTATGGTAGGGGAACACTAACTCCCCAAATGTACTGAATCCAATCAGTTGATGCTGTATTTTCCTAGCTGTGCCTTCCAGCTACACAGCTCACCTCACAGCTCTTTCATTAGCTGTTCAACTTAAGGGCCACATCGATTCCTGTAAAACGCACAATCAAATGATCTTCTTTTCCTCACATTCAGAGGCTTCCTATGACTCTTACAAATGTATCTCCTTCTCCTAGCACTTCTTGTAGTGCTCCTTGGCTGTTCTTCTCTGTGAGCAGGGGCTGTAGGAAAGGCAAACCTGTCAGAGTTGCTAAAAACTGCAAAGGCAACAGCTTCTTCTATCTCCACACTACCGGCTAACTCAAAAAAGGAGATAAAATCCAGTTACTAGGGAGAACTGGGAATACTCTGGGTGGGTGGTTTGCAGCACCTCTCAGTAGCATAGCCTCCTTCTCTGGCTGCCAGCAAAGGGCATGCCCATGCCGTGCGGAGGAGTGCAGCGTGGGGAGCTGGAGCTGGGAGATGGAGGCCCATCGGGCTGTGCAGGCTGATCAGCATGACTCTGGGAACAGAACAGCAGCCATTTCCCAGTGTTAACACCCAAGTTCAGAGCTTGTTCAGTTGCAAACAGTACCACATCCACAGATGTGCCACTGCAGCCTGCAGGGTCCTGTATCAAGTGCCCCAACACTTCCCAGTTTAGGGCCAGCCAACATGCTTATCTTGGTATTAACAACAGAGTAAACATGCCCAGAGTGACTGGCCATTTCCTCTCATTCATTTTGATTTACACTTCTTCCTGGAAAACTGCAATGAAAAAAACATGCACTTACTTCACCGGCAAGGAGTCCGCAGAAATGGCTTTGCATATCCCTGCCTGGCTGCATATGTGTGAGGGAGCAAGAGCCTGGAGCGCACTTCAGCTGTACGTGGCCTGTTCCTCACCACACCATCACTTATAGACGCCTTCTTCTTTTATTGTTCCTTCCCAGGGCAGGGTGTAGCCCTAAGCTCAGGAGCAGCTCCCAGTCCACCTCTCTGCCCCCACCATTGCTCGCCGCACCTTAGCAGCGAGGGGGGCAGAAGGGGATGCACGCCCACCCAGCCACCTCCCTCCTCTTCCATCAAGGAAAGCCACAGTCCAAGCGCCGCTTTTCTTTTGCCTTCTCATAAAGCCATTTTTCAATATAATCATCACAGTGTAATTTCCCACGTGAGCCTGCCTCTCCACCGAGGCATTCTGAGCAGCAAATGGAGGGGCTGCGCTGCCATTCCTTACACTTGAGAGACAAGGCAATAGCAGGTGGCAAGGCCAGCCGAGCCCGCTGGTCACCATGGAGACGGGCCAGGCCTGCCAGGGAGGAGCGCTGGCAGCGATGGGGGGTGGCGAGGAGAGGCACATGGAGCCATAGGTTGGGATTATATATCACCGAGGCCTCCAAGGGGCTTGACGACCGCAGGCGCAGGCACTTGGCTGGCATTCTGCTGCTCAGGCGCCCAAACGCTGGACTTGCCCTTTGACAGGGAGAAAAAGGGAGGAGTTGGAAAGGAAAACTGTCCCTGTCTCAGACAAAGAGTCTTGTAAATTAAACAAAATAAAAACACCAACAAAAAAAGCAAATCCGCCCCTTTTCCTTCATGGTAAAGTGCATTGACTTGATTCAGGCCCGCACGCAGGGTCCCGTGGTCTTGATTGTTGTCTCAAGATCCTTTTTGTGAACAGAGTAAATGTCCTGATTTGAAGCCTTTTGAATTGAATTGAAAACCTACAGTGAACTTTATTGGTTTTGGATCAAACTCAGAAGTAGCAGGTAAGAGCTGGACAAAACGTGCTAGAAAAAATCCCTTTGGAAGCGCATACATGGCTGACTGTAGCTAATTCACTGTAATCATTTAAATAAATCATGCACAGTCCCCCACCCTAACAGCAAGGCATGCACTGCACATGTTCTCTACTGCCTTCCCAGTAATGTGGATATGATAAAAAATAGGGATAATATGCTGCTAAACCCAGATGCACTGCTTAAATTATGGGTAAGCATTATGTTCTGTTACCTACAGGCTGAAGAACTATATGTGACTGTGATTTGGTTTGATTATTAAACTGACACCACGAAGAACATAACTTACAGGTTTTTTGATTACTTGGGAGGGACAAAGGGAAGCTAGAACTCTGTGTAAAGCCCCTGCCTTCGAAATCAAGAAGTCACAGAGTTGGTTTATATATTTAAACTCCACTGATTTGTTTAGTTTTTCAAGTTTTGTCTACAGAACAGTTACTGTGTGATATACTACAGAACTTACTTAATTTACAGAACTTACTTTGCAAAAAGACTTTTGTGAATGATGGTACCATATTTTAAGTAGTTCTTTATACTGCTTAATTTGTTGTAGTTTAAAATTAACTTGATTAGGCTAGGAAGAAAAAAATATTTCAGAGTAAGTGCATACCAAATTTATTTGGAAATGTTGACTTTACTCTCAGTCTACATCCTGTCTTCTCATGAATCACCTTTCAGGTTCAAAGAAACTATTATTTGAACTGTGCAGATCTTCCCTTGTCTCTCCTTAATCCATTTTTAAAAGTTTTAAAGTATTTGTAAAAAATCGTATACTGTATTTATTTTGGGGCAGATGTAGATGAAGACAGGGCTTTTGATGAAACTGTGAAGTGACACTGAGTTGAAATGGCAAGAGGCACTGGTTTAAATACATCCCCCATGAGCATGCCTTAGCTCAGGCAGTACTCCTCAAAGCTCCTCGCAGCTTCTGATCTGTTGTTGCAGTTTGCAATGTAAAAGAGGAGTTTTGAGTCAGTTAAGACAAGACCATGGTTGGTTTTCAAACCTCTGCTTTAAAACAATTTCTGATTCTGGCTGAACATTTTTTTGACGGAATCCCTAGTGGCAGTCACCTGATCCAAATGATTCAGCTCACTGCTGAAGAGTTACCTTTTGCTGGCAGAGCTATTTGTCTGGTTTAAGGTAATACCTTCTACTTGGTGATTAACTTGTGCAAAAAGTGGATACCTAGATAATTATTATGTCTCAGATGAAAAGCAGCAACATTAGTCCCTAGAAATTCAATGACTTTCACTTGTGAATTCATTCCCTTAGTTAGTTTTGTAAGTAATTTAATTGACTAAAGGATGGGATTAGGGTTGGGCTTTTTGTGCATCATACCCTTTTCATGACGTTTTCACTGCACGTTAAATCTTGCCATCTTTGCTTTGTTTCCTTTGTTATTTGTGAACAAGAGTAAAATAGAACTAGAAAGTCCGAGGACATACAAAAAAAAAATCCTTTGAAAGTAAGAACTCTGCTTACTATCATCTGAAAATCTCTTTATTCTCAAACCTTCTGTGATTTAGCCTGTGGCTTAGTTCACTGTATAGTACTGATCAAGAAAATAAGCTCATGTCACATTTGATTCTAGTTTTTAAACCTGTTAGAAAAAAAACCATTGAAGAAAATAATATTACTTGGCTTATTTGGTTCCAGAAATACATAATTTAAGATATCATTGATGTAACTTTGGGGATTTCTCATATGTGTATTACCTTTCATGCCTGGTATCTCTATCACGCTCTACCTGTGCAGGCCAGGTCTGTATTTGTAAGTGATGAACAATAACTGAGCACATAGGCACTCGCATTAAATAGTAGATTAAATTGGAAGAAAGCAAAGAGGAAAATAATTGAAAAAAGGAAAGGAAAGGGAAGGAAAGGAATGGAAAGGAAAGGAAAGGGAAGGAAAGGGAAGGAAAAAGAAAAGGAAAGGGAAGGAAAAAGGAAAGGAAAGGGAAGGAAAAAGGAAAGGAAAGGGAAGGAAAGGGAAGGGAAGGAAAGGGAAGGGAAGGAAAGGAAAGGGAAGGGA